>OZ026808.1:18239871-18335166 GCA_964023185.1 Macaria liturata | reverse complement strand
TGGCCGTGGGCGGCGGTGAGCCGGGCGCGGGAGGCGGCGGGGGCGGCGCCGGGGGGGCGGGCACTCCACTTGCCGCGACGCTGGCAGCCGTAGGGCCCGCGGGCTTACTCGACCCGTGGGAATAAATTGTATCATAGTTTTAATATGTTCCAATCCTATTGCTATTCATGGAAAAGATATGTAGATAGATAAATATTTCATTAACATATCACACATAAAGCAATACAAAGAAACATAATATAATTTCAAATTTGGGTCTTAATTGGCAGCTTTATCGCTAAGAACAGGCAACAGACAACATTTTTTTCCAGGCAACCAATCTGGCAGCGATATAATCTTAAAATTTAATGAGTAAACCGAGGTGTTTAAGAAATTAGGTAAATAAAACAATGAAAAAATAAAAGAAACGTGCGATAAATAGACAAAAATGAATTATATACGAATAAACATACACAAATACAAACAAAAAATACAATAAAATATACCTATACATAATAATATGTACCTACATATTATTATGTATAGGTATATTTTATTATATAAATATATAATAAAGCAACTTATGTAAGGACCAAAGCGGATAAATTGAATTTCTTTACATTGGTTTTAAAAACATCTAGTGATGGTGCTTTCCTTATATCTAGCGGTAAAGCGTTCCATAGTTTCACGACTTGCGCAGAAAAATAACTAGTATAGGAGACTTTGTTATGTCTCGGAGTTGCGAGCGTGAGGTTTGCTGATGAGCGCAAGTTGAGGGAGTGACAGTCGTGAGAGTAGCAAAAACGCTCTTTTTGGTAGCGCGGAGAGGAGGGATTAAGGAGTATATTATAGAGCAAAAAAAGAAAACTTGAGCTTAGCACGAAAGTGAGAAACGTGATCAAATATGAATCTTATGTAGAAATTGTCAAACTTATCTAGCTGATCCTCCCGAAGATCTAGATAGTAGGCGTCAGCGTAGTCTAAAATAGGAAGAAGAGAGAGCGTGCGAGCGAAACTTTAAAATGGCAGTGGGTAAAAAGTTGCGTAAACGCCACGTTAACGTCTCAATGAAAAGCGAGACGCGAATAACCTATTGATAATGTACCTAAGTAATGTGCGTATCCCAGCTAAGTGTGCGATCTATCATAATACCCAATTTTTTGACAAAATTACTGAAAGGTATGGTATGGATATTCCATCAAAAACAACTTGAGGCAAAGCATCCCAATCCATCCTCGAGATCATGCCGGAGCTATCGATGATGAAGACTTATGTTTTTGATAGATTCCTTGTGATATTTCCTAGATGTGATTAAAAAAAGAAAAAAGATTTATCGATAGAAACCAGTCGAATTTCCTTGAATTTTTCAAAGATACTCCAAGTGTAGGACTGTAATTGATCCCAGATTAACGGGTGCTGGTAGATAAGGTAATCCCTTATATTATACATAATAATACATTAAAACTGCAATAGTGTGGCCGTTGCCAGTAGAACCTATTGATCGCCAGAAGCCTAGACTCGAAGCCAAAATCAAACGTGAATAAGTAAGCTTTGCTACAGACACCTTCGTGTTTTTATGAAGGGTTTCAAATTGAGAGTAACTGGGTTTTTATGCAAGGCCACTAACTAATTCACCTGAGCAAAAAATACTTAAAATCACCGAAAATAAGTTGTCAAGCTGTAGCCGCTGTCGTGGTGTGCTGTACCACTACTTACATTTGTTACTGGTTTGTGGCACAACACTTACACTCCGATTATTTGATAATTCAATGTATATTCAGTAACAAAAGTCGACACGAACATCTAATCTTCCAAGAGCACAGCTATTTTCACTATGCATTACTGTGACAACATGTGCAAAAACATGAGGTTTTCGAAATGACAGCCGCTGCAGCCCGCCCGCACAGAGGTTCTACTCGTGTATAAGGAGGGCTGACAGCGCGCCCTTATCGAACCACTTGGAACGAGAAGTAAAATGGAGTATTTGAATGTGATTTTAAAGTGGGTGTGGCTCAGCGGTTCCATTGTCTGCTTTTCACCCAGACGCACCTTGGTTCGAAACCGCCCCTACACCAATAACTTGTATATTCAAGTTATGTGTGGATTTACAAGCGTAAGCTTAGTATGGGGCTAGATGGCGCTGTGTGATATGTCCTGAAATATTTATTTATTTATTTATTTGCACTTGCTTTACGGTGAAGGAAAACATCGTGAGGAAACTGACATGTCTGAGGACCACAATGTCCGAGGACATGTGTCTTCCGTGGAAGGACCTGGGCGCCCACCACGATGTATCTGCCCAACGGAACTCCCCTAACGAATTAATTCTGCGGGGGAGTTACGACACTCGGTCATGTGGAATACGACACATGAAAATGTATTTTTCTTTGGAGGAAACCATATGAGACGACAATGAAACTATTTTTTTTTGGCAACACGTTTTAACGCACAAACGGCTGAACCAAATTAGATGGAATTTGGTATGAACCTTCTTACCTTCATAGATTAGACTCTGGGGACTCTATTTATTTATTTATTCAAACACATGTTATACTAACAGCATTATGCCAAAACATACAACAAGTTATACTACTTAAAGTTTATAATAATAATAATAATAACTTTTTATTGCAGACACTGAGATCCATATCACACACAATCACAAACAGAGAATATATACAATATTATATAGAAAGGTACATTTTAAGTTGCAATTGCTACCCATCGTTCATATGTTGCAGACAGCAGCTGCCGGTCCATAAGGCTTCTGACAATCTTATTTTTACACGTATCAATTCTGAACATGAAGGATGCGATGCGTTTTCTTTGGATAGCGTTAAAAGAGTCAACTCGCGAATTCGTGTACATTTCCGAGGCACTACAATACCACTCCATACACCAGGCCCATCAGGTGCCTGAAGACGTTGTTGTAGGCTACTCTTATTGCATTGTGCGACATTATAGTGTAATTGGTCCAGAGTTGACACGTGTAAAAAGACTGACAATATGCCTTAAACAAAGAAATTTTGACATCCATGGAGGCTCTGTGAAATTTTCTAGCAATCATATTTCCTACAACACACAAAGCTCTTCTTTGGCGTTCAATGTCTTCGTTGTCGGATAGATTAGACGTTATGATATGGCCAAGATACTTGAAACTAGTTACAGTCTTAACTATCTGTCCACCGATGGCAATTTCGGGCACATTGAGGGGCCCTTTTCCCGACCTAAAAATCATCATTTCTGTTTTCTTCGCATTATATATTAAATTATGTTCAAGGGCGTATTTTTCACAAATTTCAATTAGTTATCGCAAACCCTTAATTGAGGGGCTGATCAGCACCATATCATCTGCGTAACTCAGGTTGTTGACATACCTGCCGTCCAACCTGAGGCCCACAGGCGTACTGCTCAGCTCCTCAATCAAACCATTCATATAAAAATTAAATAGGTCGGGAGAGGTAAGCCCCCCCTGTCTGACCCCACACGTCAATTTGTAGTCGTCCGATACACTTAGTAAAACAAAACAATCTAAATACCTACATATTTACAAATAATAACTTAATTTCTTAATAATGGGACGACCATATCACTTACAATTATTAGAATAGTGTTACGGGATAAGGGGGCTGTTTTTAGGGAAAAACACAATGCCTGAATTTATTGCCTTTAATTATTCAATATTGACACACACACGTACGTAGAGACTACGTAAAACACGAAGCACACACGTTTACTTCACAGTACTTACTTCACTTTGCACTCGCACACACGTACTATCGCTATGGTATCGCTTGACTGTTCGCCTCGATCGCTTGATTGTAACTGACCCCCGCGCTCGGCCCGAGCTGCGCCTGTTTATATATCGGCACAAAGTTGTTTATTGGGCAGACTTTTCATGATAAAAAAAAATCATGTGAATACGACGCGAAATTTAAAATGTTCAAACCAGAAGTACGAGTAACAATATACTTAGATTAATTGCGCCGTATAACACAAATAATATTATGAATTCGTCCTTTGTACATTATGCTAAAAGAGTACGACCAATTCATTTCATAAAATAATTTGTATTAATATTCACAAAATAATATATACTTAATAAACTATTTATAATTAATAATCAGGCCCTAACGTCTACACTTAGGTTTGATATGATTTGCATAAAATATGACCTCTAGTGATGCCTCCACCGTATCCTACTGTCAATTTTTATTGTTTAATGTTCTAAAGCATCCAGAGATGGTGCTGAAAATGTTTACCCAGACCAAATATATTGTTGTTTTGATTTACTTATATTACAAAAATTTGCAAGAATATTTGTCAAATACTGTACATAAAATAAAATAAAAAGAAGTAATTTTTCTTAAATCATAAAATCATAGATATAATTTTTCAGTTTTTTTTCGCCATTTTTCCGTTATAAGTATTTTGGAGTTCATTGTGACGTCGTGGGTGGGTGCCTGTCATTTTGAATTTCCCACTTTTTTTATAAGTAACTAACTGAGCGTTCGTAAGATGGCGCTATTTTTGATCGCATTGTATTTCCATAGAGACGTATTTCTTCCCTTTTTTAAAATTTGAAATTGAAATTTGAAATTTGAAATATTTATTTCCTGGAAACTAGGTACTAAAAGGGTAATAGTATTCTTTGAGTCTGTTCCCTTGAACATTTTTAATAGTGTGTTAAACTTTTATGAATCCTTTTAATTCTTAGGTGTTGATTGTCCCAAATAGGTGAAAAATGGTTTTCGACTCATTTCCAACTGTACGCAAATGCTGCTGTTGTATACCACTAAAAATTGGTTGCATTATTATAGGCGTATTATATATATTGAATATGGGTGTAAGTATTATATATTAATTTCAATCTCTACTTAGTATAAAGCCAAGTCGGTTTTCGCGTCTGGCTGTAATACGTATATTATAGGTATGTAAACTTAGATTTCTAAAACTACGCAACTAATACGTTTTATTGTCAGATACTTAGTGTGCATATGTGACCGTGCAAAGCCGATCAGAGTAGATAATTAGTAATATAGGTAAGCAAATAACTTGTTGATGATGCAACAGAGCAGCAGATCGGTTGTGTTTAAACTAGAAAGTACCTATGTACTGAAAGTATGTGTTGTACCTACCCAGAACTATGCAGACATTCTCTATTGTTTGTCTATATAGGATGACTTCAATCAATTGCTATTGCAATATAATAATATATATCAGAGCGACACGGGTCTCTCAATAACGACATCAGAATTAGGGCCTACTCTAACTTAGTGAGCGTATTCTCGGTAAAGTACTAGTTTAAAACACTGAAGTAGGTATTCACAAACGTTTATTACACTTTTCACAAACTTAATTCACTTATAATACAAACTACCGTTAACTAGCTTTAAATTTTAAAACGAGCATTAGGTTCGAGGCGCCGACCTCGACCCAGCACCATAAATGCAGCTCAAGGGTCCAACCGACCACACCGAACGTAATCTTTACACTATACTGCCTGTCTAGAGCCACCGTCCACATCGACGATAGCTCCCACATGGCTTTACATCAAGAGGGCGCCTTGACCCTACTCGAGGCGAATCTCAGCTCCAAATTGGTTGTTACAAATCTATACTAATATTATAAAAACTGAAGAGTTTGTTTTTTTGTTTGAACGCGCTAATCTCAGGAATACTTGTGCGAATTGAAAAATTCTTTTTGTGTTAAATAGACCATTTATCAAGGAAGGCTTTAGGCTATATAACATCACGCTGCAACTAATAGGAGCGAAGAAACAATGGATAATGTGGAAAAAAACGGGGAAAATTATTCATCTTTGAAGGCTTCCGTTGCGTGCGCTGCGAAAATGGTGCAAGATATCAAAAAAATATGTAGCAAAGAATTATTTCTCCTGCATTGATCTAACAAAATGTCCGCAACAGTATATGTCTATCTTTTAACATTAACTCACTAGAACCGTTTTTATGGTAATAACTATTCCACGCGGACGAAGTCGCGAGCACAGCTAGTTAATAATATACGTGACTTTTTATCATGAGCAAGTTAAAACAATAAGGACAAATCAAGTAATTCCCGCAGTGCTTAAAAACCCGACTGTGTAACCAGTGTATCCTGCCCACCCTGACTTATAGGGCCGAGACATGGACACTCACCGATGGCATTGTGCACAAGATTAGAGTCGCGCAGAGAGCCATGGAGAGATCCATGCTCGGCATCAAGCTACAAGACCGAGTTAGGAACACTGAAATCCGACGCCGTACCAAGTTACGTGATGTCGGATTGGCAGTAATGAATCTTAAATGGAGTTGGGCGGGACATGTGGCTAGACGAAACGACAATAGATGGATAAAACCGTTACTGAGTGGTGGCCAAGAACAGGCAGACGAGGAGTAGGTCGTCCGGCAGCGAGATGGGTCGACGACATTGTACGAAACGCGGATTTTTTAAGGATAAGGTCTGCACAAGATCGACGCAGCTGGCACATTCAAAGAAGATGACAGAAGAAGACATTCCCAGCAGTGGGATAGATAAGGCTGTAGATGATGATGATGGATGATGAAGTAAATTCTATTCTAATCCCTTTATGAATATTCGAACCAAATTAGACAATAAGTAATAAAGTTAGGAATTTGTAACAAACTATGACCAAGCGACAGTCAACTCAACAACTTCCTCTGACATTTCCGTGCCGTGATGTGCTATAATAAAATGATATCATTATCATAACAATCACGTAAAAATAGTTTTGTAAATTTGTAAAACTGATTTATATTAACTATCTAGATAGATAGATAGATATAATTTATTAACATACAGAATTACAAAAAACTTATTACAATAATAATAAGAGTTGGCATCAATCCTGTCTCGTCAAACATTAATACAATTTTAAGTAAAAAAAAAACTTATTTTGTAACACAGTCATTTGCACCGTTTCCAAAGATCACCAATAGATGGCGCCACTAGTAGGATTAGCACACGCAAACGCCACGATTCTGCAATCGCCCGCTATTTTAATGACGCCGTCGATCTAGAGAGAAGGAAAAAAGAAGCCTCCTCATCCGAGCTCCTTCCTGGTATTGTAACAAAGATTTTGCTTCCACCATTGTTGGGTTGTGACAAGTATCTTGAATACATTACCATACCATACACTAGCTCCGATACCGACGCCGCGCGGTATCAGCGCTTCCACCATGTTGGGACGTTGATACTACCGGTACTCGGTAGACGACCGCTTCCCCCTCCTGCGCTCCCACGTTCCTCAGCTCCCTCGCGTCTCACCCCTCTCCCCGGAGTTCACGTCAGGCAGAAGCCAATATTGTTCGATTTGATCAATTGTTAGAACTTTGCCATAATTAATTATCGTGCCAAGTTCCGACTGCTTTCCTCAAGATTCGTCACCCCGCTACAATTTCTAATTAAAATTACAATAAAATTTAAATTATAATTATTTTAGCTGTATAGGGGCTAGATTAGATAGTCAATTTAAAAAATATAATCAAAATGTATAAAATTATATGTAGGGACTTAATGAATTAATTTAGAATTTTTATGATAACATCAATCAACATTTTTAATATGACTGTAGTCATATGAAAAATATTCCTTAATTGTGTATATAGTTTTGTCTAGTAATAGCTTTTTAACACATTTTAGGAATTGGACTTCATTGGTCATTGTTTTTATACGTACATTCCGGAAGTTTGTTAAACAACATTTCGCCCATTCGCAGTGGCAATTTATCTGTCATTTTAAGCCTTGGAACAGCTATCTCTAACGCGGTTCCTATATTTCTTGTGCTTCTTTTGCTCTGTACATATTTGAAAGGTTAAACCAAAATTATTCACCAATCATCACACAAACTAAATAAGCGCGGAGTCCCACAAGGAAGCATCTTAGGCCCACTTCTATTTCTAATCTACATTAATGATCTTCCAAATATAATATCTAATCACAAATGTATTTTATACGCCGATGACACCACGCTTCTAATAGAAGGAGGTAGTAATGAAATAGATAAATTTGAAAGAGACATCAATGATGCTATAGGATCAGTCATAACATGGCTTCAACACAAAACTAAAGCTGATCAATTCCTAACTACAAATAAGAAACCTGTCTC
Source organism: Macaria liturata (assembly GCA_964023185.1). Taxonomy (NCBI): domain Eukaryota; kingdom Metazoa; phylum Arthropoda; class Insecta; order Lepidoptera; family Geometridae; genus Macaria; species Macaria liturata. The sequence continues at coordinate 18,327,059 of OZ026808.1, read as the reverse complement.
GTTAAATATATCATATCAAGGTACACCCCTGGAGCAAGTTGAGTCAACAACATTTTTGGGTGTTATCATTGACAAATACTGTAATTGGAAAGGACATATAGAAAAAGTCTGCTCTAAATTACAGAAGTATGTGTATGTATTAGGTCGTCTACGCCGTGTAGCAACTTTACAAGCGGCCCCTAAATGCATACCAAGGATATGTATCCTCCCAGTTACGGTATGGTTTGATAATCTGGGGTACATTGTAGATTGTGAAAAAGTTTTTAGGGTCCAAAAAAATGCTCAAGAGCATTAAGGAGCTCTAGCAAGTGAAATTGACATTTTAAAACAATCATAAAAAATAGAAATATATGTGTATACACGGTTTTTAATTTTATGAATCTTTGATTCAGTATTTAGGCAACTAAAAACGCCAATACACGATTACGCATAGTTCGCTCGATAGTTTTATTTTTAGAAAAATACTTGTATTAAATTGTTTTTTCAAAAGTATTAACGATAATACAAATTTAACTGATGACTGCTCCGTTAGCTTAGTTGGTAGTGGCTCTGCCTTCTAATCTAGGGGTGCGGGTTCGAATCCCGCATGGCACAAGTAATTATGAATATATTTTTTTTAATTATTTGTCGTTTCTATGTATAATAAGTATGTATATACAAAAAGAAAAAGTATATATGTATTATACCCGTTATCTAGTACCCATGATACAAGCGTAAGCTTAGTATGGGGCTAGATGGCGCTGTGTGATATGTCCTAAAATATTTATTTATTTAACTCTAACGGATAGATGAAATTTATTATTACGTCAGTAAATATTATTTGTATTTGCTAATGCACTAAAACCAGTCTATTTGGCTCCAGTTTCTTTAAAATAAATAAATACGCCGATCTTCGAAAAACAGCACCATCTCACGGCGCGCTGTGCTTAGTTGAAGGAAACGTTTAACCTTTACTGCACAATTTAATTATAATTTCAGATAGTAATTGCTCTGCCGTTGGATGATGAGCTGTTACCCGAAGATAAAGTTATCATGACCTTTGAAATCATTACGTCAATAACTTCTGTTGCGATGGGTATCCTCCTTATGGTTGCTATCTGTGCGGTGAGTATTATACATATTATTCAGTTTTAGAATGGTTATTGCAGCGCCCGCCTAGTTAAAGAACTCAAAGCTAAAAATACTTACTAAATAAATCTAAACTAACGCAAAAAATCGCATCATGTATTGTACATCGGACGTGTATTTAAGGAGAAATTACCAACATTAGTTTTGCTATAAAATGCTTACAGCAGCACCCTTCAGTTACTGGCGTGGTTAATAAAACTTACCAATCAACTCAGAGCAATCACAAAAAATTGCTGTCGGCGGCAGCGACACCCGTGTGATGAGCTACGTGCTGCAATCGCCAACCCGCATGCCCAGCGTAGCAATTAGGGCATTACCACCCAAGGAACGGCACAATGAATCAATGGCCTCTTTTTCCCGTTCGCTCTGCTATTCCTGCCCAAAGCGGCGGGCATGGTAACGGCAGGGCAGGGGGTGCAAAAAATCCCCGGGTTACGGCTGGCCGCCACAACCCACTGACCGTAGCTAAGCTACGTACAACGGTCATACTCGTACGATTCGGGCTGATGAACATTTAGATCAGGTGGAAGAAGAGCTGGAGCATATTATAAGGTGGCAGATTTTAGAGCTGTGTGAAGTCCGGAGACAGTGGGAGTATACCTAATGATCATGTACAATTTTTCCGAAAAATTCGCTAATTTATGTAAATTAATGTGTCAATGTTAGTTTAGTGAGTCCATTTTATTTGCAGGGGATTCCCGTTTTGCTGTTTATTTGGATGTGTATTGCGAGTGTCAAAATTTTCTTCGAGATCATATTAGCCATCATAGTTATCTTCAAGTTAGCAACTGCGAGTAACGATAAGGATTCGGAGAGTTTCTTATTTCTATTTATTTCGCAAATTTTAACCGTTTTTGGTAAGTAAATATCAAAAACATTATCAATAAAATAAATCTACCTCCAATGATAAATAGGGATTAAGTAACTCAAACGTTAAAGATTAGAGCTCTATTGGGTTGCTAAGTTTAGAATATGATATAAAGAAATATATGATTTATTTTGTGTAGGTATAATGTCACCGCAAAATAATAAGATCCGGACGTTAATCAATTTCCTATAAAATTTATAAACCTTCGTAAGATTCTAAACGAGAGATATACCTAGTCAGGTCATAAATTCTGTCACATGTTTAATATAAAATAATTGAAACAACTTTAATCTTTATGTAACCATTTATATACCAAAATGAACTTAACAAAACATAGATTCTTATGACAATAAAGTTTATTCAAAATGACCTCCGTGATATTGAATACTTTTTTTTTTTTTTTTTTTAACTTGAACGGGTTTGCACTTGACCATAGTTTACCTGATAGCAGGCAAAGGCTATGGCCTAAGATGGAGCGTGCTTACCCGATAAGAACCGATTCACTCTCGCTTTGAAGATCGCTGGATTATAGTGCGTGGGGAACAGAGAGTCAGGCAGGGAGTTCCACAACCTTGCGGTACGAACAATAAAGGAAATACAAATTTCCTTTCCTTCCAAAAGCCTTCAATCTGCGCGGCCAGTCGTCTATCGCTGCACGAACGAGGTCCATGTCAATATCGGCAGCTGCCTCAATCAAGGATGTCTTGAGTGACTCCAAATTGGGATGAGGCTTTGAGCACGCCTTTTCCTCCAAGTGTTGCCATATCTTGTAATCTAACGGATTCAAATCTGGACTGGAGGAGGGCCAGTCTTCGTGCCGGATGAAGTCGATTTCACGCGCCGCCAGCCAGTCTTGTGTGCTCTTCGCTCTATGAGCTGGCGCCGAATCTTGTTGGAATACCCAGTGCTTGTTATTGAACATGATATGAGAAACAGGTTAACACAAGGTGCGTCAGGACTGTATTTTGATACACAACTGCATTCGTTTTTACACCTTTCTCACAAAAATGTACCTCTGTTAAGCCCCAATAAGAAACTCCCAACCATACCATGAGCAAGGATGGAAAATGACCTCGTTGGACACGCGGAATACGTTTGCACCACAGAGCTTTGAAGTCCATGCTTGTCGCCCTGTGACTAGAGGCGAATTCTTTCTTTATTCGATACAAAACAGGTGTCACCGTTTACTAAAACTAACACACTTTCGGCACGCACACTACGACGCACGAGATGTTCATGTATCTACACAGTACGCTTCAACTTCATCGGCTGTGCAATGTCGATATTTTATTATCGATTATTTACACATTTACTTCGAAGATGGAAATATATGTCTTTAGTATAACTATATTATTTAAGTACAAATTATAGTTAACTAGCTATGGCCCGCGGTGTTATCCGTTGTAAAAACTTTTTTATCCCGTGGGATAAAAACTATCCTATGTCCTTACCGGGGACTGAAACTATAACTATAGCAAATTTTTTTTTATCTATTTTATTTAATTATCAAATCATCTTCAAAATGACTGGAGCATATTCTGGCATTTTTATGAGGAAACCAGTTGTATCTACCGGTCGCCAACATCCATTTATTTTTTAACACTGGATTTTTTGGAAAATGTAAATTAAGTATGTGTTAAATAAAAACCGTAATCCAGAAACATTTCCATACAAATCCAGAAACATCATATACATTATATCGATTATCGATAATTTGCTAGGTTCCATTTACACATCACTTAGCTATCGAGAAGTAGCGTCGTCATGACAACAAATGTGTTAATGCCATTCAAAATGTCAAAAGTTTTATTTATTAAAATTACGAAATTTTACTACTTACCGATGGTATTTCACGCCGGTAACACTGGAACTTGTTCTTACAATTTTTAACTTGACACCAGGACATACTCGTATTTAATAGTTTATCATGCTGTAAAACCGAGTAAAACGACCGAAAACTCTCTCTCGCTCGGACTATGTTTGACAAGAGACTGACAAGCGCTGTCGTAGGTTAGGTTGGCCTGTTTACTGGTCCAAACGAGAACCACGTATTATTAGTCATTTCGCTTCTATGGGGGGGCGCGCGCGGGGGCGATGTGGCCCGATCGTTGTTCTGTGGTTTGCACGCTTCTTCACTACTGTGTGCGTACACCTTATCATTTTGTTTGTTGTAGCTCTCTTCTACGGTAAAAATTTTTTCATCCGAAAAAAGAATTTCCCGATATTTTTTCCCGCGTACCGCTTCAACAAAGCGCGGCATCTCTTCAGTCTCAGGTCCATTGGACGAGCATTCAAACGATGTCCTGTTTTTCTTCGATATGCCCGAAGCCCTAAGTCTTCATTTAACACCCTTTTCACCGTGGTTCTGCTTAACCCCATCTGAAGGGCCAACAGTTTCTGCTTACGTTTGGGATTTCTTTGAATTCGCGCCTTCACAGCTTTTATCACTGCTGGAGTCCTAACAGACCGAGGGCGACCACTTCTTGACCTGTCATCTACACTAGAGTCTTCATTGTATCGTTTGATGGTACGATAAACGAATCTTTTTACTATATTCAAATTTTTCAGTATGTCAAAAATTTGAATTGGCGCGTAACCGCAACGATGCAATGCAATAACTGCAACACGGTCTTCTTTAAGCGTCCACTCCATATTTAAAAATGAGTAAAATTCTAAAAAGTATACATTTTTATTTTCATGAACAATTCGAAATTCGAATTCAATAAACTTTTTTGTGGCCAGCATTCTAAAAGAAAAGTTTTTACTGTGTGACAATATTTATGACCTGACTAGGTATTATATTATATTATTTTACGCCCATATTTGGGCTTATTTATGAATTTACGACATCTCGTGGTAGATTTATAAACTAACGGATATGCATCTGTAAGATTCTAAACTGTTCGACCAACCACAAAAGTAGGTACGCTTCTTTAAAATACGGCAAATAATACACTGCTCTTTGATTGACCGATGTTGACAGTCGCAATGTAGCTCTGTGGTAAATTTCACTTCGTCAACAAATTGTCTGGTATTTACCGCACTATCTTCATTTTGTCTGTCCGCAGCTTTTAGGCAACTCATTATGAGTTTAGCTTAGTAACATTAGCGAAAGAAAACTATTTTCACAGTTCCAACACGGTGTTGCATTGCAACCGATTTGTTTATGTTCCGTGGCAAGCAAGTGCGCTGGAAAGGGTGGCGAGCATGAAGTTAGAGACTTCATGGTGGCGAGGTAGGAAAAAGAACACGTGACTTATTCAACCAATCAGAGCGCACATGGCGTTTGGTTATTCCTTACTTATTATTTTTTCCGTGAGTTCGGCAAGTTTATCTATCGGCGAAAATGTGGGCGTAAAATAATATATTTTATCTCTCGTTTAGAATCTTACGAAGGTTTTAAGAAAAGAAGAAGGAAAATACGGAACGGATCTTGTAATTTTTCCGCAAGAACAACAGGCTTATGGTCACCTCCCAAAGTAAAAGCTTCTAAAATCAGCAATTCTAAATGCAGCAAGTTGGGAAAGTAAGGAGGATGGGTCAAAGATCAACACTGCTGTTACCCCGTGTAAAATTCTAACAGCCCAGAGCTGACCTAAGCCAAAAGTGACAACAATTTATTAAGGACAACGTTCCAGCATCAACGGAAAAAGTTTTATATCAGATCTATGGTTCGTTAAGGATGGTTGACAAGAATGTGAAACCTACGTTTCAACCTTAAAGGTTTATAATTACGAGCCCGAGACAAAAACTGTTAAGCGTCCTACTACTATTATCACTTCGCGCCCGTTACGAGGGAGAGCGAGAGACTGAGATGAGCTGCGTAGAATAGATAGTGAAGGCCAATCCACGTGACCCGAAGGTCTCTAACAAAGACTGGCCAAAGACTTGGCATACAGAGGTTTCAAATTCGTTTTCAAACTTCAGCGGTCTTCACCTCGCTAAATGTAAACAATCACTTAGCAATAGTACTAATAACTTATTATCGAGCATGGCAGCTAGTCCGCGTTCTCACAAAACTGGCATTATGTCTGACGATCATAACACACTGGCAACTCGTACAGTGCTCGGCAACTGAAAATATCTACTATAAAACTCCGTATGCAGTTAGATCACTCACTTCTTTGTTGAACCAAATATTTTGATATCATTAAGAAAAAAGGCGAAACGACGCATGGAAGGGGCGCCATAGAGCAAAATAGTGTTGCCACACGTAAAATCCAAGATGTCATCTCACCAAGGGGGTCAAGCTCCAGCTGGAACCTAAATATTCGTTTTTTACCCTTCGGGGGAAAAACGTTGCTATTATTTATATATGAAACCGGAGGAAAACAAGATTGACAAGTTTTTAAATTTCCTAGAATATTTTTAAGATTTTTGCAAATTTGACAATTTGTGACATCTCGTGGTAAATGTATGAACTAACGGATGTACATCCGCAAGATTTTAAACGTTTCGACCAATAAGCAAAAGAGCTTTAATTTTACGCTTGTTTTAAATACGGAAAATAAAACACTGCTCTCCGATTGGTCGATGTCGACAGTGGCAATGCTTGTGTCCATAGACAAGTTATACAATCAGACTTGCCAAACGAAAACACCATCATAAAATACAAAAAAAAACCACAAGATATACCTGTACTCTTCTATTAAATTAAATATTATTAAGTTTAAAAATCATTGTATTTTCTAATTTTCCAAGGCGGAAACAGTGGAATGCGTTTATATTATGTCAAAGCACTTACCCGCGAACCCTTTTTATGACACGCAAAAACCTTTGATATTTTTTATTATCTGACAAAAATTTACAATAAAATGTAATATTATTTTCAGTGGCCTTTTATTTTATGCTAGTCGTGAACGGCTATAGAATAAATGAGGCTTAATAAGTAGTACATGGTGCATGCGAGCGCAGCAGCTGCAGTGCTCCCACACCACTTCTTCTGACGGTGTAGTCTCGGATGAGGACGTCGCCTCTTGCACATTTAACCGACTTAAAAAATAAAGCTTCTCAATTCGTCTAAAAGTTATTTTTTCTGTTTTTGTTAACCTGTTTTTTCGAAAGCTGTTTTTGTAAGTTAATTGTATGATGATGATTAAAACTATTACGTTAATTTCAATGGCATATTTATTACCTGACGTTTCGCTTGAATCTAGGTCTCTGTACATAGATTTTTCTAATACGCAAACACTACGTTATTTGTCATGTGCTGATCGTAGAACAAAGACGGATGAGACATTTTGTAAAGTATAGCCATTGTAATAGGGGTTAAAGTATGAAATTTCCGTTATATTGTAATAGGTACTTTGAATTAACATAGAACCTTTTTAGTCCATTAAAATGTTACATGAGCTTTGCATTTTTTAGAGGACGCAATTTTATCTTTGGGACATGTTTGGGGGGTCAATTGAAGCTTAACTTCAAGTTTGTGGGGTCGCCAGCCTTGTCCCCCGGCCGCCATCTTGGAAAAAGGGGTGGAAACGCTTTTTTCGCTATATCTCGGAAACTATGCATCTTATAAAACTTTGAAAAACATAATTTGTAGCAAATTGTTTTGCCTACAAATATGTATAAGTTTATTACTTTTTGTTCTAAATTAAAAATTAAAGAGGTTAAAAGCAAAAAAAAGAGAAACAAAAAAACGCTTGAAAACACGTTCAAAATGCTTGTTTTGGTTCTTTCATGACGTACATTACATATTTTCCTCTTTATATTCCAGTTTTGTGTTGTGAAATTTTCATTTAGTTATAAACATTGCGACTTTTTTAAATTTGAATCAAGAGTGATTGTTGTATATTATGTAAAAAAAACCTTTTGGGGACATTAAAGTTCTAACTGTGAAAGCTAGAGGAGTGAAAACTTTGCTTGAACGAGCAAGATTTAAAAACGTGTGTGTGGATAATGAATTATTTTTGCAAAGTGTTTCTGAAGTAGGTAACTGTCCATATTCCCTGCTATCATTATTATAGTGATAGCCGAATAGATAATGTTGTTCGTCGTCTCAGCTGTAGCAGTTCATCATATTCAGTATCAGAAAATCTAGATACTGATTTCGATTTCTCAAATTATTGCTAACTATTCCAGGATCAGAGTGACTTGCGTCAAAGCCATCAGAGGAAAATATGTAACGTACGTCATGAAAGTACAAAAATAAAAGCATTTTGGACCTTCTTCTCAAACGTTTTTTGTTTCTCTTTTTTTTTGCTTGTAACTTCTTTAATTTTTATTTTAGGGCATAAAGTAATATGAACATATTTGTAGGCAAAACAATTTGCTACAAATTATGTCATGACAACATTTTTGTAAAACGCATACTTTCCGAGATATCGCGAAAAAAGCGTTACCACCCCTCTTTTTTAAGATGACGGCCGGGGGACAAGGCTAGCGACCCCACAAACTTGAAGTTAAGCTTCTATTGACCACCCAAACATGTCCCAAAAATAAAATTGCGTCCTCTAATAAATGCAAAATTCGGTCCTTAAATTGTAACATTTCAATGGACTATTTTGGGTTTTTGAGGTTTTTGAATGAAACTTTTATAAACATTTCCACTAGATCCATAGCGGCGATCGATGGATCTGGTGGGAACGATTTGTCCCAGTAGATCCATTATGGATCTGTGAAAATAAGACTTTTCTGACACAGTAGATCTGACCTCGTCAGGTCATGTAAAAGCCTCTAAAAGCGTTTACGAACAGGTAACAGAGGTATGAGTAAACTAAATCAAGCATTTCTATTATATATTCGATTCACGAAAATCTCAGCTCTCAGCACACTGATATCTCATTATAAACAGGGCAGGTACAGGGTAGGCAAAGACTGAATCTGTAAGGCTTTGCTTTAAAGGCGACGAATTACCTTCTTACGTGTTAGTGGACGGCCTTAGAATACGAGTAAGTGACGGCTTAAGATGACGGTTTTAAGTTTTTAATATATCGTGCATATGTGACCGGGCGGGGCCGCTAGTTTTATACAAAACAAGGCGTGCATCACGTGTACGGTTCCTGCCGACGAGTGTCACCTAAACGCAAACAATTTACTCCTATACTAACATAATAATTTCTTATATTAATAAAACATAAAACATTTCGCTTGCAATACGAAGCTTTGGTAAGTCTTTCTCTTTTAAAAGTCTTGTAAGTAGGTGTTTTTACTGTGGATGTAATAACAATAAATAAATATATGATACTTTTAACTGTCTAGCTGTTTAATTTAAATATGTGCCACTGGCAACATAAAATTATACCCAAGAAATTTCGTAAATTTTATTTTTGCTATTAAAATAAGTAAATCTAAATAAAATTACAGCTTTACTAAAAGTAATTCAAATTTGCAAGTAAATCACAGAGTGACATAACACAACCAAACAGTAAGTAAAAATTACAAATTCTTTACGTGGTGACCTACAATGTGTACATATGTATACCTACAAAAAAATCAATCACAATAATTTCTTTTTATTTGTAGTTGTGTAGGTAATTCATAACATATTTTTTGTAATTTTCAACTACAACGAGTGCAAGCTCAATGTCTATAATCATTGTTGATATTGTTTGTGTGACCTAAGTGTATTATTTATATAGGTACATACTTAATATTATATGAACAACATATGGTTAATTTCTTTTAAATAAAATATCTCAATGTTATATTTCAGTTGAATTACCGCTGGTATATTTATCTAACTCTGCTATTATCCCACCGGCCCAAACACTACCTGCGGCAGGGACGCCTGCTGCAACACTACCTACGGCAGGGACGCCTGCTGCAACACTATCTGCGGCAGTGACGCCTGCTGCAACACCAGCTGCAGCACTGACTCCAGCTGCAACATCGGCGCCAGCTGCAGGTGCACCGGCACGAGGCCGTCGACGCAGAAGACAAAGACATTGCGCCTATAATTTTACAAATAAAACAATGTTTTTTACATTCCATGTCATGTTTTTTATTTACAAAATCCTGATTATAAAACCAAATGTTACCTACTGAACTTATATTAATTCTAAGCTACGTAGCACTTTTACGTAGTTTATCTTTTATAATCTATTTACAATACTAGTATGGGTGGCTCTTCCCAGCACTAATTCCTGCTGGAAGCAGTGGCGTGAGCCGGCACTCTATCCTCATCATCTACAATTTTGCTGGTAACTTGTGGATGGTAGCGAAGATCAATATTCTGCCCCATATAATCTCGGATGATCTCTCGTATTGATTGGAATATCATACCGCCAGTGAGATTTGACGGGATTGTCATACCTTATAGCGAGACTGTTAAAAATCTTGGCGTAATGATGGATCGTTGCCTTAGCTGGGATTGTCATTTAGAAATGATCAGCCGCAGGTTATTTGCTTCGGGAGCATCCTTGCGACGCCTCCGAAATTTTCTACCCACTGCCACTAAAATTGCGCTTTCTCAGTCTCTTCTTATTCCTATTTTAGATTATGCAGACGCCTGTTACTTAGATCTTCGAGAAGACCAGTTAGGAAAACTTGAGCGGCTCCAAAATTACTGCATTAGGTTCATATTTGGCTTGAGAAAATATGACCACGTATCTCAGTTTCGCCTTAAGCTCAAGTGGCTGCCAATTCGCCTTCGCCGGAATGCACATATCTTGTCCCTTCTTTATAATATTTTATTCAATCCTACAACTCCCAGCTACTTAAAATGTCGTTTCAAATATGTACATGACACCCATGCTCGTAATCTTCGGTCGTCGGAAATGCTAACTTTGTCTCACCCTGAATTTAACTCGCCATCCTTCTTTGGGCGCTCATTTGCTGTGCAAGCTGTTCGCCTCTGGAATGAGCTGCCTCTTAGCATTAAGAAGGCTCCGTCACTGGAATCTTTTAAAAGCCAAGTAAAGAACTGGTATCTGTCCATGCAAACTAGTTAAACCTGCTGCTTATTAGTTTATGTATGTCTATGAATTTATATTTATATATATTGTACTTATTTATATGTAAGTTTATAGTAGTTATTTCTGTAGTATTAGCACATTAGTATATTTTTATATATTACGTAGTATAATATACATATGTAAGTATGGGTTTGAGTACTTTATTATTATTTTAAATGTTTATGTTTATTGTTTAAGATTTTATAGTCAAATTTCATGTGCTCGTTATTGTACACCCCGTCTAGTCTTTTTTTTTATATTTTCCTCTCCATCCTACGGTTGCCTGGAAGAGATCGCTTTTAGCGATAAGGCCGCCATTTGTGGCATTAGTTTTAATTATTTTTTTCCGTTTTGTATTATGTTTTTTGTGTCCAATAAAGTATCAATCTATCTATCTATCTATCTATCTATAATCACTATTTAGTGCTTCCACAACTTGGCTGATACAGCGGCTAGCAGTTCTCTGAGTTAAATGATGAGTGACACCAGCGATTCTTTCGTATGAACCTGTTGCCAGGAAGCTCAGTGCACAGAGGACCTACAAAAGAACAAATATGATCATCTTTAAATCTAGGTGTAGATTTATAACTTTAGGTATGTATAGATAATAATGGCTAGGTGTTGAAAGATTCATATTATAGTTACTCACCTTAGTTTCCAATGGGATTTCTGCCGTGCCCCGTAGTAAGGTATGGGCATATAAATCTTCACAAAGCTGGTAGAAAGTGTCTTTCTTCAGTCTAAATCTCTCACTAAAAGAATTTCCGGCATTTCACTTAAGTTTCCCACGGACAGCCATTCTTTTTTCTCTGTTGACGCCTCAATTCTTCAGAATGTGATCGCAAATTTATGCGTTTTATCGCAGCAAAAAGAAAAACTTTTTTAAAATATTTCACCAAATGACAAAACTACGCCATTTTGAATGGCTTTCTATCCGCTAACGCCAAGGTTTTGGAGCACGCTCGAAATTGGCGCTCCCCAGGAGAAACGCTTGTCATAATGTGGCATTTGGCTGCTCTTTTTTATGATTTGTATGGAGAATGACCAACTTGTTCTTTCGATTCCGTTTCTAATCATTCGGGGATCGCTACTTTTTATGACATTTATGAAGTTGTCTATAGTCCAGCAGGCCTAGACAAGTTCCAAACATACCGGAGCTAAGCACTTCCGAACGCGCCGTTAGCTCAATCCCCAACCCCATCGCTGGCGCTCCCATCGCTAGCAAACTTCCCATTACGCCTGTGTACGCTACATCTCTTCTACAGGTGCTCACTTGAGAACGAACGATGGAATTTACTTTCATTTCAACATTCAACAGTCAACGTCACTTTTAACTTTGGCATTTCATACGGCAAATGGAAACAATCCTCTTTACTATCATTATCTTTTCACGTCACATATAAAATCAATGATACCAAATAGTAAATTATAATACATTTTGTGTAACTTATTCTCACAGATACGAAATTGCGCGAATAGCGTTCGAAAGATTTTAAGAAAATCGTTTATTGTAGCAAATAATAAAAAATAATGCTTTTAACATAAAAAACAAAGGCATACCTTGATAAGATAATAAATACTAAAGTCATATATGTTGGGCAATGAAAAATAATGTACTTCTAAGTATTTATTATTAAGATAAGAATATGTTGATGAAACTCTGGAAAAAAAAATAGTATTTTTGTGTTCCTCTATACACCAGCGCCACATCTCTACTCCTAACCAAAGTGGCCTTCGTGGCTCTTAAGATCTTACCAACACAAATAAGTAAAATAGAAATAGATTTAAACGGTCTACAAAAAAGTCCGCGATGGTAGTATATGTTTATCTACTAGGGATAACCCACAATAACCGATTTTTATCCTTTACGTTGTACGAAAAGTGTATATTACATATTTAGATCTCGAAAACTACTTAACGGGTTTTGATATGTTTTTTTTACAGATAGTCTTAAGATGTAAGTGTAAATTTCTATAATTTATCAATAAATATCTGTATCTGTATCTGATGACGGTTTTAAGTTTTTCATAAATCGTGCATATGTGACCGGGGCTAGTTTTACCACAGAATAATGGTTTTACACAAACAAGGCGTGCATCACGTGTACGGTTCCTGCCGACGAGTCTCACCTAAACGCAAACAATTTACTCCTATACTTAATAATTTCTTATATTAATAAAACTAAACATTTCGTTTCCAACATTCATCCAAGAAGTCATTCGCTTTTAAAATTCTTGTAAGTAGGTATTTTCACTGTGGCTGTATTAATAATAAATAAATATATATAAGATACTTTTATTTAACTGCTTAGCTGTTTAATTTGAATATGTGCCTGGCAACATAAACATATAACCAAAAAATCTCGTAAATTTTGTTGTTGTTATTAAAATAAGTAAGTAAATCAAAATAAAATTACAGCTTTACTAAAAGTAATTCCCATTTGCAAGTAAATCAAAGAGTGACATAACACACAACCAAACAGTATATTTATCTGACTCTGCTACTATCCCACCGGCCCAAACACTATCTGCGGCAGGGACGACTGCTGCAACACTAGCTGCAGCACCGACTCCAGCTGCAACATCGGCGCCAGCTGCAGCTGTACCGGCACGAGGCCGTAGCCGCAGAAACAGGATGACGCCTTTAGAAAGCACTGCTGCCCGATTTTCTGCTGTCGAGGAAAGGCGACTTGACATGGACCGCATACACAACCAGCAGAGGTTAAACCTCGAGGCAGAGATTGCGCCTATAATTTTATAAATAAAACAATGTTTTTACATCCATGTCATGCTTTTTATTTACAAAACCTGATTATAAAACCAAATGTTACCTACTGAACTTATATTAATTCTAAACTAGGTAGCACTTTTACGTAGTTTACTTTTATAATCTATTTACAATCTGCTGGAAGCAGTGGCGTGAGCCGGCACTCTATCCTCATCATCTACAATTTTGCTGGCAACTTGTGGATGGTAGCGAAGATCAATATTCTCTTTTTTTATGATTTGTATGGAGAATGGAGAATGACTAACTTGTTCTTTCGATTCCGTTTCTATATAACAAGGATTTTTTATTTCATCCCTCTCTTTCCCTCGTTTCTAATCATTCGGGGATCGCTACTTTTGATGACATTTATGAAGTTGTCTAAGAATTTTGATATCTATTCTGCAGGTGATAACAGGGAGCGTCACCTTAGGTGATTTCCATACATTTAATCTTTCTAAGCGTTTGTCTAGGCCTGCAGTTAATAAAGCCTAAAACCCCCAACAAATTAGTTAATCGGCCAAACTTTGTGAATTTGTTCAGAAGGGTAAAATAAGTGACCGTGTGAGTTTGCACCCTTGTAGGGTGTACGGAAAGGGTTGAAAAGGGGTGAAAAGTGTATTTTATCAATAACATTGCAAAAAAATAGTTACTTTGTGCAAATTTGGAATTAAGTTTTTGTTACCGTTTTCTAACATGTCTCAAATTTGCACACTTTTGCAACATACGGAACATTGTTTATTATTAAAAAACAATGATTATGGTTAATAACACGAGTGAAAAAATTAGTTACTCGCTGCAAATTTGGAATTATGATCTTTCTTTGGTTTTCTAGCATGTATTAAATTTGCACACTTTTGCAACTTACGGAACATTGTTTATTAATAAAAAAATCATGATATTCGCTGATAACAGGGATAAAAATACCTGTGAAGGGTTGAAACTTGGAGTATCTGTGCTTGACAAAAAATTATATATTCAACTTTCACTTCTAATGCGAGCGAAGCCGCGAGCACCTACTAGTTCGTTATAAAAGTAAATTATGGCTGACTTGGACAGAGGAGTCATCGTTGACGGTCACAGTGCCAGAGGACACAAAGATCTTGGTCTGCTTGCAGTCATTCTCCAGGACTGTGACAACCTGGCGGAGCCTGCGCGGAGGACAGCTGCAATAGATAAGGAAATATTTAATATGCAGCCAAGATATTTTTTTAATAAAATCTTTGGTACAATTCACACAGCACTATCTAGTCCCATTCTCAAGAAACATAACACAAAACAGAATATGACCTTAAATTAACTTAACATAAATTTTACTGGTATAAATAAATTATATTTATATTTTTATTGCCAGTCTAATATGTTTTAGTCCACTATAATAAACAACAATCAATAATGTACTTAACAAGTGTGGGCACATGCTTGGGCAGGACACCGAAGGCACCGCTGAAGGAAGGTATACCAATCTGCTTCACAGCCACTTTGTCATAGAACACCTGTAACATTAAATATTTATTTATATTTAGGAGTTGTTCATTTGATAATCAATAATAATTATATGTAAAAATGAGGGGGGAAAGTAAATATACTACTTCTGACTATGTACCACAAAATAATAAAAATGGGACACTTTGAAAAGCCTACTTAGATATAGTCTACAGCCCACTGGCAGAGGGCAGCGTGCCCTTCATACTGGCCGCATTACCACGCTGGATGGTAATGCAGTATATTACACTTGATAGTTAAGCATTTCATAACTAGGTTACCTTAAGTAACACACACACATGCAATGCATAAACATATAGCAAAAAAAAATGTAGGAATAGGGTAGAATAGGAAAATGGCTTAGAAGAACTATTTTGACTGGTTGTAAGTCAAATTTCTAATGTAGAATATTCATCATTTTTCATATTCTTGAGTGCATCTTGAGTCTTCTGTTATTACGCTTCCTAGGTATTTGAATGAATGGACTTGTTCTATTGGGTTATTGTTCAGTTTAATGGAGTATTGTTCTATATTTTTTTTTAAGATAAAGATAAAATCTCATATATGGGAGCGAAACTTGGACCACGACTCAAAGAGATAGGGAACGAATAGAAGCTTTTGAAATGTGGTGCTGGCGGCAGATGGAGAAAATAAGTTGGACAGAAAGAAAGACCAATGATGAAGTGCTGAGCATGGTCCAAGAACACCGTACAATAAATGCGACTATTGAAAATAGAAGAGGGAAGATGGTTGGCCCCCTTATACGACATGATGAATTTATGAAAAACATAATTGAGGGAAAATTTAAGGCCGAAGAGGAAGAGGAAGGCCGATAGGGTCATACATGGACCAAGTAAAAGAAAAGGCGGGTGTCATGTCGTATAAGGAGGTCAAGGAATTGGCAGAAGATCGGGAAGGATGGCATATGCTCCACAGACAAAGGCCTTGCCCTTAAATTTGTGATGATGATGATGATGATCATAAACAAGATAAAAAGATAAACAATTTATTAATAATTTGTACAATTACATGCCAATTTAAAATAATTATAGGTATTTATAATAATACTATTGTGATTTAAAATATAATAATAACACTTATTTCACACATATTCTACCATTAATGTTCAGGTAGCTTCTTTTATTGGTATTTAAAAATTCGTCAATCGTGTAAAAAGATTGTAAAACGAGCCAGTTCTTTAACTTATTTTTAAATATGCTGTCACTGCTGGTGCTTGTGATCTCAGCCGGAAGGCAATTATATACTTCCGGCCCTCTCACGTGTGTTAGATTCCCGGCGCGAGCGAGGCGCACATGCGGCGTGGCCAGCTTGTCTGCGCAGCGGAGATCCATGGTACCTGAGTACTGGTCTCCACGCGTCTTAAACAAGATCAAATTAAGCCTAACATACAGGGCCCATTGATATACTACCATCGATGGTAAAGTCATAATACCTAATGACTTGAATAATGGTCTCGCCGACGTGCGACGCGATACTTGCGCTATTGCGCGTATCACCCGCTTCTGCATTCTGAAAGCACACAGTCTGTCGGCCGCGTGCCCCCAGAGTTCTGTCCCGTATTGCAAGACAGAATGCACTGTAGCAAAATAGCAAGTACGAACCACATCGGCAGAAACCACTTAAGAAAGTCTTCCTAACACGAAACAGGCGCTGCCTAGCTTAGCGCAGAGCTTATCAATGTGCGACGACCACGTAAGCCCGCGATCTAATTTAAAACCCAAATAGGTTGTAGAGTCTACTTCGTCTATCTTGTTTCCTTCTATGACCACCTTTAGATTATCCTGAGATCGTCCTTATACAGAAAAGTAAATGAAATGGGTCTTTTTTAGGTTTAGCACAAGGCCGTTATGGTTAAACCCTCTCCCTCTCGGACCCTCACACAGAGCGGACGTCTCTCAGTGACATTTCATATTTTTTAAATAAATAAACCGTAAATTGCCAACAGTTAAAACGGTGCACAATAATAGGACTACAGAGAATCGAACTTGAGTCTCGTGACAGACTAATGCGGCGCCACGAATGGCGCGGAACGCGCCCGACTTCAGCCGAGCGCATCGAGTTGGCTCCGCAATGGTTGATGCGAGCGATACGGCGTAGCTGTCAAAATTGATGAGGCTTGAATTGATTGGCTTGATTGAGGCTACGAAAAAAACAAAACAATTACCTAATGTTGTTATTCGTATAGTTTCAGAGAGTGGATACTACCGGGGATACGACTATAAAAAAACGCGCCAATATTATCTACTTCTTAGAGTGGTGTGGAAACGATAATACAAATCATTAAAATCAATTGCAAGTGCGACGGGATCCGCGAGAACGATTTTGATCGAAAGCGCGGACCCGTCCGAAAATCAATAAAATCAATTCCAAGTGGTTTTTACTTTCAATAAAATAATAAACTATTTGTCAGCAAATATTACACAAGAACAAATAATAATTGTTAACGAGTTATTCATTATTTTATTAACATTCATAATCAATCTGCGAAGAGGAGGCCATTTGTAATGGCACCCTCTTTCCGAAATGTAACCGTGCCCATCACCGACCATCTAGAGTTGCTAGGTGTCACTTTGACTCCGACCCTCAACTTTGGCTCCTATATTGAGTCTAAAGCTCAACTCGCAGCCAAGAAGCTGGGTATCCTCTCGAAGGTGCGACGATACTTCACTCCGGAACAGCTGCTGACCTTGTATCAAGCGCAAGTTTGGTCGTGTATGGAGTATTGTTCGCACCTTTGGGATGGATCTGCCAAGTACCAGCTTGAGGCGTTAGAGTTAATTGAGAAGCGGGCAAAAAAGCTCATAGCGAAAGACTCACTCTGTAAATTACAAAGCCTTGAGCACCGCCGCAAGGTGGCCAGTCTTTCGGTTTTTTACAGGTTGCATTTCGGAGAGTGTGCGGAGGAATTGCATAATTTAATTCCTGCAGCCCCATTTCACCATCGTACGAGTAGGGGTTCGGCAAGGAGGCACCGTTATACAGTTGAGGTTCCAAAGACTCGCACCAAGTGTTTTGCTTCGACTTTCATCGTGCGAACAGCCCAACTGTGGAACTCCTTGCCCGAATCTCTATTCCCCTTGAACTATAATTTGTCGATCTTCAAGTCGAGAGTAAACCGGTTTCTTCTAGGCAAGCGCGCTAGATCGTAGACTATAACGTTGCTTAACATCAGGCAAGTAGTAGTCAAGCGTAAGCCTATATCATGTAAAAAAAAACATTTAATCATACTTTTAAACAATTAACATCAATATATTAACTAAACGGTTTGCCCGTGGCTTTAAACGCATTACAAATATTGTTTGGTGGCATTGCCTTCATGTGAGCTTCTTTTACACTTCCAGCCACTTCGTAAATGGAGAATGTTTTGCCTGGGTTGCGCATCATCCAACTGTCAACCGCCTTGTTGTACGCCACTTTGAAGGGTCCGAAAACACCAACGTCTAACGGCTGCAATTTTCCAGTCGAATGTGGGGTAACCGTGAGCACCGTTACACCGTTTTCCTTTGCTAGATTTAATGCCTCGATGCAAATGTAGGACTCGTGATTGTCAAATATTAGGAGACTGGGATTATCTTTGCTGCTGTTTGTGTGAATATTATAAAATGTTACATAGTATGATCAAATAATCCATTCATTCTGTGTTCCTAGGCCCAAAGTTCCAGCAGGAGCTTCATTAATCATATGACTTTTAAAGTGGACTCTTGGGAATATCATAACAGGTGGTAATGTGTTCCCCAAAGCATTCACAATGTAACACGTAGTTACAAGAGTGCCCCTTTCTGCGCTGGTAACTTTGGAGACCTGTTTTTGACCTTTGCCTGCCAATAATTTTGCCGACTTTTGGACAGTCATGGTATTCGTCTCTTCCAAATTATACACCCTAGTACCGTCGCCGAACGCTTTCTGCCTTGACATCACATTTTCTAAATTGTCATAGAACAACTTTACATTGTGGCGGTTGAAGAACGTGGCTTTACTTTAACTACAGCCTTCTGGTGTTCTGAGGCTAAGGTCAGGGCACCTTTTTCTAAATTTGTACAGCCATTCAAGACCAGCTGCCAGGATTTCATGCCATTTATCTGGCACTGATATATTATTAGCAATTGCCATCTCATAAGCCAGTTTGCGGGTTTCAAATAAGGCAAGCCCGTAAAACATATTGCTGTATCTCTTGATATAATTATGCTAGTGTGTGTTTGCTGTACGTGTAGAGGTATTACGATCTATCCACTGTGACCCATGATTCCCTGTTACCCATGTTCCCCTACTTCTAATTTATGTTAAATACTTAAATTAGTAATCGTTTATTATGCAGATAAACAATGTTTTTACGTAGTTTTAAGATTTGTAATCTTAGCTTAAACTTACTTTAGGTAATCTTAGGATCACTGTGCAACAGACGGAGTCTCTGGAGACCTGTGTTGTGCTGCGATAGGTATTTTTTGAGACATTATATAGTAAAGACACTTAAAATTTACAAAAGTGACACTTTAATGTAGTAGTACATAGGTAAATACATTTAAAACCTTGTTTTGTTTTAGAAAATGACTACATATGTACCAAAGATTGCGTAAATCATTTTTTTTATACTTTTACGACGTAAAACAAAAGTAGTTCCTCGTGACGTTCTAAAGGACTCGTCCATTGAAATGTTACAATTTTAGGACCGAATATTGCATTTATTAGAGTACGCAATTTAATTTTATTTTTGAGACATGTTTGGAGGGTCAATACAAGCTTACCTTCAAGTTTGTGGGGTCGCCACCCTATCCCCCGGCCGCCAGCTTGGAAAAAGGGATGGAAACGTTTTTTCCGCAATATTTAGGAAACTATGCGTCTCACAAAAAAAAAATACGACATAATTTATATCAAATTAGTCACAAAAATAAAATTGCGTCTTCTAAAAAATTCAAAGCTCATGTAACAATTCAATGGACTATTATGAGTTTTACCACTAAGTAACCCTGTATTATTATATTTTCATATATTATATGTTTATATGTTCCCTGTTCTATTTTATTAAAATCTGATATGGAGATAGATTAAACTCAAGATTGACATAGGTTACTTTAATCCGGGAGTAATATGGGTATATCATGCACAACAAAAATTTTATAAACTGCTGAAACGTGTTCTGTTATCGGTTTAAAGTACACTCAAACAATTTTTTCAATTTCAATATTTCTAGCATTCTTTAGCTTTATCTTTTTTTACAAGGAATGGGTTTGCACTGGACCGTAATTTGCCTGATGGTAAGCAATCATTACGGTCTAGGATGGAACGTGCTTTGGGTAAGCACGCTCCAACCGTAAGAACCGATTCAGTCTCGCATTGAAGACCGCAAGATTATATTCCGCGGGGAACAGGGAGTTCCTCAATTTAGCAGTTCTCACTATAAAAGTTGAAGCAAAACGCTTAGTGCAGGTCTTATCATATGTATAGTATGATGTATAAATAAATGGGATGTTAAGTTTATATACATTTGCTCCAGACATGGCAATGGAACAGAACATAGTGCCAGTGAACTACAAGTGGGTGCTGAACTGTCTGGGCAGCTACACCCTGCACTCCATACACGAGCTGCTGCTCTGCTCGCCCACACTGCTGCCCAAACCAACGCAGCACTGGCCGAGAGTACTCCTGGAGGGGATGATGATGATGAATAAGCTGTTTATTTGGTAAAATGAATGAAATTGAAATGAAAATTAAATCGTTAGTTTTAGAATGCACGTAATTACAATTATTTATTCGTAAATTTAATTTTAATGAAAGTTCCGATCACTTGGCAGGAAGATTTTATCGACGGTACATTGGACCTGTGCGAGCGGGACATCAATAAACCGCCGCTTTACCTTTACCGCTTTACACAAGAAATCTCCCTATTTCGTGATCGGAATTTAATACAAGTTACGTACTTTATTATTATTATTACTTTATAATATGTAAAAGTAAAAAATATATCTGTATTATCTTAAGTAAAAGTGAGAAATATAACTGTTGATTAATGATTTAAAGAATTGTAGGAATTAATTTTATTTGATTAAAATATTCTTCTCTTTAAATGGATTTTTCTTGATTTATTTATTGTCCATATGATTTGCTTATTACCTATACCTACCTACAATGTACATTTCAGTAAAAGGGAGATTATCAATTCAACTTGTACCTATATTAGAACAAGATGCAATTTGAGTATGATGGTAACTTTAATTAAACATACAAAGTTAATACAATTATATGTGTCAAAGTTTGTATGTGAAAATGGATGGATGTATTTTTGTTTTGGTATTAAACTTCTTCGTGTTGATGATTGAACAAAGAACTAACCTATCCCTAATATGTTTTTTTTGTACATTTTTATAGGTAAGCATATATTTTTTGGTGTCAAACTAAATCATAATGCTTTAGGCACGTTAGAAACAATAAGAGTTACGAGAAAATTCGTAGAACACTAAAAGCCTATAGAACATTTAAATAGTATTCTCTAAGTTTGCTATAGATATTTTATGAATACCTATGTATGTTTGCTAATCTTAGGATTATAAGATTTGACATGGATAGTTAATATACGCGGTATTATTTACAGGAACTATCAAGTTGGTACTATTCTCAAGTTTTCATTGGATCACTCGGCCCCGTATGTCTCTATCTATAGAAGTCACACGATTCAGAACTGCAGGCCTACCACAACGTTTTTAAAAGCAGTGTCATTGCCGCTCCGCTGCGATTCCGCTGGAATTCAATGCTGCTAATATTCGTACCACAAACTTATGACGTAATATCGCGTTCCAGCGGATTTCAAGCGGATTAGGGATGAGACACTGAACGAATGATTTCGCTAAAACTGCATAAAATGAAAGAGTTTGTAATAAAACATAGCACAACCTATAGTAGTTTTGCTTTCAAAATTTGTCACTGTCACTGATTCGAAAACAGCTCTATATTTTCTTTGAAACTATCGTACTTGCGTGTTGCCAGATATCGGCTTCAACAGGGCTTCAACCGTATTTAGCTCTTTTCAAATTCATAATGTAGTAAAAAAGCACAAATAAGATAAAAGCAAGCAAAATATGATTTTACATATAGATTTATTATAATGAGGTGTGTGTATTTCCTACACATGCAAATATATGCAGTATGCAAGGGGTAATTTAAATTTATATTTTTTATTTATTTATTAAATTTCGTGAAATGTAGGTAGGTACATAGCTATTGCGACTGGAGTTGGTATACATAGTTTTGGGTACATTTTATGCCAAAAAAAGTATCCTGTATTATTTTCCTAACTATTTATTTTATTTAAATTTGAGCCCGGCTTTCAGCTGGTGTACATTTTCGAACTTTTTTCCAAAGAGTTCGTGCTTATTTGTATACAGAAATGGTACGAACTGCCAGATCACTGTCTTATTCTCTTTTTTGCTTGTGTGTGTATAAAAAATGTCATGTACGGTATAAAAAAAATACTCTGGTAGCACTGAATGATTTTGTAAACAAACTGCCTATAAATTATAACTGTTTTATATATAGAAATGCATTGGGTCCCCGATTTAGAGGTGATACATTTGGTGCTGTATGAATACTACACAGTATGATGGACAGAATACCGCATGAATGTGTTCATGCACAGTGAAATACTTATCTAGATAAACCAAACACTTCGGATACGCTTCTTAACAAAAAGTTGATTTCTTCAAGCGCCTTTTTGTTCTGGATACAAGCTGATGGAACGTAGTGGATCACCATGACTGTGATCACGATACCAAGACGGTGACAAACCATCATCAACTTCTTACGAGCAAGCAAGGCTGCAGTCGGATATACTCCTTCTAATGGAGCTGGACGATGATCACATTCCTCTGCAAGCAGTATAACCACTTAGTAGAAGAACGTTTACTCGTGTAAATTACTTTTCTGTGTGAATACTCTATACATACGATGTGGATACATAAATTTAAAAGTTTTTTTCAATAAATTGATGTTAGAAGCTTGAATTTATTTTTACTGGACGACAGTTAAGTATTATGTTGGGGAACATAAACATATAACACAGAAGTTAGCTCTAATTATTCATCCTTTTTAACTCTAAGATATCATTTAGGTTGTTAGCTTATGCGTTCTATATTGTGTCTCAACTATACTAATTTATAAAATAGGTTTGTGTGGTGTAGGCATAGTGTGTTGTACATAGTCTAACTATACTGCTTTATACCTTTAAGCACAAGATGGGACCTATTTAAGATTAATAGTTATTGTACATTTTGTCTTATTAACAGTTAGTACCCTATTCACAATAGTATATAACGAAGGGCACTGAGCAAGTCAGTGTTCTCAAAGCTAGGGTACACCAACATTCTGCATAACTATGCACTGCTGCGGTACTGAATCATTGTGATAGTTGCCACCTCATCTGCTGTGGCGGTAGTGTGAGTGTGATCTCGAACTGGGTCCCTGCTGTAGTTTTGGGTCGTGGTAGTTGGCTCTGTAGCTTGCTGCTGGCTGATGAATAATAAATAGCTGCAAATTGAGATTTTTTTTCGTTCCTCCACATATTCACTGGTGTTTGATATTTTCGCAAAAATTGTGCCGAACCACACACACATAACCATTGCATATCAATTAAATTCAGTTTTCTTTCATATTTTCAATAATTCAAGGGATTTAAATAGAAAAATATCTCAAATACGCAGGCAGATAGCAGCGTTTTTAGCATCTCAAAATAATGTCAAATTGACAGCTCAGCGATAATGATTCCGCTGCAGGATTGATCGTCAAAGTTCCGCTGGCAATTAGACCTTATGGTACCGATTTAGGGCAAAACGCCTAGGAAAAGAATGAACAAAATCGCGTGACGTCATCAAAACCTCGACGCGGCTGCGACACTGATTCCACCTTATTTAAATTAAACGTCAGAAACTAGACGTTGTAGTAAGAAAGAAAGAAAGAAAGAAAGAAAGAAAATATATTTATTGAGACACACACAAAACTTTAACCTATTTACTTACTAAACTTACATGCTAAGAATGTGATGTCCCAATACAGCCGCAACTCAGCCTAATGCTGATGGCACGCGGCCACCAGCGCTGATATTCTGTTGCGGCTGGCGGTGACGTCACACACACCAAGTGAACATAAAAACTAAATACATACTATAGCTAAACTAAGGCACAAGTACAGAAAGAAAAACAACTACAGCAACAACAAGTAGGTAGACACTAAAATAACCACAATAGTCTATATAAACAAACAAACAGATAATAATAAAACATAAATAGATAATAATAATAATAAATTTAAAAGTTTGAGGTTTCAAATTACACTGGTCTCATGTACCAAAAGGGCTTCCCTGTTTTCGTGAACAAACATAAATTGTTTAAGAGTTATTTTAAACATTTTTACAGAACGCAGGTTCTTGATTGGCGGAGGAATATTATTCCAGCATTTAGTAGCTGCATAGCGGAAGCTTCCTCTGAAAGCAGCAGTAGCATGTCTCTCCGTGAGAAGCGCAGACACACAGGCGCGTGGCGCGTGCGACTGCCGGCCCTCCCTCCAGCTCAGCTTGTCATACAGGTATGATGGTTCTTTGTACTTAACCGATAGTACCGATTATCGCAGCAGCACTGCTGCAGTACTGCTATAAGACGTTGTGGTAGGCCTGCTGATTAGTAACATGATGCAATGTTGTGTTAGGTGTCTCTATATATCTACATATACCACCAAACCATTGTTCGATTTCAGCGAAGTCACAGATAAGTAGGTATAGCTGTTGGCTGTTGTTATCATATGTGTTTTCTATTGAATGCAATCTATAAATAAGTATTAGGTACTTAGGCACTGGATATTGAAGCTGCGGCCGACTGTACGCGCCGCAGCCTCTAATTGTCGCATGATTTTTGATAACTTAAGTTTGTTATTGTATCTGCGTACTATTAATACTTAGTATTCTCACGATGAAAAGTTTCAGGAAATAAAACCGCCAATCAAATAAGCCCGAATGTTTCAACTTTCACGCAAAATAACTTCAGATAACTAATAAATAATAATATAATAAATATTCCGGGACATTGCACACATCGCCAACTTGCACCACACTAAGCAACCGTTTGTGTCGTGGGTACTAGATAACTAATAATATTATATACAGATAAACGATCATAATTATTTTGGACATAAGTAATTGATTTAGATTGAATCTGCTTCCAAAGCCATAAATCGGACTCTATGAATAATTTTAGGCTTGTTTGATTGGGTGATGTTTTCACAGCGAGAATTGTATAGTAAATACTAAATAGTCGAGTAGGAATGTTCAATATTAGGTGCTTTGATAAACCCAGCTATACAGCAAGTTACTACGGAATGTATCGACATGTTGAATAATGTTGTTGAAAATAAATATTTTTGTACGTTCAAACTGATACTTAGTTTGTGGATTATTTTTTTGTATTGTGTAAAATAGAGAAAGGAAAACAAGGTTTTCAAATTTCATAAAATCACTAATCTGTCATAATAAAAACTTTAAAGAAGCAACAAAAACAGAAAGAAAGAAGCTAAGACAGACTCAAACAGAAACGTTACTTGACAGTGCCTTGGGTTCCACTTCAAATATCACAACTCCTGCAGTGACGGGAGTAGGAGTGGAACTAGCTCGGCTGGCTGGGTTAGGCATAAATGGGGGAAATGCACAGAACACCCCAAGCTGGATATCGGTGCAGGACTCATTAGAATTAGATTCAGTCAGTGAGTGATCGGTCACGTTCGCATTAGATGTAGATGAAGCATACCAGTGAAGTTGGTGAGCAGCGTGGTGGGCAAGCAGTCGGGGAAGGGCGGCCAGGCGCCGTTGTGGCAGCGCAGGCGCGGCTCGCCCTGCAGCTTGTACAG
The DNA here is from genome assembly GCA_964023185.1 of Macaria liturata. Taxonomy (NCBI): domain Eukaryota; kingdom Metazoa; phylum Arthropoda; class Insecta; order Lepidoptera; family Geometridae; genus Macaria; species Macaria liturata. The sequence goes on along the minus strand of OZ026808.1, from coordinate 18,301,019 downwards.
CCCGAACTGGCGGCAGCGCGCCACCAGCTGCGACCCGTGCGGGAACCAGCCGCCCGCCTGCCGACACACCGACACACGTCTGTTTCAAACAAGCTTGTATGAGACTGGCCGACTCTAGTGTACGATACTAACTGAGACTGACTTTTTAGCCCCTAGATTATAAGTTTTTGTGGCCACCTGTTAAACCTATAGTTGCCTGACAATTACAATTACAAAATTTCAATTCAGATGATGATAATGATGAGATTACTTCCTTCGAAGTAATATCTAACCTAGTGCAGGAGTCGGAGGTCTTATGAGATACATGCCTAACATTATATGCAAAGCCATTTTTATCCAAACCTACACATACCTATGTATGAAATTGATAATTTTTCCTTTTACCTGTAAAGTCAGGCTACCTACACCTGGAGCAGTGTGGTGTCAGGTGGTCACTATGAAGCAGTGTGAGTAATATTGACCTCTATGGAGGAGTTCCTGGCGGTGACGGCGAGCAGGGGGTGGTCGGACCGGTAGAGGCACTCTCTCAGCACGGGCTGGAAGCGCCCGTCTGCGGCACACCGTCACTGACACACCACACACCTGCAGGCACGAGACGCTGGGAACCAAACATGAGATTTCTATAACACTATTAAAATACACTAATCAGGCATATTTTTCATATAGATTCAAAAACAAAGATATTACATTACTACTTTTTTTTTAAGAAAAGAAAAAAGTCCATAATTCCTCAAGCATTACTATGTAAAATCAATTCTGGTTATAGCTGCATATTCTTTTGAAAGCAACATTGCTGTGGGTTCAATTATACCTACGTAGGTAATCCACCATTTAGTCAAAATTTTATAGGAAGGTTCAACACTGGTAAGAGTTCACCAGGGCCTTCTTTTTGAGTCTGTTCGTCTTTTTCTTTTTCTCATTCCTAACCATGAGGCATATTAAGGAGGAGATTTAGAACATAATGATGGAAAGGACTGGGCGTCATAGAAACTGATTAGAACGTTAAAGCTAGTTTCTGACCGGGAGTACTGGAGCACAGTGGTCCCACCCAGGTGCCGCCGATGCACTTTATTTTGCAAATCAGTCGTTCGTTCAGCGGCCCAATGAGCTCTCCACACTTCACCTGGAATTTATAGTAATAGCAACATTAGCATCTCAATGTCTACACAGCGTACATACATTCCCATAATCAATACCATTTCCTGCTTCCAACAGACGTTACAAGCTAAGCTAAGCACAATCAATTTGCATTAGCACAATACATACCAGATGTAGGTACATAAATAAACCCTAAATCAATAACCTGAGTCTTGGAATAATTTACTGCTGACCATTTACAGGAAGATATAATTTTACTTCCTCTCAACCATGTTCCCAATTTATGCTATCTACCAAATGATTAAGTAAACAATTTGAAGAAGAATAATGTAATTCATGTTTTGTAGTACTTATTGTAATAATAATATGATCCATCTTAGACCATAGTTATTGCTTACAATCAGGCAAACTATGGTCAAAGGCGGTAAAAAAAAACAAATTTAAGTTAGTAAAGTAGTTTTTCACCTGTAACAGATGTTTGTGTATAAAGATATTATATTCCGTACCTCAGATATCTTGGAGAAGTCAGATCGGAACCCGGCAATGAGCATTTGAACTCCTCTGAAAGAGATAGGCAAAGGCTATCACTAACTTGGTTAATTAAATATTAGGTCTTTACCTATGAAATTGCCGATTTGTATGACGAAATTGAGAAAAATGATATTTCCATACAACATGACATGGAAATGTCTGAACAGATTTAGATGCAATTGATAACTATACTTAGATGGAAAAAAGCTATGCACTGTGTATATCAATTTCTCAAAAACAGAGTATATGATAAAAATATACCTAGTTAAAGTAGTGAAACCGACGACACATTGAAAGAGGTGTTTTCAATGACTTCCCTATAAGTAATATGCACTAGTAATACATTTTTTTTTATCTAAAAGGTACATAATTCAACAATTGATACCTACAATAAAAATTGTATTTGGAAAAAATAAAGCTGTACGTAAAAGTTACAAACAGATTAAAAAGTAAGAAAAAAACGGGCATTTCATAGGTAAAGACCTATTATTAGGTACCTACCTACACAAATAGCAGTTAACCATTCCCTTGTGTCTTTCGTCTGGGTTTAATGTGATAAATAGTGGCGCTTCAAGAGTTCAACATACATAAAAACTGATTGTACTGATTTTTATAAAGCTTACAGTATTCCCCCTAAAACAGCCACAACTTAATGCAAAAAGAATCTTATCTGGGAACAGCACTTTTACCTACCCATTAATTCTAGGACAAAAATACATCTACAGGTTATACAGGTTTCTAAGCTTATATTGACCATCATCATCATCCACAGCCATCTCTATCCCACTGCTGGGCATAGACCTCTCTTTGAATGTGCCAGCTGCGTCAATCTTGTGCAGACCTCATCCATAAAGAACCCACGACTCATACATTGTCATCGACCCATCTCGCTGCCAGCCGACCTACTCCTCGTCTGCCTGTTCTTGGCCACCACTCAGTAACAGTTTTGCTCCATCTATTGTCGTTTCGTCTAGCCACATGTTCCACCCAACTCCATTTAAGATTCATTACTGCCAATCCGACATCACGTACCTTGGTACGGCGTCGGATTTTAGTATTCCTAATTCGGTCTTGTAGCTTGATGCCGAGCATGGATCAAGATATGTTGATCATCCTACCCAAATTTTATCCAACTCTAACAATATCTCAAACATACAGGTTGAACTAATTCTTACAACAATGTGTTATCATTATAGAGTATTATATAAAGCTCTGTAGACAGGAAGCTAGTTTTTCAAGCTATAACAGTAATCTTCTTATCGAATGAGAGTGGCCATCTCTGGTGTCGAGAGTTTATCAAGCCGCTCTGAGAGTCATAACGACTGCCGTACTAGACAAACAGCCGGGACCTACAATGTAACAAAGCAATGTTTAGATGTATGTTGATGGAAATCTACAATGAGCACACGTGTTTCATACATATTTTTCAATATACATACGAATTAAAAATGCAAAAAATCAATTTGGCATTGTTTGCAAAAACCAGGACAAGAACTGCCATACTTCTCTTCATGAATACAGCAAGCACTGCATTCCGGAAAAGCTCTTTCATTATACGATATTTAAAGATTCCTTTGTAATTACTTTTTTCACGCATAACAAACACAATTACAATACAAATTTTAAAGTTTACAAATATTTTTGTTCACATCACGGGACATTACATGACAAAGTTTTCCCGCCAAATTATACTTTTTTAATTGATTGACACGTGTCGTATTAAGCCTTTACGATTAGCTAAATGGGTACATTTAACTCTTATGTGTGAAGATTGGAGAATTCCTACCGACTTATAAAAAATATTATCAATAAGAACATATTTTAATCTAATAAATGTTGTCAAAAAAAAGGATAAATTACAAACTTCTCTTGTAAAAAAAAAATATTTAGTGAAAGCCATGGAAATAATATATAGTACTGGAATTATGACTGCTGATCCAATTACGAGCACAGTGAGGCGCAACCTGATTGGCGCGCGGCTGCGCTCTCATTGGTTAGATTTTAATGGCGGCAAAATCACTGTGACAATTACACGTACGCGTGAATTTAATTTAATAAATTAAAAGTTAAAATGTTACAACATTAGTGAAGATAAAGTAGTGTATGCAACTGCATATAACACGGGTATTAAAACATTTGCAAAATTTGGTATATGCAAAAGAGGCAGAAGTTTTGGCGCGGGGAAACTGTACATCATAATACAGAGTCGAAAGATATCTAGTATGATGTACAGAAAACCCTCAGCGTACAACACGTACAGCAATTCAAATATAAATAGTGTAAATACCTACAAATGTACGCACACCATAAATGGACCAATAAAGAAATTTTGAATTTTGAATTTGAATATTAAAACACTCGTTACTTTTATGAAACTAGCTGCGCTCGTTTCATAAACTCACACTCGTGTTTTAATACCCTTCATTATATGACAGTTGCATAAACTACTATTACACCATCAGATATGAAATGTAAAACTCTTCAAATTAACCCCTCCAACATTATTTTTAAACTTTTTTTTTATAGGTATTTTACTTATTGTTTTGGTACTGGAAAACTTTGTGTTAAAATAGAATTTAGAAATAAAAAGTAATGGTAAGCGCCCCGACGGCCTCACACTGATTCCCTGGGAGCGGGGAAGGGCTCTTGTATGGGACGCAACTTGCGTCGATACACTAGCTCCTTCTCGCCTCAGTGGAACAGTACAAGCGGCAGGAGCCGCGGCGGATGCAGCAGAAGAAGCCAAGCGGCGAAAATATACATCATTATCGACTGATTATATTTTCGTACCGCTTGGCTTCGAAACTTTTGGTCCGTGGGGTAAAAGCACGAAGTCTTTTATAAAAAAAATAAATAAAAGGTTGAATGACATCACTAGAGACAAGAACGCTGGCTGGTTCCTTGCCCAAAGGATTTCTATAGCAATCCAGCATGGGAATGCAGCCAGCGTTCTTGGCTCCATACCACATGTAAGTAGATGTTTTAAATTTAGGTTAAATGTACATACTCTTATTTAGTTTTATTAGTGTATATATACAATACAATACAATACAATATATCTTTATTGCACACCAAAATAAATGAATTAAAATAAAAGGACTTAAACTAAAAATAATGTACAAGTGGGCGGCCTTATCACCTTGAGTGATCTCTTCCAGGCAACCTTAGCAAGAAAGCGGTGAAAGAGATCAGTTTGGTCGGTGGCGTACAAATAAAAAATACTTAAAAATAAAACCTATAACGAAACAGAGAAAATAAAAGAAAATCAAACTAATTTACATGTTACAAATAATAATATTAATAAACTATGAACACACACATTTAACACCAATAAACGCGATTGATAGTTTACAAAGTAGAGATGTAATGGCTGTACACCATACTCTGGAAAATCGACAGAGTTTTAGCCTGCCTGATATTTAAAGGCAGGTCATTCCAGAGTAAGAGAGCTTTAATTGTGAATATATATGTATATATATTGTTTATTATTGAATAAAATTAATTTTATACATTATTTATAAACAATTACAATCAAATTATTTAGAAATGATGTCGATTTCTTCACTTTGTGGTTTCACAACAATTAAGAAATTGAAAATTCAATAATACTGCATGTTTCTAAACGTGCAGTCCCGGTTCCCAGTACAATTTTTTTAAAATATAAATATTCTCATATAACGGTACAGGATAATCGGTCATTGGCAAAAAGTATTAAAATTTATCCTCAAAAGAAATGCCAACTTGGTAATACTGTCAATGTCATATTGGCAAGAAAGAAATGACGACAAATCTAGTTTTTATAACCTTTTGTTATTGTTCGGATTTTAGACTAAAATTCGTCAGATTAACTTACTATAAATAACACTAATCTTGTTTATGTTTTAACATAGTAATCTTTTCAAAATAGTTTTTATTATTCATAGACTACCGATAATGGATTTGGAAAAGGATAATATAGGAACATGTGTTAAAGGAAAAATCAATGTGTTTCACTGCGCATATCACTGAAATGCTAATATTTAGGTTTTAAAGGTTACAAAAGTTACATATAATGGCATCATCTAACGCTGAACTGCAGGAGAGATATAGATTGTACAAGTTTACTAAAGTGTTGACCTTAAAAGTGGCTCAGATAGTTGTCCAAAGCAGGCAAGGGAAAAAAATAAGCCAAGAGCCAAAAGTGGCTGATAATAACGTCGATGTCACGCCGCCGCTACAATGGGTAAGCCAATTTTTTTGTAAACATAATGGAATTTATTGCCACCACTTTGTATCATCCAGTGAGCTGTAATATGTAGGTTAGCATGCATTGTAACCTGATAGTAGTTGTAACCTTTTATAATGTTAGTTCTTAACTGAAATTAAGTTCAAAGGATATACCATCTGTAGCCTGCTCACACACACTTGGCACTTCCTCTCCAGTATGGCTGAGTCATTTTCATGATCCTGATTAAGTAATTCTTCCTCAGCAATCTTGGAATTATCTAGGGTATGGATATAATAGGTATTACTTGTAGCTTCAAGCTAAATTACTTATCTGTAATCAATATATTCATTGCTGAAGAATTTCGCTGATTGTATTTCCTAAAAAAATTAAGTTTTTGATTTTATTTATTTATTTATTTGAATAATGGGCGAGCAGCAAATTGCTGATGTGCCCATATCACACTGTGTCAAAATTGTTTTATATAGTCCACACAAAGATAAAAAATTAAACTGTCCACTGGTGCAACGATCACCAGTTAACAAGAGATTTTTTGGTTTTACGTAACCAGTCATCAAGCCGGTTCTTAAAGTTGTTTACAGATGTTGATTTCAGACTATATTCTTATATTTTCAGTGATACTTAATGTAGCCCAGTAACAATTTCAGTCAATTAACTCGTTTTTAGTAGTGTAGGCTTCTTCTATTATTTCTTTGTTTCTACTTATTAGTCTTAATCTTGAAAATTATAAATTAAAATGAACTTTTTACACATAATCCATAAAAATGACTAGATTTCACCCAATTACCTGAATGATTGACAACAAAAAACAGGTATTTCTTTAAAAACAAGTATTTATGTTGTGCCAAAATTGAACCTGTGACCCCTGGCACTGAAGGCAAACAATCTAAGTACCAACTGAGCTAACAGGCCAGTCAAACCATGCATTTGTTTTCTACATTTCAGTTCAACTTGTCAATACCAGATGAGCCAGCTGTCAATGAAGAAGCAAAGCATGTTCTCAACGGTGAAGTGGTAGAGGCGTTGGCTAAAATATTATGCATAGAGATATCTCTGCACACCACGGATGGTGATGAGATGGTGGTGGAGCTGTGGACAGTGCGGCTCGTGCCCGGCACGGAGCACTCCTCACCGTCCACCGTGTACTACCGCATGAGTATCATGCTCAAATCTACACTCACCATATCCAGAATAACGCCGGCTTACAAGCTGGCCAGAGCACAACATAGAGAGTCTTACAAGATCTATCACAAGATCTATAGCGGGGAGCCTCAGTATGATCTCTTAGGTATGTGTACCGTTTCATTGTTTGTACATATAAGTATACAACACGAGGAATACAACCCATGTAATACATTATAATCAGATTTTATTTTAAAACCTAAATTTATGTAGATAAAACAAACAGTTCTCCCTACATAACCAATTTGGGTAAATGATAAGTGAAAAACAGACAAGTTAATATAACAAATGTTTAATTTTAGGTGAGAAAAGTAAGTCTATCAAAGTGAGTGAGCTCCACACACCCATAGGGACGCTGCTCATTGATGTGGTCTACCGTACCAAGATGGCCATCCTGCCAGAGCACAGACAGAGGATTCAAATGCAAAATGCCGCAAACATTATGGTCAAGAGTGATCATTTTAACACAGAAAGTCCAAAGTAAGTGGTACATACAAAGTTTGTGTCATGTTGCAGGTTTAGGACAATCTTACATTACTAACCTATTTATTTTAACATCCTCTTCAAGGCAATTTATCCTTTGGAACAACTTTGTGTGGTGATCTTGTAACTTTCTGTTTTCCCATAGGTCAAAGTTTTTATTGATAACTAAATTCTTACATGCAAAGAATACTATTACTCTTTTAAAAAAGGGCTTACATGTACAAAGTTATATGTCATTATTTTATGTAATATTATTTTTCTCATTTCTTTTTTTTTCTTTATTCTTCTTCGTCTTGAGGCGTTTATTTCTTAACCAAAAAGTATGGAATTATATTGGCCGCCATTTAATAAAACCTATTTTTAATGAGGTGGCTTCCATAAGTCGCGAGGCTCGCGCACCAGACGGTGGCGCTGTGACAGTTTTTATTTTTGTAATTGGTACCCAGTGAGTTCCGGGGTTTGCTTTAAAAAAGCAGCAGGCTCCCCAAGTGCAAAAAAGCAGCGCCAGGAAATGACCTGGACTGGCGCAGTACTAAAACAAATAAAAGAACACGCAAAAAAAATGGCCGTGTAAAGGAATTTTCTCGGGAAAGTGGGGAAAGGTTCACATGAGGCGACTTTCCTCGAAGAGGCTCCCACCTGTCCTTTAGGAGAAGTGGAAGATGCAGTGATAAAAAGTGTGGTTTGTTCCGTAGGAGATGTTACGAGAAGAAAGAGCTGGACCTGTCGCGCCCTCTGACGGCGGGTGCGTTCGTGGACGCGGCGCAGATCCGGCAGCTCACGGACTCGCTCCGCCAGCAGCTGCCGCCCGCGCCGGCGCACTGGCACCACGCGCCCGCCGCCGACCACGACCAAGACAATGTACGCAACACAATTATGAGTCGTATTTCCCATGACTGAGGGTCTTCACTCCCCCGAATAAATAAAGCAGAACGAACTCTTGAAAACATAATAATAAAAACCGGCCAAGTGCGAGTCGGACTCGCGCACGAAGGGTTCCGTACTATCATCTATAATAAAAAATCACGTTTCTTGATACTACAAAGTTTAGTTCTGTTTATAAAATAACAAGAAATCAACGAGCAACCGCCTCGCGCTCGCGCCTCTACTACACCGGGGCGCGGCGCTCGCACCGCGTTTAGATGCACGGATTATTTTCATTGTGTGAGTTTTTATGTATTAGATTAGGTATTTATTTTTATTGTTTATATATTTATACAAATATTCAAGTTTCTACCTGTTTATTAAAATCGAGTAGAAATTGCTTAAAAATTACGTTTGTCGTGTTGTACGGGAGCCCCCCTTTAAAATTTACTTTATTGTTATTTAATTATTTATTTTGAAAGGTAGGTAATATAAAAGTCAATATTCTGTGAAAATTTGAAGCGTCTACCTGTTACCGTTTTTAATATTGAGCTAAAAATACGAAAAAAACTCGTTTATATGTATTTTTTATCCACCTAATTTTTTTTTAAATGTTTAGTATTTTTTGTTCTAGCGGCAACAGATATATATCATTTTTGAAAATTTCAGTTATATCTTTATAGTTCTATCTATCACCGTTTATGAGATACAGCCTGGAGACAGACAGACAGACAGCAGAGTCTTAGTAATAGAGTCCCGTTTTACCTTTTGGGTACGGAACCCTAAAGACACCACTGTCAGACACCAGCGTGGCGTCGCGCTACCACGCTCGCTGGATGGCAATGTCAGACACCAGCGTGGCCAGTCGCGCTACCACGCTCGCTGGATGGCAATGTCGCGCTACCACGCTCGCTGGATGGCAATGTCAGACACCAGCGTGGCCAGTCGCGCTACCACGTTCGCTGGATGGCACTGTCAGACAGCAGCGTGGCGTGGCGCTACCACGCTCGCTGGATGGCAATGCTGATACGTCAGTATGCTTATCACATCACATTAATATTAGAAACACGAAACCCGAGGTTGTGTTTTCCGTGAATGCACCTGCCCAAAAAAACTCCGCCAACTAATTGATTTAGCAGGGGAGTCACGGTCCTCAGTCATGAGGAGGTAAGATTAAAAAAGAGAAGTGAATCTTTGTTAATATCATCATCACACATTTAAGGACGAGGCCCTTGTCTGTGGAGTTTGCGCCATCCTTCCCGATCTTCTGATCCCGATTCTTTGATCTCCTCATACAACATGACGCCCGCCTTCTCCTTTACTTGGTCCATAATATAACCTCCCCGGTTTTCCTCTTCGTGCTTTCACTTTCCCTTCAGTGTTTTTCAGAGATTCGTTATAAATAGTGAATGTATTTTTGTGTGTGTTGCAGAAACTGCAAGCCCTCGCGTTGTTGGAGAGGGCGAAGCAGGAGGCGGGCGCGGGCGAGGCGTCGAGCTCCGGCGCGCGCCCCGCTAGCCGCCCCACTAGCCGCGCTATAGAGGTGCCCCGCCCCAAGAACGGAGACAAGTATGCGGCGCTCATGGTAAATAATAATGGCCTTTATAATCAGTCTAGTGGGTGCTCGCGGCTTCGCTCGCATTAAAAAGTAAAACATGCAACCCTTATTTCACCCCTTTAAAAGTGGCATTTCCAAAAATCCTTTCTTAGCGGATGCTTACGTCATAACATCTACCTTCATTCTAAATTTCAGTCCAATCCGTCCAGTGGTTTGGGCTGTGCGTTGATAGATCACTATATCAGTCAATCAGTCATTCACCTTTGAGTTTTATATATAGGTACCGACGAGAGAGGAGATTAACACATTTTCCCTAAATATACGACAACTTAACAAAAAGAAATAAGTATAGAGATGATACTACTTTTTAATCCCACTACTTAAGATAGTAAAGACGACAGATAATGTCTGTTACTTCTCCACGCTCCAAGGGCTACATTTGAAAGGAGGTAGATTACACTCTGGATCAACAATAACGGACTTAGTATTTTCCAAGTTCTGCAATAATAATAAGCGATTTTTTGAAAATGTTACTTTGATAACTTGCTGCCATGGCGTTTATGCGAAAAAGTTTATTTTAGTATGAAGCTGGTCTCGATAAATGTGTTGTGCGTTGTATTTTGCAAGCTGTGTGTAATTATGATAATGTTTATTAATTTATTGTTGTAAAGTGGAAAAGGCTAAGCGCGAAATGTTTGATATTTTATAAAACTTCGTTTCAACGTTAACGTGCTTTATTTGAAATTTGGTATAAGGGTGCCGCTATTTGTATTTGTACCATTAAATAGAAACGAAAGTGTGATGGTTTGTTCGTTCCGCTTACATGCCGAATCTGAGCGACGAATCATCGTGATTATGAAAAGTTCAAAGTAGTAGATCGTATAGGGTCCCGAGGTTGGTATAGCTACTATTTGACCTATAACAACGCATACGAAGCCGCGAGCATCCTCTAGTTATATTATACTATTAAATAAAAGTGAGTTTGTTGGGCGATGGGTCATCTTTAGTCGTCTTTAGTCTTTAGTCTTGGAACCACGCGAGCAAAGCCTCAGCCATTCACTTGTAAACTGTAATATAAAATTGTCTGTCAGTTATTAAAATATATCATTGTTATTCATACTGTAATTTGATTTGCAGTAGGTATCCACCGATGTTGAGTGGGCACTGCAAATCAAATTACAGTTATAAATACAAAATACATGAAAATAATATCAGTCGAGGATAAATAAGCTTATCGACAGTATGGACACATGCGACGCTAAAGACGTCGCGCTGTGCCGCTTCTCAGAGGTGTTTGCAAATACCCTATTTCGTCAAGACTTTGTTATTTTTTTTAAAAACTGACATCTGAGTACTGGGTATTTATTCCAGGAGTTCCCGTTCGCAGACGGCAGCCCCATCGCGGAGCTCGCCACCTTCTACCAGGAGTGCGTGCAAGCCCGCTCCATGTCTGACGAATGGACTGACGCGCTTATAGAGGCCACCGCTTCCACCGACTCCGATACTCTTTCGCGACAACTGAAAATGTACGAAGACGCAGTACCCGAGTTTGATAATATGGTGGCGTCGATGTTTAGTAACTCGGAGCACGGCTCGGACCACTCCTAGATATACACTGTACGATACATTCCGCTCGCTACACCTCTATCTGACTAGCAACGTGTTTCACCACTTTACAAAGTTTACAATCGAAAATGAATCGCCTAGTTATAAACTGATTATTTTAAGATTCAGTAGCCCGGCCGCAGTTTCGGACCAACTGCTGTGTACGAGGACGGGTCAATAAGTTCGTGACTTTTTTAAGGAAACATAGAATATTTTTTTTCTACATAATCTCCATTGAGCTCAATACACCTAGTCCAATGATTCTGGGTTTTTTTTTTATACCTTCCAAATAATACGATCGGTCAAACGCGGAGCCATCTTGCTGAAAGCTTTCTCATGCCCGAGTGATCACTCAAAATCGAAACCACTGAGCTATATGATATGCTCATGGCTTCTGCAATCTCACGCACTTTTAATCTCCTATCGGCCAATACCATATCGTGAACCTTTTCAAGGTTTTCCTCTTTTTCGGGTGTAGAGACTGCAACTCTTGTGCTTGTACGACCACAACGAAATACAGTAAACCACTTTTTTTACAATGGAAATAGATGGCGCGGAGTCCCCATAGTATGTATCAAGCTTTGCCTTTGTTTCAGTTATGGTTTTTACATAAAAAATAATGATAAATGAGCACACTAAACTCACTTTTTTCCATTTTGTTCATAATTCGCGGGCTGTCTGGTTTAAATGGCTGACAAACAAAAAGTATATAACGTAGCTTGTTCAAATTTTGACAGGAGGCAACTGACAGACACTGCTTGTTGCCAGAGATAATGTTGCCCTTTTGGAATTTGGAAATCCAAATAGTCAAGGACTTACTGACCCGCCCTCTTACTAAGACATACTTAATTACAGATAGTCCTGAAATACTTATTTTATTTATTTGTAGATTAAGAGTGGTCGTGGACGAGTCTTTTCCTTAGAAGCGTATTCTTCAGTTTCTTTTTTGGAGAATAAAACTAATGCAACGATTTGGTACCTTACCTTCTATAAAATCAACTGCATAGTTTTTAACAAGCATGAAACACGGTTTCTATGATTAGAATCTAGCTTCTATGGTTGGCGTTTCGATTTCCAGTGTAGGGTTTTCAAATTTCTAACACACCCTGTATTGAGCTATTTATAGGCCGACAGTTACCAACCTCATTCGCCAATTGGATAAGTCTACAATGAAATATGTATGTTTGCTGATCTCTACCAATCGCAAGAGTCCGAGGGTTTGTTATGTTTTCATAAAAATATTTAAGTAACAAATAACACTGAAAAAACTGCCTTTAGAAAGCGAAATAATACATTGAATATTATATTTTAGCTCCATAATATTGGAAAGGAGAAGTCTATAATTCGCCGCAAAACTAATTAATTGGGAAGATGTGGCTTTTAGACCATGAGAAAAAGAGATAAATATACTAACTTCTCTTTTACGTGTCTTAGACAGATACATAACAAAACCAATATGTATTCCAGTTCGATTCTCACAGCGCCATCTAGCCACACATCGGGTAAACTATTTATGTGGATCCTAGATAACAGATGTAATACACATATATATATATATGTTTATTTTGTAAATACACACTTATTGTACATAGAAGCAACCGTATGGTTAGTATAAAGTTTGTTTGTCCGGTGCAGTGCCATGTTTGGTTGTGTTTGTATGGGGTGGAGCGTGGCGGCGCTACAAGACTGAGTAACACGAGACTGTACACAGTGTACACTGCACAGGGCAAAACAATGTGTGATATCACTATATGTAGACATAGCTACTTCACGCCTTAGGACGTCAACTTAGATCAATGAAACCCTGCTCAATACTTAGGCCCACCTGTACGACGACTTTTAAACACATTTATCCATTACTTGAGTTTTGTCGCTAAATATATCAAAGAATCATTGTGAAATTGGGCCTTAGCCGGCTTGGAGAAAGGATGTTTATTGTCTTTCCTTCCTTGACAAAATTAGCAATGAAACAAAAATACAGACACTGGTTAACTTAAAGGCAATCATCAATCAAATTAATCAATGCTAATAGCTTAAGCATTAATCTGTTTTTCAAAAGGTGGTAAATTGGCAACGGAAAACCATCGTTAATGGTTCAAATATGAAATAGTGTGTCACAAAACCATATATCATCCCGGTTCTATACATCATTTTGTGAAATATTTTGTAATCGACGTACTTAGAGTACGATCATCATTTACTTTTTGGACTGATATTTATACGTGCTCATAGATTTTGTAATAATGTTCATTGAATTGCAGAGAATGCGAGCAAGTAAGCACTGCGTGGATGACATGTTAAACAAAAATAACATTAGATCCGTTTTGTTGTAGATTTTAGTACAAATTCTGCTCTGAAGCCATTTCATTGTGAAGTCCTTCCGAGCTTGCCTTACATTGTGTGTGTTGGTTACATTCTTCTATGTGGGTACAGTTCTGTTCCCTAACCTCCTTGCGTACAGATCTGAAGCAACGAATAACAAGTTGATCAGTTCTTTTTGCGCATTGATATTTTACAAAACTAGTAAAAAAACAAAACATTCAACTAAATATTTAATTTAAATATTCCACAAATAACAAATAGGAACTGTACTTACAGAGAGATATTCTAACACGTGATATCAGTAATATGAATATAGGTAATACTGTTTGTAATGACTATTTATAAAAGTTTTGTTAATTATAGAATAAAGGTGTGTTGCTTAGGTTCTAAATTATATCACGGAGTTAAACTGTATCGTTTCAAAGTGATAGTGGCTTATTATATGAGTACTCATTATTATATAAGTGTCGCTTGTTACCCTTTTCAATGAGACTTGGCAAATGTTTGAGACTCGCTTTATAGTACAAGAAAACAAGTGCGTTCTTTAAAGGTTGTTTGTACAATGTTTAATGATTCTTTGAAGTGTATACATACTTTCTTTGCCCTCAACAAACCTGTGAATTAGTTTAAAAGTTCTCCTTTAACACTGATCAGAGATATTTCTATGATATGTTTCGAAAAGTAACGGAAATGTTGACATAAACTATGTGAAATAAAAAGTTTTTGATTCGAACAAAGCCAATCAGATGACGCCTTATTTTCTTTGAGTGGTTAAAACTTTTACGATCAAGGCTCGAAGGGTTAAAATAATTCAAATTAATTGTCTTTGATTATTATCTCTTCGAAAACTTTTTATTTATCGTTCGCTAAGGGAACTGAGAAGAAATCAAAGTGCATAGTCATATGAACTGTTGAATTGTATCTTTGTTAGGAGTGTAGATGTAGATAGGGTTTTACTGTAATGTTATATAAAAGTATCACTAGACAAATATATTTATCGGGTTACATTTCATTTATGTGCATTCTTTTCTTTCGATACGAAATTAATTTCTAATATTTAAATAGCCTGCCTGATGTTAAGCACCACTATAGTCTAAGATGTAGCACGCTTGCCTAGAAGAAACCTATTTACTCTAGATTTGAAGACCCCTAATGAAGTAATGATTTTAATGAAGTAGGCGGACAGAACTTGAATTTAAAATGCCAAATAAATAATTATAACAATTTAATAATCTGAGGCCCTGGCTGTCCGACATAGTGCAGCACATAAAAACTTCTGTCTCTTCTCGTGTCGTATTCTTCCTGTCTGAAGGTCGTGACTCCCCGCAGAATTAATTGGGGAAGTTCTCTCAGGCCGCTAGTCGAATATGAACAACAAAGCTACAAGAATACGGGAGATATTTTCTTTTCTTTATTCGAATGTTGAAGAAGTGCGTTGTCAAATAATTCCTCTCTATACGATGTGACCTCTCGATAGGAATCAATGCTTTCGATAGAAGTGGACACGACAGGCTCTAGGAGCGGCTCGGGCTTCTCTTTCGGTCTGATGCTGAACACCTTTACGTTCCGTCCCATAATGTTCTGGAAATAATAAATAAAAAATAAATAAATAGATCTATACATATAATAAAACTAAAGAGGGTCAAAAATCTGTAAATATTAGAAAATAAATGTTTGGGTATACTTTAAATACGTAACAGAAAACGTTTCAGCAGTTTTTAGAATTTTCTGTTTATCTGTTTATTTAAACGCCCATAATGCAAAAATTAACCGTTCATCAGGTTTTGGTATTTAGGTAGTACTTATGAGGTTTTTGCCATAGGCTACTTTTCATCCTGAAATAATGCGAGCGTAGCCGCGGGCATCCACAAGTTATACAATAAGTGGGTTGTTTCCCGATCGTCCCCACTGGGAACGAGTGGGAAAAATGATTAATTACTTAGTACCTATGTTTACACATATTATATTTGAATGGTTTTTTCATTTGTGTGTTACTTTGTGTCGTTTTAGATGTTCATGTCTAGTACTTGCATAGTCACATATATCACATTTAAATTGTGTGTATTCGTTTGTGTCTTATTAATTTAGTACCTACTGTCCCTGGCAGCATAGCTACACATGTCACATTTGAATGGTTTTTCATCTGAGTGTTTTTGTCTGTGTATGTATTTTAGTGTGTGTATTTTTAAACAAGAACTGTCCCTGGCAGCATAATTACACAAGTTACATTTGAATGGTCTTTCACCTGTGTGTGTTAGTTTGTGTCTGTGTAAAGTAGCACTATGCATAGTCACATACATCACATTTAAACAGGGTTTCACCGGTGTGTGTTAGTTTGTGTCTGCGTAAATTACCACTTTGCTTACATGCATAGTCCCATCACATTTAAACAGGGTTTCACCGGCGTGTGTTAGTTTGTGTCTCCGTAAATTACCACTTTGCTTACATGCATAGTCACATACATCACATTTAAACAGCTTTCCACCTGTGTGTGTTAGTTTGTGTCTCCGTAAATTACCACTTTGCTTACATGCATAGTCACATACATCACATTTAAACAGGGTTTCACCGGTGTGTGTTAGTTTGTGTCTGCGTAAATTACCACTTTGCTTACATGCGTAGTCATATACATCACATTTAAACGGGTTTCCACCTGTGTGTGTTAGTTTGTCTCCGTAAATTACCACTTTGCTTACATGCATAGTCACATACATCACATTTAAACAGGTTTTCACCTGTGTGTGTTAGTTTGTGGGTCTTTAAACTACTACTATGCTTACATTCATAATCACACATATCACATTTGAATGGTTTTTTACCTGTGTGTTTAGATTTATGTATTTTCAAATCATTCTGCTGGCATAGTAGTATGTTTATCTTCAAAGTTCTTCTATCCGACCTGCATAGTCACACACATGACAAACATATGGTTTGTCACCTGTGTGTGTTAGTATGTGCCTCTTCAAACCTTGTTTATCAGAGCTTTCATACTCACACATTAAACATTGAAATATTTTCTTTTTCTTCATTGTTTTGTTACTGGGTTTTCTGTTAGTCAGTGACATGGAACACAGATATGGAATAAGCAACAATACCTATTATTACGGAGATCAGTAAGTAGGTAGAGAGTTTTCGGGTGAATTATTATTCCCAGGAACATAGCCAGGACTGCTCCGTTAGCTTAGTTGGTCGTGGCTCTGCCTTCTAATCTAGGGGTTGCGGGTTCGATTCCCGCGTTACACAAGTAATTATGAATACTAAAATTTGTAATTACTTGTGTTGAGTCTGGTCGTTTCTATGTATAATAAGTATGTAAGTATTTACAAAAGAAAAGTATACCTATATGTATTATATCCGTTATCTAGTACCCATGATACAAGCGTAAGCTAAGCTTAGTATGGGGCTAGATGGCGCTGTGTGATATGTCCTGAAATATTTATTTATTTATTTATTTTATAGTATTCTTTGAGTTCGAGCATCAAATCAGGGTAATAGGTAGTATTCTTTGATCAAATCCAAAGATCAAATCAAAAGCCATAACTGCACACTTTTTAAAAGGATAATAGTATTCTTTGCTGCACACCATAGCCCAAAAAAAAATGAAATCTCTCTTTCTGAAATAAAAACTCAATAATCAGTTACAGTACGAAGATTTAAGTTTAAATATTTTTACGTTTTTATCCACAGAAAAATATTTAAACTTAAATCTTCGTACTGTAACTGATTATTGAGTTTTTATTTCAGAAAGAGAGATTT
This sequence comes from Macaria liturata, assembly GCA_964023185.1. Taxonomy (NCBI): domain Eukaryota; kingdom Metazoa; phylum Arthropoda; class Insecta; order Lepidoptera; family Geometridae; genus Macaria; species Macaria liturata. Next base: position 18,283,395 of record OZ026808.1, on the reverse strand, counting down.
CATTTTTTTTTTTGGGCTATGGTTTGCAGCAAAGAATACTATTATCCTTTTAAAAAGTGTGCAGTTATGGCTTTTGATTTGATCTTTGGATTTGATCAAAGAATACTACCTATTACCCTGATTTGATGCTCGAACTCAAAGAATACTATTACCCTTTTAAAAAAAGCTCGAACTGCTCGAAGAGTTATGTTATGGGACCGGAGGTTATGGGTAATGGGCATCTAAAAATATTTATACTTTTTTTAAATAATTTATTCATGACCATTTATACAAAGTCCTTCAGTCGAAGTCTTATATGATAAAAAAAATTAAGTACAAGCATCGAAGAGAAATAGAAATATTAAACTTAACTAATTTTTTTCAACGGGTACCTATTTAAAATACACTTAGGTATAGGGTATAAATAAGTTTGTAAAAAAACTTCAATTTGCTATGTCACTTATTTCAGGCAAAATATTAACCCCTTATTGCATATGATGCCACATCTGGCATTGTCATTAAAATGCCCACAGTTTAAATTTGGCACATAATTTTTAAGTGTGGCAGCTCTAAATTGATAAAACCGATAACTGACATCATATTAAATAAGTCAGACAGAGTCCATCACTACAGAAAAAAAATATGACAGTTGGTCCAAATTGGTCCAAGTGAGGCGAGTTGTGCATTTTCAATATTATTTTAGTTTTTGTTATATTTAGGTTATTGATACGTTGTTATGTGAACGATAATTGGTGATTACCCTAATAACTTTTCCAAAATAATGCTTTGAAGTCAGGCACCAAATATGGCATGGTATGCAGCTAGGAAAAAACACGTAGACAAATATGGCATTACATGCAGATAACCGTAAAAACATCTATTTGCATATATGGCATTCCATGCAGTTGCGGAACGCTCGATCATTGATTCAGGAAGCGCTTTTTCAAAAACTAAACTAAAGGCTTCTAATTAAAATTATACCTATTACCTATGTATACCTACTTACACAAAGTCTTGCTCGTGTGTGTATTGTAGTACATACCTGCCTTGCTACCTTCTGTTTGGGTGCCTTGTACGTAAAAAGGCTGATCAAGAATATTTTTAAGTTTCATGAATAAAATAAATATAATTACAAAGTTATTTTGTTTTTTAGTATTGCAAGCATTGGAAAAAACATTAACCTTTTCTTTGTAGTAGGTTAAAATTATTATATGTATTTTATCGTTCGACTATTGCATGTAATGACATATTTGGATAACTCGAATAATTATAGACAACTGCTTACAATGCCATATCTGGCGTTCAAGGTTTTTTATAAAAAAAAAAACTAAAAATATAGGGGTAGTATATTTTTAATATTTTTTGTTCATTCTATACCCCCAATGGCATACTATATCTTAATTTCATGAAAATCGAGAAACCTATGCAGTAAGGGGTTAAATGTACAATAACCATGGAATTAATATATAGTACCTAGAGAGGGATGAAATGAAAATCCTTCACAATCTTCGAGCATCAATCAGACGGAGGTGACAAGTAATGAGCGAGTGGGACAACTATATCAAAAAAACCTAAGAGCGAAAGAGACAGGAATCGGATTTTGTCTTTGTCTAAATTTCACTTTTTGTTTCGTTGGGCATTATAGTTGTGCTCAACATGTCAGTTTCGTGAAAAATATTTTTTGCTTTTTATTTGGTGATAACGAGTGCTAAGTGTGAAAAAACTTGATTTACATAGTGATTAAAGAAAATTTCATAGAACATGGTGATTTGTTATGTAAAAGGCTGTAAAAGCCGTAGTGAACGGAAAGATGAAAATATATCCTTTCATACGTAAGTACGATACTTTTACGACAATGTGACTTGATTATGACTAATTTAGGAGCAATGAGAGCCCTGCTTTATTGAAACGCTATTTATATGGATTATAAATAATAAAATAAGACTAAAAACATGAATTGTTTTTATGAGATTACTCGGCTAAATTTAAAGTATAGGTAGTATCTAAACTGTTTTAATCGCAAAGCGTTTGTCAAACGTAGTTGTCATTTTGCAGTATGTTGAATTTGATCGGGTTAAGCGGTTTTTGGTGATACCAGTTTCGTTTTGGCAATTTACCTAAGAAATTAAGGCAAAATATTTTTTTATAAAGATGATTTGAGTCGAAATAGGCATAGCAACATGTAAAACAAGCACTACAATATTATATACCATATATATATTTATTTTTATTTATATAGATTTCCGATGGATTCAAGCGTTCGTGAAATTTGGATTAATGCAACAGGGCGACATAACTGGGTACCTCCAAAACATGCACGCATGTGTTCTAAACATTTCGACCAAAACTATTTGAAAAAAACTACAAATAATAGATTTTTTTAAAAAATATTCTGCTGTACCCACACTGTATATTAATGAAAATGTGACAAAGGTACATAAGCTCATCAGCTCTTTCGTCGCAAGTGCACCTGTTGAAAAAATTCAACGATACTCAAAAGATGCTAAAAGGAAAGTGGACGTACAATGTCCTCAAATAGTACGTCAGTACAATAAACATATGGGAGGAGTTGACCTCGCCGATATGTTAATGTCGCTGTACAAAATACCATTCAAGAGCAGAAGGTGGTACTTGGACATCTTTGCCCAAATAATTGATATTTGCCTAAACAATGCTTGGTTGGTTCATCGAAATCAAAACAGTACCGGAAAGAATCCAAAATGCCTCTGAAGGTATTTAGGTATGAGGTGTATGAAAGTTTGTTGATGGAAAACCGGTGTGTTACGCGGCAGAAAACAGAAGCCCCGAGAGTCAACAAACTTCATGTGGCACGGCCCTCAAGCCCTGTGAAATATATGATGATGTGGGACATTTCCCATCAACTATGACTGAAGGGCGTTGCAGGTACTGCCAAAAAAAAACCGTAGTGTTCTGTATAAAATGCAATGTAAGACTGTGTTTTATTACCGGCAAAACCCCTAGAAACTGTTTTCTTAATTTCACACTAAGTAATAAATAAGTACCCAATAAAAAATATGATGCTGTGTTTTATTTGTAATATTTCGACTATATATTTTTTTCTTCCTTTTGGCAATGTCCCCTACACCGAACATGTAAATCGATAGGTTAGTTCTTTCCTCGGAGGACGAGGTTCTTTCCTAATTGACTTTGTCCGCTACAGCGGACATAGGTTTTCTCAAAAAAGGAAAATGATAGATTTTTTTTTTAATTTTTCAGCGTTTCTATGAGATTTCTTAACATAGGCGAATAACAAAAAAAACAATACATACGATTTTTTTCCGTGCCAAATTAAGGGTTAAATAAAATAGCATCACAGTTCTTCATATTTCATATATGACTAAATATTAAAACCTCCTTAACTATTCCTCTTCGGGTTCGCCGTCCGTTTACCAAAACGTAAACACGTACTCCCACATTCCAGTGGATAAAATATTATTTTAAAACGCTTATCACATCCAATTTCTACTAAAATCTTACAATCAGTGTACTTTGAAGTGATTGTGAATATTAAAAACTATTCAAAACCAAAATAAAGTGAAAAATTTGCAATAAATATCCAGTGAACGATCCAACCTACACTATTTTTATTGTCTACCCTCGACTGGGTCCATAAAAATAACAATATTTACGTTATTTCAGTTAATTTTACGCCTTAATTTACAAACTATGGACAAATCAATAAACAAAGAAGAAATAAAACAAATGATAATGTCAATATACGAAGATATCAAATCACAAAATCAGAAAATGTTGGACACCTTAACAGAAAGAATAAACAAAAGAATAGAAGAAAAGCAGGATTCGATGTTCGCTGATGCAAGGTGACAAACGTGGTTCCGCGATCGCGCTTAGAAATATTCTATTACTCCTTTAATTACTTATTACTTGAGCTTATTTTGTATTTTTATATAACAAACATTGACTGGTTAGTTTTTTTTTCTTTTTTTAGTTTAAATCAGGGGAAATGGATACCATTTCCCCTGATTCAGATGATGATTTTGATGTGCCGCCGGACATTCCTCCGGTGGCTATCCTTTCACAAAATGTAGGGAAAAAGCGCCCAGCTGAGTCAATGGTGAAGGCTCGTAGTGGCCCATACGCTAAGATACATGCAGATAGTGATGCAGTGCAGCCTTCAGCGCAAACAATTTACACTCACCCCGCCATATCCGTTATGGGCATCCAGGAATATGAAAAAACAGACTCAAGCCCTTTCATAATTCATGTATCTAGGGAAGAGCTCGACCCAACAGTAGGGATCACTTTCCGCCCTATTAAGTTTGGTCAGTTCCTACACAAAAATAAAATAGACAACATTTGTCATGATGGTGTCAAAAGAGTAGGCAGAAACAAGATATCTGTACAGTTCAAAACCTTTGAGGCTGCAAATAGCTTTCTGAAGTGCCCCCTTTTAGCAACACACAAATATATTGCATCCATACCAACATATAATGTTACAAGAATGGGGGTAGTCCGTGGTGTCCCTGTGGATTTACCCATGGAAGAATTCTCGAACTCTATTGAAGTCCCCAATAACTCTGCATATGTTATTAAAGCCAGGAGACTAAATAGAAAAGTTAAAAAGGATAATGAAACTACTTGGGAACCTACTCAGACTGTAGTCCTAACTTTCAGAGGGCAACAACTCCCCAATAACATATACTCTTTTTACTCTTCTATGAAGGTAGAGATGTATGAGTTCCCCACCATACAATGCCTAGCCTGCTGTAAATTTGGCCATGTCAAGGCTCAATGCCGATCCCCCCCAAAATGCTATAAATGTATGGAACCCCACATTGGTGAACATTGTAAGGTGCTGGCATCACAGGCCAAATGTCTGCTCTGCTCTGGGCTACATTTTGCTACTGACAGGACTTGCCCAGAGCACGCTAGGCAGAAGTCTATTAAGGCTGCTATGGCCCGTGACAGAATTTCATACCATGAGGCTTCATCAATATATAAACCTGCTAGAACTTATAATGAAGTAACTAAGTCAGCCCCATCTCCATCTAGTCCTGTTCCTGAGTCGTCCCAATCACATGCTTCACAGTCCCGCCCTGCAATTGTCTCCTATAATAAGACTGTGACACGCAATTCGCCCCCGAGAGCTCCCCTTGGCAAGTCTTACGATAAGGCTGCCCACAGTGCTATTATCCGCCCAGAAATATCCTCACTCCCTAATGGTCATACTCTCCAATCTTCTTCCCATCCCCAAAATGATCTACTGACTCAACTCCTCACTATTATCATCAGTATCATTTCCCAAAATTCCTTCCAATTACCGAACCACGCTGCCCACATGATATACCAACTCACAACCCTACTGTCCAACGATGGATTGTCTGCCAATCCTCCAATGGAACTCCAGGAGTCTTCGTCGAAAGATTCCTGAACTCTCCTACCTCATCCGTATAAGTGGCTCCTTCCTGGTGGCTGTCGCGGAGACTTGGTTTAAGCCTGGGGCTCGCTATCGAGTCCCAGGTTTCTTTGCCCTCCGGGACGACCGTCAGGATGGAGCTGCTGGATGTGCAATTTTTATCAAACACAACTTGATCTATTCACAAATTACTCTCCCTACTGTCAGCCCAGACTTGAATGCAGTGGCTGTACGCTCATCTAATATTTCTTTTGTCTGTATATACATCCCTCACCCCAAACCATACCATATCACTGATATAGTTAATTATGCTTGTATATATGTATTGTGTTAACACTCAAATAAGCTCAATAAATTTCAAATAAGTTAGTAAATCCGCACCGATCAAATGTTAATTATTTTTACTGGCTAATAAGATAAACGTTTGTCCCCCTTGTGACGTGACATTGGCGAAATTGCGGCGGAGCCGCAGAGTCCATTAATAAAAAAAAAAAAAAAAAAAAAAAAAGACGAAAAGCATTCTATTTTAAAAGCAGATTTCAGAGAAATAATAGAAAAAACACAAGCACTAGATTCAAGAATAGATAAAATAGAAAAAGAGATAAGAAAGAAAAATTTACTCATTTTTGGATTAGAGGAAACTGAAATAAATTACAAGGACTTGGAGAAGAAAATAATAGCGTTTTTTAAAGAAAATATGCAATTGAATTATGGTCCCCTGGAATTTGGTGACATAAGAAGAATAGGAAGAAAAAGTGACAAGATTAGGCCAGTTATCATCACGCTTAATTCTTTTGGCTCCAAGGTAGATATATTGAGAAACAAAAAGATACTAAAAAATTCACAATATTACATAACTGAAGATTACCCTCCCAAAGTACTGCAAAAACGAAAAGAATTGCGAGAAGAAATTATAAAGATACGTCAAGAAGGAAAAAAAGCTATTATAAAGTAAGATAAAATTATTATTTTGGAAGAAAACTACACAAAAAACCAATCTATATCACTGGAAAGAAAGGATGACATAGTGTCAAGCAAGGGCTACAAACAGAAAGCGAAAAGAGGTACCAAAGACTGCAAAAATCAGGCTTCTTTAATAATGGGTCACAAAAATAGTAAGTAACTGGCCAGAAGCGGCGACGATCCCCAAATTGTACACAAATAAAATAAATAGATAATTATGCACTGCCTCCAAGCCGACTGGTCCTCGTGGAGGTATAGCTGACCACAACCCCATAGGCAATAATGATAATGTCATTTTCATAAACAACTAATGACAACTTAACATAATCTCTAGCCTACATTGTAAATTACATTTATATGATTGTTTAGTAATAATTTCAAGTTGGTTCGCAATGTAATCATTGCGAATTGATATGTATACCAAATCATTGCTTGTGAGAGGCCTTCGCTAGAACAGCAACTATCACTTAAGAATGTTTAATCAAGTTACCATGAAAACAATTTATGCATTTAATTTAAACATTAAATATACTAACTTATTGAAATACATTTATGTTTGTTATTACAACAACAAACTGCCCAGATATATAATATTATATTATGCAATCTGTAATACTTTGTTGTTCTAAAATAATAAACCATTCTAAACTGTACATACTTATTTCATTTTGAAATTTGTTGTAATCAATGGTAAAATAAAATTAAGTAAAAGTATTGAGATAAATCATATTTAGTTATAACATGTCTACAAAATAGAACTGTATCATAAGTTGTTTAGCAGACTAGATGAAATGTAAAATGCAACTGAAAATAGTTCTTATTAATGAATAATACATGTACTTATAGATTGCAGTAGGTATATGTGTTGTGATGATTTTGTGATATAAATTTGTATAATTATTATAACATAAATGGTACTAAGAAATTGGAAGTGTATAAGTTTTAAAAGAAAGTTTTGCAAACAGAAAATATTTCTTTGTTATAACATCAATCCTGTAACGTACAACATTCTAATATTCTACAGTTAAATTCGTTAAGGGAGTATTAACATAGTGGTCATGTATATTTTAATATAAGTAGTGTGAAATAATGTGATAGAAATAAAGGCTGTTTTATTTTATTTTTATTTATTTATTTAATAACTATTCTTCTTCCATTTTTTCGCCCGCCGTCACTTCTTTGTATTGTTCATTCCAATGTGTTTTATCTTTGTCAAACGCCTGGAAATTAAATTTACAGTACATCTTAGCATCACAATCTTAGTAAACTTGTAGTGTGTGTGTCGCAATAGAGATTTGTCTATTCCTATCTTAAGGAATTTGTAAAAGTTAGTGCCCCGTTGCCGCGGGGCAAAGCCGCGACAAAGGTTTTATCCTACATTTTAAGTCGTTATTTAGATAAATTTTGCAATCAACCTGTCATTTAATTGTAATTTGACACGTTTTGTTTGTACCACGCTGTCAATCCATACTACTTGAATAAAAAAGGGGCTAATATTGCATTTTATATACCCTGCAAACGGTTTTTGGTGAATAAGAATAAAACCTTCAAAAAAACTGCGAATTATTCAAGATAGAAGAGCAGGAACTTTGCAACCATATTCTTTTGACTAAAATTTGTTAACAAACATGTGAGATACTCACCGTGGCCATTTTCTGCAAGACATCCGTCTTGGTCCACTCCTTGGTAGCTCGCTGGCCCCACTCAAACACATGCCTAGCCAGCTCCCCATCTCCCACCTGAAAGCAAGAAGAAAACATTTTTTTTCAGTACTTAAGACTGATTTATAGACATCCTAGGGGATTACAGGACGTAAACTAGACTATGTCATTCTAATAAACTATTGTTGTGTAAACGAGAAAATAAAAAAAAAACATTGTAATCTTAGATTACTACATTACTTAACATCAGGCGAGTTGTAGTCAAGCGTGAGCCTATCTTGTTTAAAAAGAAACTAACAAACATAAGTATTTTTGCTTTTACATAAAGTTATTGTGTTACAGTCTAAAATTTACTTAACTTGTTCAGAGTTCATTTAAGTTAATTCATTTAATCTCAAGTTGGCTACATCATTCAGGCATCATTTTAAGTTTCAGCCAAGCGTGAATAGAAAACAAAAAAAAACATTTCATGGTTATACATAGGTTAGTTCTTGACACCAGAGTTGGCCACTCTCATTCGATAAGAAGAAGAAGGTAGGTAAATGATACACAACACACAATTATTTAATTGTATTTAGTATTTACTAATCAAATTTGTTTTGTTCCCATCTGTTTTAAGACAGATATTTTGATTTATTTATAACTTTATACTTTATAACTTTGGTCAGTAGCCAGCTTTTGGTATCTGATGTTTTTTATCTGTATACAGCAAGTCTTACTTTAGTATAAGTGAGGTACTGCTGGCGGCAGAATGTGGTGGTGAGCAGCTTCCGCCCCATGTGGTCTGTCTCCTCCAGCAGACCTGCTTCCGACAGGAACTTCCACATCTCATCTGGGAATTATAATAGCCACTAATTAACCACTTTCATACAAACTTACTTACCCTTTCAAAGTAACTAACTTAATACAAAAGGACTCTTATCTGTGGAATATGTGCCACCTCTCGTGGTTTTCAGTCAAATCCTTGACTTCTCTATAAGACTCTGCATAAATAAATTGTTGGTCCCGGCTGTTTGTCTAGTACGGATGGCAGTTGTTAAGCCATGTCAGAGGCCCTATGCGTGGTTTGAAAACTCTGACGCCAGAGTTAGCCACTCTCATACGAAATAACTTGCTTTCAACATAAAAAAAGAGAGGCCAGAAGAGCATTCATAAATAAAATTGTAAATACTCTAAAAACAGGAACAATGACTTTATACTTAGTTTCTCAGTCAGTACCATAAACTCTTCTATCTTCTTACCCTATCACAACCAGACCATAATTTTAATTCTTGAGCAAACTCAAAAAAAACAAAAATAAAAAATACCATCTTTGACAGGACCACCAGACATGAAGATATGAGTGAGTGCAGCCGTCAATATCCTCCTGTGGTGGAGGTCAGTCAGCACAGACGGCGTAGATTCACATGGCTTGTCCAGCACCACAATGTATTGGACACCACTCCTGCACTCTACCTGCTCTAGTTTATATCCATACACCTGGAAATATGGACAAGAAGATGCCATTATTATACACTTATTGAATCACAAATCTTATCTTGAGAGGGTGATGCCACATACCTGTTTCAACTTCCTATTAGCTCCTTGAATGACGGAATTCACTCGATTACCCTGAACAGTTGAAGCCAGAATTTTCAGTATTTCCGCCCGTTTTATGGGAGTCTTGCTGCTCACGCGGTTGTAAATGAATCGAACACACTTGTCGATAGCTTCTTCCAAACCGGGATCTTCCTCGCCGTCATCGACTTGTTGAGTTCGGGTGCTGCGGCGTTTATTCATATTCTTTCAACACAATAAGCTTGCTTCGGGAGTACTTTTAGTTGTATTTATATTATAGGAATTAGATATTAGAAGTACCTACAAGTTTGTAACAAAAAGTTTTTTTTTTTTTATATATATGGCTTTTGCGTAGATGTAACTTCGCAATTCTGCCAATGTCAAGTGGGAAGATAGGCCATCAAACTGAGAAATTTTAATTGAAATATCGATATGTACGGTGGTTTTAAATTGCACAGTTGAGTGTTTTTTCCCCCTTTTTTGCTTTCTGTAACAGCAATAGTTAACCAATCTACAGACATATACAGAAACAACACAAGAACAAACACAAACATAGATGCATATACATAGGAACATGTTAGTTAAATTAAAATTAATGTTACCCTTATAATTTTATTTTATTATTTTTAATATATTTACATAAAATATTTACAAATTTGGAATGTACAAGGGATAGCAGGAATTTAAGGGAAGTAGGACGAGGAATTTCAGGAGGAATAACATCATACAATGAGTATTGTTTTAATGGGCAGCTAAAGAATATATGATCCACATTTCCCTCATCTAAGCCACACTCACACATGGAGTGGTTCCTAATCCTGAGTTTGGCGAGAAAAACAGGGGTAGGTACATGAGTGATTTAAGCGCAACCGACAGATGGTAGAAATGGTAACTTTATTAGCTTTTTGGAATTTAAAAAACCAAGGTTTATGAGGAATTTCTGGTTGGATATCTCCATAGAATTTACCTTTTTCAGTTTTAGAAATTTGCCATTTCTGGGACCAGCATTTAAGCATCATAGGTTTCAAAATGGTAGACAAGTCATGGGAGTATATCACAGAATGAGACACCAAGCCATCTTGGGACGCACTTTTTGCACAATTATCAGCCTGCTCATTGCCAAGTATTCCTGAATGACCAGGAATCCAGGCAAGGACCACGCCAATACCACTTCTATGACATTGCAATAAGGATTCTCTTATTTTAAAGATTATTGGGAACCGGGACTTAGTACGGAAAGGGTTAGATAAAATAGATTGGAGGCAGCTCTTAGAATCAGTGAAAATGATGGAGTTATTAAGGTTATGGGATAAGACAAATGATATAGCTTCTAGGATGGCAACTGATTCCCCAGTAAAAACAGAGGTGACTGAGGGGCATTTATATTTTAAGATTATTATAGAAGACGGGATCCACACTGCAGCACCAACAGGGCTATATGGGGACTTTGAGGCGTCTGTAAATATTTTAAACCAGTTGTGATACTCAGTTAGAACTCTTTGACAGAATACTTTGTTGGCCTCTGATGTGTCCTTGTCCACTCCAAAGTCCAACAGAATGTTGGGTTGGAAGGTTAACGCCTCATAGGACGTAGAATAAATGGGAGATTTAGGAATTTGAAAAAGTGAGTGGGGGAGACGGGACAGTAGGAGAAAACTACGGAGTAGGCATGGGAGATTATCATCAGAAAGACGTTGGGGACGATATAACGAGGACAAATACTGAAGTTTATGAAGTAAAGGGTGATCATCCTGTTGGGCCAATTTAACTAAGAACCGATCTGCTAAGTATTGTCGTCTGAGAGATAAAGGCGGTTCCGAGCATTCCACTTGCATAGCATTGATAGGAGATGACTTCATAGCGCCCAAAACGATTCTCAGTGCCTTAGCCTGTATACTATCTATTTTTGCAATAGCAGCCTTATTGTATGGATCCAAAAGGAACGCTCCATAATCCATATGACTACGGACTATAGCATTATACATAAGTTTCTGGGTAAATGGGTGGGCTCCCCACCACACACCAGAGAGAGTTCGTAAAATATTGATATTTTTTTCACATTTCTGGCCAACATGCTCTAGGTGACGAACACCAGAAAGTTTACGGTCTAACCAAACACCCAGAAATTTTACTTGGTTATCTTCTGGGATTATTTCGTTGTTGATTTTAACAATAGCAGTGGGGACAATTATTCTCTTATTAGTGAATACTACTACTTTACTTTTGGAGGCTGAAAGAGATAAACCATGCTAAGAGAGCCATTCTGTAAGATATAGGAGGGCATTATTCAGTTGTCGAATGGAGTCATCCAGGGATTTACCAGAGGAATACAATACTATATCATCAGCATATTGCAAAATTTGACAGAATGGTAACACTACCTGTTCTAGGTCATAAGTATATAGGCTATACAATAAAGGACTAGTAACAGATCCTTGAGGTAATCCTTACCATACCGTTCTTGGAGACGACATTGAGTTTGGACCTTTAATGGTAATACATCTTTCCAGAAGCATATTAATACTGTACAATGACAAAGAGATACCTACTTGTATATATCCATAGTTTATGTCCTTTTGTTATGTATGTTTATATTATTTTGGTACACAATAAAGCTAATTTTGAATTTGAAAAAAAAAAAAAAAAAAAAAAAAAAAATATTGCAAAAAAAAAATATATAAAGCGGACTAACTTCTCTGGAACACTTAGCTGAGTAAGTTTACTCCTAAGTGTCGGAAGGAGAACACTATCATACGCAGCTTCTATGTCTTAAAATATACCAACTAGATATTCTTTTTTAATAATAGTTGACCTTATATCAGTAGTTAGATACTAAGGCTATCCATGGTACTCATACCTTTCCTAAATCCATACTGGGTTTTTGCTAGTATTCTTTTATTTTCCGTGAACCACTCAAGACGGTGCTTAATCATATGTTCTGTGGTTTTTGCTAGAACAGAAGAAAGAGCAATAGGTCTATAACTGTTACCCTCAGCTGGATTTTTACCAGGCTTCAGGATTGGAATGACAATTTTATTTGGGATTTCCATTGCGGAGGAACTATACCATATTCAAATAAGATGTTAAATATATCTAAAAAGAAGAGTTTGCTTTTATCTGAAGCATTCTTAAGAAATGAATAGGGTATTCCATCTGCACCAGGGGAAGAATCTATAAGGCCATTGACAGCTAGCTGTAGTTCGGAAAATGAGAAGGCTGTTTCTAGGTTATGGACAGTAGGAATCAGGTTAGGAACAGAAGGGAGGCAATGTAAGTCAGGAACATATGGAGGACACAATTTGTCTGCAAATGACTCAATCCACGTAGATTGATCTACACTAACCGGAGAGTCACTACGGAGTGATCCTCGAAACCTACTAACTTGCTTCCAAACCAAGGATGAAGGAGTACGAGGGGATAGAGATTCGCAAACATTAATCCAGCCCAGTCTTTTCTTTTTTTTAAGGATTTTCGTAGCTTTTGCAGCACATTTCTGATAACTCAGAAAATTTGATAAAGTCATTGAGGTAATGTAATCTCTTTCAGACTCTTTTCTTGCCTTTGCGGCAGCTGTGCATTCAGCATCCCACCAAGGAGTAGACACTTTGAAATGACTAGGTTTTTTTAAAGGGAAATTTTCATCGGCACTAGATGTGATGGATTCTACAAATTTATTGTAATTTTCAAAAATATTAAATATGCTGGTTGGAGGAAGTGAATCTATTTTGTTTTCAAGTGATACTGAAAACAAATGCCAGTTAGGATTGTGTAGTCTGTATTTAAATAATGGGTTAAAGTTATGGGTAGGTAGGACTCTATTAGGAATTGAAAAAATTATAGGGAAGTGGTCGCTGCCATATGAATGAGGTAAGACTTGCCAGGTGATAAGAGATCCAAGGGTAGGAGAGCAAATAGTGAGATCAAGAGCGCTGTTTGGGTTTTGGGAAGGATATACTCTATGGGTAGGGGATCCATTGTTTATGACACAAAGGTTGCAGTCATCAAATATTTCTAATAGAGATAGGGCGAATGTATCATCTTTGCTGCATCCCCACGATCTATGATGAGTGTTAAAATCACCCATCACGACCACTGGAGGTTGCAGCGAAGCCATTAGGAGATTAATGTCAGCAATCATAGTCGAGTGAGGATGAGGGATGTAAATGGAAACAAATGAGGTATCTAGGACTTTTGCTGCTACTATGTTAATTCCAGGAGGGGAAGGGGGGAGGGATATTTGGGAAAAAGGAAGTGTGCGCCTTATTAGGAGGGCACATCCCGCCCAACCGTCACCCCTGTCATCCCGGAGGCATGAGAATCCTGGGACCCTAAAGTGGGATCCAGGACTCAACCATGTCTCCGAAATGGCAATAAGCGACGGGTGAAATTTATTAATTAGGTGAAGGAGACTAGATTTCTTGTGGGCGAGGCTACGGGTGTTCCACTGGAGAACGACCTGATCCATGTTGGTTAGTAGATAAGAAATGGGAAAGTTTTTGGGCAACGTGGGACGGTATTTTGGAATTATTTTTTGAGATAATACTAATGATCATGGTGAGAAGAGTTTCCAGGAGGTTATCTTCCTGGTTGGATTGTGATGTGTTAGTCATTTGCGAAAGGGCAAACCCATTTGGGAGGTTTGATGGTTCTTGCGCCACAATGGATTGATGAGCCACTCTATCAAACGATTTCGATAGTGGGGCTCTAAACTTGGGGGAGGCAGTAACATACTTCCTGTATGAGCTATTAGAGGATTGGGAGGAGGAGGGACCTTGTGGGAGGGTTGATGGCTGAGAAACATTGGGGGACCGGACAGTCTCTGCATATGAGCGAACAGATTTAGGATATTGTCGCGAGGCTTCTTCATATGATAGATTATCCTGAGACATAAGGAACTTAATGGACTTTTGTCTGCCCTGCTCAGGGCAATTTTTGTTGTTTGAAAAGTGCTGGCCGGAGCAGTGCAGGCATTCAGCCCTACTTTCCTCAATGTTACATGATTCACCAGCATGAGGTTGTGCACAACGGAAACATCTTGATTGTGATCGGCATAAAGCTTTGACATGTCCAAATCTACAACAATTTAGACACTGGATGGTGGGGAATTGATAGGTTTCAACAGGGAGGGATGTATGGAAAAGGTGGACATGTCGGGGAAGAGCTTGGCCTTGGATAGTGATCACTATTGTTTGGGTCGGGAGCCAGGAGGGTTTACCCTCCACTAGCACCTTCCTATTTAGGCGTCTCGCTTTTAACAATTTACCAAATTCATTGGGGATGATTAAAGATTCCGCAAATTCATCCATTGACAAATCCACTGGGACTTGCCTCACAATTCCCATTTTAGAGATATTGTAGCTGGGGATTTGGGGATTTTGGCACATATGCAAAATGGGGTTGTCCAGAAAATGATTTGCATCCTCACTCGACAAAAATTGGACGGAAATTTTGTTTCTTCCAACTTTTTTTACGCCATCAGGGCAAATATTTGTAATTTTATTTTTGACCAAGAATTGGCCAAACTTTATTGGTTTTATAGTAGACCCAGCTGTAGGGTCTGGCTCAGTGCGGGAAACGTGGACTATGAAGGGGCCCTTGTCATTGCGCGTGTATTGTTTCACGCCTACTACTAGGGTTGGGTGCATGTACACATTTTGTACAGACGCTGCAGCCATCTCAAGACTAGTAGCCATTTTATTCACATTATTCACAGCGTTTTCATTGTTATCCGCGTAACGTTTGGAATTGATGGAAGGATTTGTCAAATCCTTACTGGGATCCGGCGGCTCGGGTTCTAGAACATCCATGATGGTTGTCCTAGGTTAGAACATAAACTATATTAAAACTACTATCCGCTCACCAGATTATTTAAACCCACCACCACGAAAAAAACACTTCTGTGCAATATCCCGGGGTTTGGGCCTCGAAAAAACTATATTTCGGATTTTTTTTTCCACAAAACTCGCGATCGCGATTCCCGTGTGACAGCCGACCAACCAAACTCCTCGTAACAAAAAGTTGCCGCCAAACAGAACTGCAGAATGATGCAGAATATATCAAACATAACAAAATACAATAGAATGTATGTCAGTGTCACTGTCTTTACTGGCAATAATGTCAAAATCATGTTAAGAAACTATCAAAGTCATTGTCAAAATAAACAAACTTCAAAACAAAATATCTCCGACAGTCTGTCAATGTCAAACAATCAGCTGAGTCCTTTGACGATCATCTCTTCGACAATCCTGTGGACCCGAAAAAGCGCGTATACCCGAAAGGGACGACGACAAATGACGTAGAATCTCAGGGCTGCCAGAGTCATAAAAATTCCCCTACTTTTGTTCATACTTACACACACATACACACACATACACACACGTATAAAAGTTGTACGTAATCATTATTATCACCTGAAAAAGGGACTCATATAAAAATGACACACACAGTATGTCGATAAAATTTTAAGCAGGAATAAATTACCTATACTAAGTAGGATTTGTAAACAAAATAACTACCTATATGTACCTATATTTATTTCAAGGAAAACTATTTACATTGAAAAAACAAAGAATAAAGTAATAACCAACTACTTAAATAATTTGTTAATAATTTTTCTGGATTAAAGTAAGAATATTAAAAAAACTACTTAAACATATCTAAAAATTTACAAAACGTCTTAACTAAAACTGTACATGAATATTACAAAAAACAGAAATTTTCCTTTGGAATATCTAAATTCATGTACTTACTTCATTTTTAACTTTTATTTTTGTATTTTTCTTAACAATTTTTTTTGTTATTTAAATTCAGATTACGTTGTTTTTCATTTCAATTTAGAGTAGGTAGGTATTTTATTTATGGAACTCTGGAAAAAATATGTATACAGTGATTTTCCGCTGCGACTGCTCCATAACCGACTTCAAACAACAAACTTGATGGTTTTTTGGTGTGTTCCTCCATATACTACCGCCACACCTCTCCTCCTAACCAAAGTGGCCTCCGTGGCTCTTAAGATCTTACCAACACCGTACCTTGTGTCTTTAAGTTTTGTAGTTCTCCTTCGGCAAGATATTCTCGTCGACACGGGTTTCGCCTCTCCACGTGCATGTTTTGGAGGTTCCCAGTTATGTCGCCCTGTTGCATTAATCCAGTTTTGAAAGTATACTTAGCTTATTTGTGAACACATTCTGTTTTGTGTACCATTATAAATAAATAAATAAATAAATAAATAAATAAATCCAAATTTCACGAACGCTTGGATCCATCGGAAATCTATATAAATAAAAATAAATATATATGTGGTATATAATTAAAAATTCTAAATGTTTTTTTTTATCATTATTGTAGTGCTTCTTTGCAGAGTGATATGCCTATATGTTGCTATGCCTATTTCGACTCAAATCATCTTTATAAAAAAATATTTTGCCTTAATTTCTTGGGTAAATTGCCAAAACGAAACTGGTATTATCAAAAACCGCTTAACCCGATCAAATTCAAAATACTGCAAAATGACAACTATGTTTGACAAACGCTTTGCGAGTAAAACAGTTTACTATACTTTAAATTTAGCCGAGTAATCTCAAAAAACAATTCATGTTTTTAGTCTTATTTTACTATTTATAATCCATATAAATAGCGTTTCAAAAAAGCAGGGCTCTCATTGCTCCTAAATTAGTCATAATCAAGTCACATTGTCGTAAAAGTATCGTACTTACGTATGAAAGGATATATTTTCATCTTTCCGTTCACTACGGCTTTTACAGCCTTTTACATAGCAAATCACCATGTTCTATGAAATTTTCTTCAATAATTCACTATGTAAATCAAGTTTTTTCACACTTAGCACTCGTAATCACCATATAAAAGCAAAAATATTTTTCACGCAACTGCCATGTTGGGCGCAACCGTGTGATGACCAACGAAACAAAAAGTGAAATTTAGACAAAGACAAAATCCGATTCCTGTCTTTTTCGCTCTTAGGTTTTTTTGATATAGTTGTCCCACTCGCTCATTACTTGTCACCTCCGTCTGATTGATGCTCGAAGTTTGTGGCAGACAATCAAAATCGCATCTGTCTGAAACAAGGATTTTTTATATCATCCCTCTCTTTCCCTCTGGATTGTTCTCTCTTTTGTTTTGTGAAATAGATTTCATACGAATAGAAACCTTATGTTTTTACACTTAAAGTTTATTTTCTATAAATGGTAAATCGGGGGTGAGATCGGTCAAAAATGAAAGGCATATAGAGCAGGCTGTTGTCTTGCTTCAACAGTTTGCCAGTTTAAAAAATAATGTGTGATAAATGTCACTGTCAACTAAAGTTTTGAAATATTTAGCAATAAATAATATTATTTCATTTTATTTATTATAAATTTTACTCGACACAAATAAATCTGAATTAATTTGTGAAATTAACACGAAATAAAATAAGTAACAAATTAATATTATATTATTTTTCACACAAGCAACATTAAATTATGATGACATTATATGACAAGAGGTGGCACGAAAAAAATAATTTCATTTGTTACTAATTTATATGTATTTTATTGTAAAAATAACAAAATGGTAAGAACTTGTAGTGTTCCGGGATGCAGAAGCGAATCTTATAGTGGCTGCAATATATCTTTCTACAGGTATGCTAAAGTTTAAGTAAGATTACATTATTGGGACTAAGGTGACCATATTTTCTCGTGCTTGAAATAATTTGTGCAATATGATATTTTTTCAGTTTTCCTAAAAATAAAATAAAATGGCAAAAGAACTTAAATATAACACGTTAAGTACTCGTTTAGTTTAGTACATGAAACATAAGGAAAAGGATTATATTGTTGTACATAGTTTAAACCATCACTCGATTAGGTTAGTACATGAAACACAAGGAAAATGATAGTGTAAAAAAAATATAGGATATAGGCAACTACCTATATGCAATTCAAATGTGAACTTGTAAATAAATATTGTAATTACTGCAAAATGTTTATGATTTTGATTACATTGCCTCCCAGTCAATTAACCGAATCGATACTATTATAAGTTACAAACTAAAGTGCATTTTAATTTGTAAGTTTGTTGGTGTTTGTTACTTAACGCGTCAATAGAGCTAGGGATCATCATGACTGGCAAGCTGCAGGTAAATTAGGACCCCAAAAGAGACTGCTCCAGATTTGGTAAGAAGATGAATTGGTATATCCTAATTATATAATTTATTGTCACCCTAGTTAGAAAAAGACAACTGCCTGTCATACTTCGCCTCGCTCTGCTCATATTGGATCAGCAGTAATATTTCCCTATATATTACTTCCATGGTCTGAAATAAATGATTTGATTTGATTTAGTAAGGGACAATAGATAATATGTTTTTCTCTGTTACTCTCAGCTAGGACTACATAAGTTTGTCTCGCTTGCATAATTATTATTAGTCATGCAGCGCCTCTATACATACTCTCTCTACGCGAATGAATGTGACATGACTGACATGTATTGTGTGTGAAGTCTTGGACGTTTTGGTACATAATGTTATTTGAAATGTTATACAAAATTCGTCGTATGTAGATCTTAGAAGAGTATTCAAATAAGAAATCTATACTAAAAGTTGCCAATCTTTCTGGTTTGTTTCCAAATGCTCACCTGATCTTCGTGTCTTGGATTTTGCTGAGTCCTTTGTATCAAAATTTCATTTATCATCAAAACTCTGCGCTATTGCGTTTCTGAGACAAAGTCAAGAATGCGAGATTAATGTTTATTTGCGACGTAGAAAAGTAACTGACTACGGATGTGTATAAAATGGCGAAATTTGTAAGACGAGATGTTTCGTACAGTGCTTTGGATAATGAAGCGAGCCCTCCTTTAGGAAAGCTAGCCGAGCACTCGAGCACAGCTCCGACGATGATCACCTTAGACCATGAGCATGAAGACGCTACCAACGTGCACATCATACATAAAGTCCCAAAAAACAAAGGTATGTACCTACCTACCTATCTAACAAAGAGAACTACTTTGAATCATTGTGCTAGATACACATTTATTTACATACTGCTATTCGTGTCTATTTCCGCGAAGTATCTTATTCTCAAGGGTATTGAATTATTTTGCAATAGAATTTTGAAAACCTCAACAAATAGCAACAATAGGAGCTAGAATACACAACATTTACATTATTATATTACAAAACGTCATTTACTTATTGAAAATTATGTTTAGATCATAATGTATCTCATTTAATAAAGGTAAAATTCAATTGTAAGACTTTTTTATTATACTTCTCATACATTTCTTTCAAATAGACACCTTTTTAAGAAACAACCAATGTATAATAGATTGTCATCCATACTAACCCTCTTAGAACAAATTTGAGAGGGCCGATAACATGTATTATGGGTAAAAGAGATGATTATGAAAAAACTTGCGTGTATATTATGTCTTCACTGTCACAAAAAGGGGAAATAGCATGGAAATTTTAGATAATTGAACCAGACTCCTGTGCATGCTGATCATTTGTTTTTTATTTGCCCATGTTTCAACAAAACCTTTCATTGATAGTGTTTTGTTTTACATGATTGTCTTTAATAGCAAGCGATAGATAAAAAAATGTGATTTATACTACACCTGCTCGGAAAGTAGCTTGATACTTTATCAAATTTATGGTAGAAAGTGTGTCATTGCATATTGAACAAATATGCGGGGAAAAAACGCATCTGAGCGGGAGAGAAAACTGTATGAAAATCCATTTCTTACGTGTTTTTTTTTAAATTTTGGGTAATCATGCGATCAGTGTTCAGTTTTACATGTAATACATACATTAGTACGAATAGGTAGGTGGTATAATAATAATAAAAAGATGGTACGGTCGACATTTGTCAAGCATGCCGCCGTCCCGGAGAGTCACTCAGACATATAATTTCCGGTTGTTCTCATCTAGCTAACGGCGAGTATTTGCACAGGCATAACCTAGTAGCCAGGATCATCCACCAGCAACTTGCTCTTCGATATGGCCTTGTTGAGTCTCAGCTACCGTACTACCAGTATGTACCAGAGCCAGTTCTCGAAAATGGTCGTGCATTGCTCTACTGGGATTATCACGGATAGGACTATTGCTTGCAATAAGCCTGATATCGTGATAGTGAACCGGCCCCAGCGCCGGGCAGTTATTGTTGACATTACCATACCACATGACGTGAATCTCGTGAAGGCCGAGAAGGACAAAGTCAGCAAGTACCTTGACTTGGCCCATGAGATTACCGCCATGTGGGATGTTGATTCGACGATGATTGTCCCGATAGTCGTTTCGGTGAACGGTCTAATAGCGAAGAGCCTCGATCAACACCTTGAGAGGCTCTCCTTGGAAGGTTGGGTTAAGGGACAGATACAGAAGGCAGTGATCCTTGACTCGGCGCGTATTGTCCGGAGGTTCCTTTCTTTGTAGCCTCTACCACCGGTTGCTTGGGTCCTGCCCCGTTGCCGGCGGCATCACTAGTTATAAGTTTTTTATGATATTTGTTTTTTTTTTTTATTTTTTATACATATATTGTAAAAAAATTAAAAATAGTTGTAAATAAATGAATATGGATAATAATAATATTATAAAGCTGAAGAGTTTGTTTGTTTGTCATTGTAGGTGTAGTATAAAGCACTATGTATCACTTGAAAGAAAGTGCGATTCCCGATCTCGGGTGTTTTAAAGCGACACCCTCAACGCAATCGGTCACTTTCTCCTCTCGGTGAACAATGTACTATTATTGAAAATGGGAAAAAGAATATTTCAATATTTCTCTTGTTTTCAGGACAATGGACACATATAGAAGATCTAGACTCATTTTTTACAAGAATGTACAGATATTATGTGAGAGGTGGTTTCTACCCAATGATTTTGTCAGATCTGTTCAGTTTATTACAATTTATTTTTATAATATGGTTCTCCACGTTCTTAGTACATTGTGTAAATTATCCAAGGCTATTCAGGAATGATCCAGCCGCCAACAGAAGTGAAAAATTAACATTAGATGATGTAATTTATCCCTCATCACAATGTATTGGATTTATATCCTGGAAATGGTAAGCTCCTATAGATATATACTCCTATAAATATACTTATCTATTTGAAACCTTAAAAATATTTCATAATAATATCCTAGTAGAGATATATAAAAAAATACAAAACACAGTCTTACGGCTCCCATGAGGTCAGAGGATTCACACATTATTGTATACTAGTACTAGTATGTATGTCAAATAAACGAAATTTGTATAGGTAATTGATAATTATTTAATGGGAAAGCATTGGAAGAGAAAAAAGATGTGATTTGAGTTTAAAAATCTGTCTTACTCTAGTTTCTAAAGCAACCATCAGTTTTATTTTCTTATCAAATTAACTGTTTCAAGTTTTCAGCTAATTACACCACAAATAAATTGATTTGATGGATAAATCACACTGATTGACATAAAAATTTAAATTTAATGTTTGTGTTTCTTGATCAGAAATGAGTAAACTTTGGGGAAATATTGAGTGTAGTTCTCTCTGGGACTGCTTCTTGGTGGCTTCAAACAACACACTAATGTGGTTTATTTACCCACCTCCACCTCACCATAGTCAGGGCAGGTTGACTCCAAGTCCTTCACATCCACATTTGTTGAGTTGATAGAT
Source organism: Macaria liturata (assembly GCA_964023185.1). Taxonomy (NCBI): domain Eukaryota; kingdom Metazoa; phylum Arthropoda; class Insecta; order Lepidoptera; family Geometridae; genus Macaria; species Macaria liturata. Next base: position 18,261,194 of record OZ026808.1, on the reverse strand, counting down.
CCTGGTGATGCCCTGTGGGGAAAGCTAAACAAAAGGTGAGGAGATTATTTTGACAAGAGAAAACACTTTACCGACCCACAACACAAGCGTTTGCTTAGTGTGGGGCTAGATGGCCCTGTGTGCAGAGTTCCGTAATATTTATTTAGTTACATTTACTTTTCTTTTTGGAACCCTATTAAGTGAAACTCTGAAGAAACATAGTATTTTTCTGCTGCAACTGCTCCTTAACTGGCTTCAAGGTTCTTCTTTGGCAAGAAATTTTTCTCGACACATGTTTTGCCTCTCCATGAGGCATCCTCAGGATTTGATACCTCTGTTAACAAACATCAGTCTGTTCGTAGAGTCAACCCCAGAGTTTCAGTTACAATAGATTTCCGCAAAGTAATGCCTGATTCAATATTTTACCCTATTAAATGTTTGCTTAGTGGCAACGTAGTAGCTAGATGGTGCTGAAATGTTCAACATATATTTTTTCCCAGGTGGTGCCTGTTGGTCATGTGCGGAATAATATGGTTAATATCACTAGCATTATCAATATATCATTTATATTACGCATATGATACAAAGCTTTTCTACAATAATGCTTTACATATAAAAGAGGTGAGAAATTTTTAATGTTTTAGTTAAACTCTGATTTCAAGTTTAGAATGGATAACTAAACTTATAGGAAATTGAAAGGAAAAATAATTGCAAATCAACCCTTGCATCTTAAAATACAACGGATAAACTCCATTTTTTTTAAAGTTTACTATGCTATAGACACACATAGCTTCAACTATAAATAAATAAAACTCATCCAAGCACTAACTTGTGCCTATAATATAATTAGCAACATGGAGCAATATTGAAATAACCATTTACAGGATTCTTGTAAAAGACAATCCCACAAAAAACAATACTTAAAAAAAAACAAGTCTTGTAATTCTTCTAAACTGTAAAAAGTTGTGAGATCCATGCAAAACCAAGTTGGCTATTAATACTAAATAATTAGTAACAGAACATAGGAAGGTAGACTTGTCATAACTCTTAAAATAATAATATCAGCTAATGGTTCAAATAGAATGAAAATTGAAGTTCACCATGTTTATACAACACCTGCTTGGTTATCAAAAATTCAAGCTTCTAGTTTTATCCATAATGAAGTTGAACTTGAACACACGGGATTGAAAATAGCCTGAAATGTTTGGGAGAATGGGATGGTATGGCCTGTCTGCTTGTTAGCTCGACTTGACTGGGACATTGGCATGCCCTCACATTGCTGATTGCTCCATTAAACTTTATTGATGCATTTGTTTTAGAGTGACCTGGCATGGATCAACTGGTCCACTGTGCAGGACCGAGTGCGGGAGGCTCAGCCAGAACACCACATGTGTGTCCACAAACAAGAAATAAACGAACTAGACATCTACCATAGAATTCTAAGGTAAGTCACTTGGAACTATTTTGAAATTAATATTACTCATAAGATGCTGTTGACCGACAGTATTTTCAACACATACGTTAAATATGACATGTTTATCTGTAATTTGGAACCCTCCGCTTAATACCTTGTTTCCTGACAATTAGTAATCATCTAAATCTAGAGTTAAATTGTTTCTTTGTAGGTAAATGTGCTACATCCAAGACTATAATACTTCTTAGAATACTGTAGTGCTAAGCATCAGGTAGGCTGTAGTCAACCATAAGCCTGTTAATCGATCAAATATATACATACATCTAAATGAAGTAAAATAAAATAAAAGAGCCTTTATTTCTATCACATTATTTCTTTCTTTCACACTAATTATATCTATTATTAAATATTACCATTATGATATATGCATACCCCGAATCAATTTAACAATAATATATTTGGATTTTGCACATTACAGAATTGATATTTTAATTTTATTAATACATATGTATATAACTAATGGACCTATTTTATATCTTTTTGGTTTGATAAGAGTGTACATCCCAACTGTTTTAGCTATGTTTCATCATTAGCCTACGCTGTTAGTCTGATTTGGATAATTACATGTCTGTCATGAATACTGAAAATGTATTATTATTTATAAGATTATCAAAAGATGTATTTTATTATTGCAAGTCCTGGCTATGATAAAGTAGGTATATAGGATATCATGCTGTTTATGAATGATAAGATCAACAAACTGATATATATGTATGTATTATAATGTACATAAATATAAATGTATCAATCAAGATGAATGGTTTGGTTGAATGAGTGCAAACAATGTTATCCATTATGTACTAACTTTACTTATCTATATTTTTGTTTTAATTTATATGTATAGTGTCATGAAGTCTTCATATATAAGACTTCATCACACATTACATATAAATTGTGAATTGGTTAATAAATGAATGTGATACTGAACCAAAAAGTTATGACTTTCAGCATTTATATGAAAGTTTTTGTTACAGAATAAATAACTACATGGTGGCGATGGTGAATAAAAACCTACTACCTCTACAGATCCATGTGCCTTTCATTGGAGATTTTCATTACTTGTCGAGGGGATTGAAATATAATTTAGAATTTCTACTGTTTTGTAAGTATTCCAGATGTTTATGTAGCAATCAATAGATAATGTGTTAATTAGAATACATATATATAGTGGTTGTTGCCTGATAGGATTCACAATTTCTAGCGTTGGCTCCCTCTTCTCCTTGTATAAGAGTGTTGTGTATAGAACACAGAATACCGGTTTATGAACAGAGCTACTGCCATCAGTTTGGGGCAAATTTCTCAAATATGCATATCGAGTGCTATGTAATCTTCTTGATCGATAATAGACATATCATTGGCGTGCCATTCATTTAGAATAGCTTGTTTATTGTAAGCGCGTTAATACGAGACGTTCTCCGTAGCCAGTCCGTGGAGTCCGTGGGAGAACTGCTGGCAGCTGCGCGAGGCGTACAAGGAGCACTCCAAGCGCATGCTGCTGGCGCGCCAGCTCGAGCGGCAGATCCTGCTGCTGGCGCTGCTCAACCTGCTCTTCGCGCCCTTCATACAGGCCTGGCAGATACTATACTTCTTCTTCAACTACGCTGAGGTACCGATATCGTATATCTAAATATATAAAGGTGACTGACTGACTGACTGATATAGTGATCTATCGACGCACAGCCACAAACCACTGGACGGATTAGGCTGAAATTTAGAAAGAAGGTAGATGTTATGACGTAGGCAGCTAAGAAAGTATTTTTGGGAATGCCACTTTTAAAGGGATGCAAGTTTTACTTCTTAATACAAGCGAAACCAAGAGTACCTACTAGTCATATATGTACATATATCTATATACACAGTCCGTTAGCTCAAAGACGAGCTTTGCATGTGTGCGTATCACCAAAACTAGAGTCAGACAATAATCTCATAATAATATTTTTTACTAGTGGACGCCCATGGCTTCGCTCGCATTATTTCCTTCCTTCTTTTCATACTACCTATATACCAAAATTCACGATGATCCGTTCTGCCGTTTTTGCGTGATGAGCGTTTAAATAAACAGAGATACAAATAAATAGAAACAAATTATAAAAAACTGCTGAAACGTGTTTTATTATCAATTTCAAGTTTGCCCAAAAAAAATTCGAATTTCTTCTATGTTCAGACTTTTGACCGTCTTCAGCTTTATTATATGTATAGATTATGTTTTATCGATGTAGTTACATGACATTATAGAAGTGGTGCAACTTCTAGTTATAAAAAATAACTTTCAGAAGACTTGATAACCTTCTTTTTTGGAAGTCGGTTAAAAAGCAATTGAATTAAACACAATTGAGTGTCATTAGAGATATTAAAATAATACAAATGAAGTTTCAGCCAGTGTATCTCAGAAATGTCCTGTAAAATTTAATTAGTTTTAGAACAAAGTATAAACATATGTATGATAATCTTCTTTGTTGTATTGTTTTTACGAAGGAAATCGTGGTTGGTTTTAGTCGGTAGTAGAGTGTCATTAACTCCGAGTCCGACATAACGTAGGGCTAAATTCGAACCGGGGTGCATCAGGATGAGAAGCAGACGCTTAAGCTACCAAGCCACAGTCGCTTATTGCTTAGTAAATGCATTAATAAATAAATATTTCAGGACATATCACACAGCGCCATCTAGTCCCATACTAAGCTTACGCTTGTATCACGGGTACTAGATAACGGATATAATACTTATATACTTTTTTTGTAAATACATACTTATTATACATACAAACGACCAGACACAACACAAGTAATTACAAATTTTAATATTCATAAATACTTGTGTCACGCGGGAATCGAGCCCGCAATCCTTAGATTAGAAGGTCTAGCCACTACCAAATTGTATTATGTTTAAAGAGTTGTTATTGTGTGGTGTTGTGCAGCTGATCAAGCGGTCGCCGGCGTCGCTGGGGCTGCGCACGTGGTCGCTGTACGCGCGCATCACGCTGCGCCACTTCAACGAGCTGGAGCACGAGCTGCGGGACCGACTCACGCGCGCGCACAAGCCCGCCACCAAGTACCTGGCCAGCTTCACCTCGCCCGTCACCACGGTCGTCGCCAGGTACACCCAGTACCCACCTCACGCAACACACACTTCTTTCTATCATCATCATCAGCCTACTGAGACCCACTGCAGGGTATGGCTTCCTCCCTCTTACGCTAATACGTCCCTGTCTTGCGCTGTTCTTGCCCAGATGTTTCCTTCTAACTTTCTAATATCATCCAGCCACCGTTGCACAGGTCCTCCTTCCTTCTTTCTATACTATCGATAAATTTACGAACCTTACATTGAAACCAGCGGGCCTACCGTCTAACAATAAACTATATCAATTGCTATCGTTTATGACGTCATTTGGTACCGCAAATGTTTGAAATGACGTCATAAACGATAGCAATTGATATAGTTTACTCTTAGGCGGTAGGCCCGCTGTACATTAGTACTTACATCTTTGTACTAGTATAGTTTCTATTTTATATGTCATCTGATAAGAAATTGTTATTTTTTGATTTTGTGTTTTGTTGTTTTGAAATATCGATATGTACGGTGGTTCTAAATTGCACAGTTGATTGTTTTTCCCCCTTTTTTGCTTTCTGTAACAGCGATGGTTAACCAATCTACAGACATATACACGACAAACACAAACATAGATACATATACATACATGTTAATTGGGAATGTCCATTTATTTTTATTTTATGTAATCTCAAAACCTTTTCGAGGAATAAGGTTATTGATCACTACCTATAATTTAAAATTCCAAAATAATCACGGATTATTAATATTTCGGGCTTTTATTCAATGCCCTTCATATGACCATGACAACATATGAGATGACGTCACTATTGGCTGAATGAGCAATAATGCCTTAGCCTAAAAATTAAAAATTTCATACGATTGTCATCAACCAATGTCAAATTTTTTAACAACATAAACATGTAAACTTGTCCTCTTACAAAAATGCAAAAATATATAAAAAATATACTAAAATAAATATATTAAATCGCGCACAGAACAGAATAATTTTACACTTGTAGAGGCGTAGACAGACAAGAAGTACGCGTTTTTTTGTGAAAGAAATGAGATGAGTCGAGGTTAAGTTCCAATTAAATTATAATTAATGCTACTCATAATTTTATTTTATTGTTTTTAATATATACCTATTTAATATATTTACAAATTTGGAATGTACAAGGGATAGCAGGTTTTTAAAGGATGTAGAACTAGGAATTTCAGGAGGGATAACGTCATACAATGAGTAATTTTCTTAATTTTTCGGATTGACGTGTAAATGACTTATCAAATAAAATGATTACGATTATGACACATAACTCTTCACAATGGATGCCCGATATCACTCCCAGGACCTCATACTACCCACATACCGAAAATCATGATGATCCGTTCAGACGTTTTTGATTGATGCTCGTTTAAATAAACAGATAAACTAAACGAACTACTGTAACGTGTTCTGATATCGATTTTAAATGTACCCGAACATTTGTTTCTTCGAATATCTTCTCACATTTTTGACCCTCTTCAGCTTTATTATATGTATAGGTGTTAGAGGGTCGTGACTCTCCCTCAGAACTAATTCGTTTGGGGACTTCTTAGACCATCGCGCTGTCCAGCCCCGTAATAAGAACATGATTGTGTCGTGGGTACTAGATAACGGATTTAATACTTACATACTTATGTGAAGTAAATATGTATGTACATAGAAACAACCAGCCTCGACATAATAATTAACTCACAATACATAAATAAATCAATATTCCGGGACATTGCACACAGCGCCATCTAGCCCCACACTAAACAAACGCTTGTGTCGTGGGTACTAGATAACGGATATAATACTTATATGCTTTTCTTTTGTAAATATATACTTATTATACATACAAACAACCAGACTCAACACAAGTACCTAATTATATTTTTTTAAAGTACATAAATACTTGTGTCATGCGGAAATCGAACCCGCAACCTCTAGATTAGAAGGCAGAGCCACTACCAACTAAGCTAACAAGTCAGTCAAATAAGTAATTGCAGATTGAATTGTGTTCTTCTACGGATTTCTCAAAAACTGCTTAAATAAGTATAAGGTAAATAGTACAAGTTTTATCATTCGGCTCTATAGTACTTGTCACGGTGATAGTGTAGTTTCCTATGAGTCACATAAGCTACTTTTTATCGCGAAAAGACTGAAAATGGTATCATTTAAATTAAAGTGTAATCTTTGCAAATAGTACCTAATTATAATATTAGAGGATGGTGTTTTTAAATAGGTAATGATAACAATAACAAAAAAATGTTTCTCTCTGTACGATCTTGGTCACCTTTATCTCAGACCCATTGGTGACAAAATTAGAAAATAAGTAACAATGTATTCTTATATTAATAGAAATGGGCTCTTTGCCAAAAAATATCAGCTGTGCAGCTCGTAAATAAACTAGTTGATGTACTCTTAACAATAATTTAGTTCGCAGTAGGAGACTTTCAAGTTATAAAGTTATTATACAAAAAATGATATATAATTTCTTCACGATAAGTACTTGAAAAAATAAAACAGATCATTAGGACATTTTCTAATGGCTCTGTCCCGACAATTATATACTTTTTTCACTCAAATTTGTATTTTTTTTTTAAATTATTGTTTATGCAACCTGAAAATGATATATTTTGAAACATTTATGAATTTTCTGTCTTTAGTTCCAAGGGTCGCGGGATCGATTCTCGAAATAATTGATTCACAAATAATTGATCTGTCTGGTCGTTTCTATGTATAACATCTATGTATTTAAAGAAGTATTTTCGTTATCTCGTTTCGTTTTCTAGGACTGACAGTAGATAACAAATTGACATGGGAATCACATATAAATACTTTATGTAAAAGACTGCATCAATTTGCTTATGCACTGTATCAACTACGGAAGGTTGCCAGTGAGAACACATTGTTAACAGCCTATCATGGTCATGCAGCTTCAATATTAAGATATGGAGTAATGTTTTGGGGTGATGCCACCAATAGTATACAAGCATTCCGAGCGCAAAAACGATGTGTAAGAGCTATCTGCGGACTAAGCCGAAGGGCCTCGTGTAAGAAACATTTTAAGCGGCTAAAGATATTAACTTTACCATGTATTCAAATATATGAAATTTCAACTTTTATTAAAATGAATCCTGAACATTTTACAATGTGGCCAGCTGACAGTAGGCATGCAGGGAAAATACGAAACATACCTTCCAATACTGCATACCTCAGTAAAAGTGTATTTGGGATGGCTCCGAGGATATACAACCACATTCCCAAGAGTATTAGATATAAAGATGACCTTAATGTGTTCAAATGTATGCTAAATGAACTATTATGTAAAAAAGCTTACTACAGTGTTGATTTGTTTTTCAAAGATAAGTTTTAAATAAGAATGTATCCTAAATGAAATTATGTAACTTTATATTATAAGTTGTAAAGTCTGTATGCCTTTCAGGTGGAAACTAGTGACACTATACGCTATAAATGTTTGTCTAGTTAAGCAACATATTATATACTGTAACACCTTAGCACCTAGTTTCACAGACCAATAAAGCATTCATTCATTCATTCATATCTAGTACCCATGACCCAAGCGTTGGCTAGATGGCGCTGTGTGAAATGTAGTGAAATATTCATTACTAGTGAACGTATGTGGCTTCGCTCGCATTATTTCACGATAGAAAGTAGCCTATGACACACCTAAGACCTCATACTACCTACATACCAAAAATCATGATGATCCGTTTTTGAATGTTGAGCGTTTAAATAAACAGAGATACAGATAAACAGACGAATATTCTAGAAATTGTTGAAACGTGTTCTGCTATCAATTCGAAGTATCTCCAAATTTTTTTTAAAATATCTTCAATATTTAGGTTTTGGACCTTATTCAGCAGGGCAAGCACGGCACGGGGACTAATAGTCTTTCCTACCACTTTATCCACTTGGTGTATGGTGACAGGTGAATAAAATGGTGGAAAGACTATTATTACCAGTGCCGTGCTAGCCCTGCTCTATTACATGTATACATAGATTATTTATGAATTTGATTGCTGGTTTCCAGACACTGCGTGTTCCTGTCGGGCAGCATCCTGGGCGTGCTGGTGGTGCTGTCGGTGTACGACGAAGACGTGCTGACGGTCGAGCATGTGCTGAGCATCATCACCATCCTCGGCTGCGTGCTCGCCGGCGCCAGGTGCGTCTTTGTTGAGCCCGGGACGGTCGACAGCTAAAGTGGTCTTAGCTGTCGAGTGGGAGGAGTGGAACTATCTAGTTCAAGATGTCATAAGACTTACGCGCGACACACACCATAACGTGTTAGAGGGGCTTCGGCGAGTCCCCACCGGAGTACCCGGAGCTCTTCTTCACAAGACCATGAGGCTGGCCACCGGGGGGGTTCTAGTGGGTAAAAATCCTACATAACTCGACTGCACCCCATTGTGGTCATCTTACTGAAGATTTCCCCCTCGTCAACAAAAAAAAAGTTGCGTCTCTTTGCATTGAGCACAACATCCCCCATCCATCCATTAGACAAGAGGCGTATTTTAGTAAGCGTACTGTCGCTCGCTTATAGAATAGAAAGAGCAATGTATGGGATTGACATCGCGGCGATTGACAAGCTACGTCACTCCCATACATTGGCAATATTTATTCTATAAGCGAGCGACAGTACGCTCACTAAAATACGCCTCGTGTCTAATGGAGCTGGACACCCGCCTGACTACGTACGCCGCCGTACTTGCATACATACATATACGAATACTTACAATATATTCAATTAGTAGGTTACTCATTAACTTCATGGTTGGTGTTGGAATGATACGCGCCCCCGACTGACGGACTAGCAGTTCATTGTGAACCATTTCGCTTGTATAATATTAGTAACGTAGTAATTCACCACTAACTCTACGTAGCATTTGATTATTATGTCGACATAAAGTAGCATGGCGCGAGCTTAGTTTCTTTGAACCGATATGACACTTGGTATGAATATAGGTCGGACCTTGGATGAACACAGGCTACTTTTTATCCCGGATTAACCGCTAAGTGCCGCTAGACTTTACAAAATTTGTTAAGTTTGGCATACAACACAAATAACTGTTTATTTTCAGTATGCAGTTCTAGACTTGTTTATCGTAAATACATACTATTACATAAATATTATATAAAGAAATGTTTTTATGTACAATACGTACTTACATATGTATTTACAATAAAAAAGTATAAACATAATCATCATTTATTCATAAAGCCATTTTACACGTCACATTGTATAGTTGTAGATACTAGAAAATAATTACAGTAGGTACTATTTAATACATAATATATGTAAATTTACAAGTCAAAAACTAAATTGAAAGGATTATATCCGTTATCCTAGCATCCATAATACAAATTTGCCTAGTATAGGAGTAGAGAGCGTTGTGCGAGACATCCGGATACAGAGTTAGTGTGTACCTATACCAATGTATGTTACAACTTTACATTATCAATAAAGATTCTTTATCTTTATATATCTTCTAAATATATAAAACTCAAAGGTGACTGACTGACTTACTGACTGAAATAGTGATCTATCAACGCACAGCTCAATCCACTAGACGGATTGGGCTGAAATTTAGAAAGAAGGTAGATGTTATGACGTAGGCATCCGCTAAGAAAGGATTTTTGGAAATGCCACTTTTAAGGAGGTGAAATAGGGGATGCAAGTTTTACTTGTTAATGCGAGCGAAAGCGCGAGCACGCACTAGTGTGATATAAATAAATGAGTATGTGTGGGGGCAGGGCGCTGATCGGCGAGGAGGAGCGGCTGGGCGCGGGGTGCGCGGGCCCGGCGCGCGGCGAGGAGCTGCTCGTGCAGGTGCTGGGCCACGTGCACTACCTGCCTGCGGCGTGGCGCGGCCGCGCGCACACCAAGGACGTAGCCGCGCACTTCCAGCAGCTCTTCCAGTTCAGAGCGGTAACTACCACTGTACTTGTTCTTCTTATGGTGCCTCTCCATCTAGTGAAGGCTGGCAGTCAGCTCTGCATACTTTATTATGTTCATTGCCAAGCGAAACACTTCTGCGGCACTTCTGATCCCGGTCCATTCTCGAGTATTCCGCAGCCAGGACTTCTTTCTGCGACCGACTCGTCTTCTCCCCGCAATTTTCCCCATCATTATGAGTTGCAAAAGTTCGTATCTATCGTGCCTGAGCACATGAGCCAAGTACGCAACTTTGCGCTGTTTGACGGTCTGCAAAAGTTTGCGTTTTTAACCAACTCGTCGCAAAACTTCCTCATTCGTGACTTTCTGAGTCCAAGATATAGCCATCATACGTCGATACGTCCACTTTTCAAATGCCTCTATACGTTTGCTGATATCTTCTTTAATAGTCCACTTAATACTTAATAGTCTATACTTAACCCGTGTCAAACATGTCGGTTTCCTCACGATGTTTTCATTCACCGCTAAGCGAGTGCAAATCCACACATAATTTGAAAATACAAGTCATTAGTGTAGGACCGGATTCGAACCAGGGTGCGTCTGGATGAAAAGCAGACACTGCATCCGCTAAGCCACACTCACCTCAAAAAATATTAGTCTACAACTTTGAATATAAAATGTCGGTTCTTGTTGTTCATACATCACATACAAACAATCAAAATGTCAACTTCAAATTGGTCACGCGTCGCGTCTACCGAGCGCTCCGAGAGGTTTTGGAAAATAGTGTAGGTAGCTCCCGGAGCCTATTAATGTAACTATCTATACATGTAACAAAGCTGAAGAGGGCCAACAATCTGAACATAGAAGATATTAGGAAAAAAAATGTTTGGGTATACTTTCAATCACATCAGAACACGTTTCAGCAGTTTTTAGAAGTTTTACACGCTCATAACGAAAAAACGGCTGAGCTGATCATCATGATTTTTGGTATGTAGATAGTATGAAGTCTTAAAGTGCCATAGGCTACTATTTATCTGAAAATAACGCGACCGAAGGCGTGGGCGTCCACTAGTAAGTGAATATGTCGTATGTATGTTCCAGGTGTACATTGTGTTCGAGCTGCTGAGCCCGCTGCTGTGCCCGCTCATGCTGCTCGCGCTGCGGCCGCGCGCGCTCGACATCGTGGACTTCTACCGCAACTTCACCGTCAGCGTGCTGGGCATAGGCGACGTCTGCTCCTTCGCACAGGTGACATACATCATTATCATTGGTCATATATGTATATATATATTAAAAAACAACTTACAAGACACATGGGTAAATACGAGTAACTAATTAAAAACTAAACCTTATAATAAACTTAAAAGAACTATAAATTAACAACTATATAATCTAAAATATATAGAACCTTAAATAAATAAATATATTATACACATATCATATGGGCGCTTCCGTGGGTCGGATGACACGTTAAATTGTAGGTCCTGGCTGTTTGTCTAGTACGGCAGTCATTTAGCCATGCCAGAAGCCCTTAGGGCGGCTTGATAAACTCTCGACACCAGAGTTGGCCTCTCTCATTCTATAAGAAAACCATCATTGGCCTTTTTTTTGTTGACGAGGTGGAAATCTTCAGAAAGATATCCGCCTACAATGGGGTGCAGTTAGGTTATGTAGGATTTTTACCCACTAGAACCCCCCCGGTGGCCAGCCTCATGGTCTTGTGAAGAAGAGCTCCGGGTACCCCGGTGGGGACTCGCCGGAGCCCCTCTAACACGTTATGGTGTGTGTCGCCGTTTGTCTTAAGGCATGTGAACTACACTACACTCTACAGCTGAAACCACTTTAACCACCAGTCGATTATCCAACAGATGATTTATGCAACGTCCATACTATTTTTGCAGCTGCGCTCGTGCCTGATTACAAATAATAATTAATTAATTAATATTATACATACATGGCATTTATTGATGACAGCAATTACAACTCCCTGGAAAGTCTTAGTTTATTATTACACAATTTATTATTTATCATTTATTATTGGGGTTAAATTATCACTCAAATATTTAGTTTATTCTGTTTACTATCTGTTGGTACAGTGGCAATGGAAATACATTGTCTGATCTTCTAACCACATATATCGCACGTTTTGAATAGAATATAATATGAATTACATTTATTTTTCAGCTGGACATCCGCCGCCATGGTCACCCGGACTGGCAGACGCCCGACAAATACAAAGAAAGAGTGAAAGGTAATATATAAATATGTGTTTATTTGAATAGAATATTATTCCCTGTTTTTCTATTGAATCTATTTGCGGTTCGAACTTCAGTTTACTGCTTTACAATGATTTATTTCATGGTTAACAATAACTAGCCTTAAGTGTAGCGTGTTAAACCAATATGGACCGGGAAATGCTCCTATTAATTAATTAATTTCTTTATTTTTATTTAATGAACCGGTTGGGTTGTATTTTGTCATGCAGATAGTTACAATAATGTAGGCATTAGCATTAAATAAATTTGTGTCACATTGCCCGAGCGAGTGACGGCCGGTGGAGTGAGCGCATCCTCCACTGGCACCCCCGAGACACGACCCGCAGCAGAGGACGGCCCCGCTCCAGGTTGAGCGACGACATCGAGCAGGTGGCAGGCGCTACCTGGACACGAGCGGCACAACACCGAGCGAGATGGCAACACGAGGAGGAGGCCTATACCCGTATTTGGGTGCCTAGTTAAACTAATAATTTTAATTGTTTGAATTTTGTAAACTTACTAAATAGTAGGCAAATAAAGGCTTTTTTATTTGATTTGATTGAAATGTGTGTGTTCAGCGAGCGGCAGCACGCAGTATGAGCAGGGCGAGGGCGGCAAGACGGAGCTGTCGCTGGTGGCGTTCTCGTGCCGGCACCCCGGCTGGCAGCCCGCCGAGCCCAGCCAGCGCCACTTCCTGCGCTCGCTGCGCCACAGCATCAACCACGCGCTGCCCGCCAACCACCTCGTGAGTTCACATCACACTTCATACGGAATATGATTATTACTTCAATGAAAGCTTTTTAATAGACAATCAGCATAGTGAAACTATTTTTCAATTACCTTTAACAATAACGCAGTTATACACGTTTTTAGCTTACGATTAGACAGAGAGAACTGATATGCCATGTGACGTCACATGGCACTAACGCCATACAAAATACATAGAAAATTCTGTTTTGAAAGAAAGAGATGGAATGAAATCTTCAATTGGTCATATCTTCTTTATTTTTCAGTGGATATAAATGGGGTTTGCACAGCTCGTTCAGTATTTTGGTATACATATTTTTATAGTTAATTTACAAAAATCAAATTTCAGTTCCATGCATATACCCTATTATACATAACATTATTTAAGCTTCCAGGGCACGCTCTAAGGGTGGATTTACATCAAACTAATACAGAGCTATACTCCATTCGCGGAGTCGAACTAATAGGGAAATCAAATCAATCAATCGCTGAATATGATTGGTTGAAGATCAAAAGCTAAGGGCGCGTACACCGTGCGACCTAATGTTAGTCCGATACTGTTCCTTGACCGGTGCCAGAGCATGCTATCTTTACACAAAAACGCGCCACGCTATCGAAATACGTTCGCAGCGGACGTTCGTAACCCACGCGCAAGCCAAATTGATACTTAGCGTTTCGACTTACAGTTCATATTTCACTGACTGCAGTTCGATTCTCTCAAAGTTATCATGGTTGCCATTATAAATGTGGCTTTAGTACAACAATAAAATTATATTATTTTTGTGTTATACTCAATCAACGCTGAATTATTTTTTTGACAAAATAATACTTTATCAGTGATTGTTATGTATGTGTTATTATAACAAAATATTTACAAACCTTTTTCTTAGATTTTTACTAAATTAAGTCTGTTTCTCTCGAATTCGACTCTAAATTGCTTATTTAAGTACTTAGATCTAAATACTGATACAATTCGAATTCATTTTTTATACCTAGACGACGCGGCCAGCGAGCGAGTAATGTGCCGTTTGACACACGACTGTCGAGCGTACTTTACTGTGCCCTCCGCTCGCTGCGTGTTCGAAACAGGGAGATAGGTTTCTGTTGTATTATTTATTCTGTGCCGGTGCGGACGTGTTCTTTGTTTGGCATTATTTCATTGTGTTCAGTGTTGGGATATATGTTGACCTGGCTTGTTTATTGGACTGATTCGTGCTTAAATGCAGGAGAAAATCTTATATATTTAGAGGATGATTCCAGATTCAGATAGCGAATAAATGTTTATGCTTTTTTTTTGTTTCATTTTTTAAATTCTATTGTTCAGTTTGTTAAAATCAAGTGTGCTCTTCCTTATTTACATTAACAAGTTGCCCAAATTATTAGATAAACATTGCACACTATTTGCAGATGACATCTCTCTCATATTCAAATGCTCTCCAAGTACCAACTCTCAAATACATGCTAATATTATAAAAACGTTATCAACTATAAAATCATGGCTATCATATCGAAACTTAGAAATAAACACACAAAAAAGTAAACTAATCCAATACTTACCACACCAAAGGAAATCTATCGACCTAAAAAAATTATCAACGACTCTAGAAATGGAAGAAATAAAGAAATGTCGATTCCTCGGTGTCAATATGGATACAAACATGAACTGGAAAGAACACATAGCAATACTAAAAACTAAAATGTCTCAATTCACTTATGCCCTCTCCATACTTAAAATCAATACAAATATCGAAACAGCATTAACAGCATATTACGCCTATGCTTTTGCCTGGCTACGATATGGCGTAATATTGTGGGGAAACAGCACCGACGTCCAACAGATATTCATTATGCAAAAAAAATGTATCCGAATAATAGCAAACATTAATATCAGCACCAGCTGCAGATCACACTTCAAAGAAAGAAAAATCCTAACTTTGCCCTGTATTTACTTATATGAAAATGCTGTCTTCGGCAGGAAAAATCTCAATCTTTACACAATAGACCCAAATCCACGCAGAACATTTAAAATAGTACTTCCGGAACCAATACTGGAAATATACAAGAAAGGGCCATACTACATGTCTATACGAATATACAATAAACTGCCAAACTACATAAAAAAAGAACAAAATATTAAAACTTTTCAAACCAAACTAAAATTATATTTAATACAGAAATGCTACTACACAATAGAAGACTTTTTTAATGACGAAAATAAGGAATAGGATATAATTATGATCTCAATGTAAAATAGATTAATAATAAATAATATAAGAAAATATTGTATTACACATAGGTACTAGTTTAAGATTTTAAATTTTATATTAAGTTTTAGATTTTAAAATATTTAATTTTAGTTTTAGTTTTAATTTTAGCTACGCCCTAATTCCTCTCTTAACAGGGTAAATGTAATAGGTACATTTGAGCTAATAAAGGAATTGAATTGAAAAATCATTTTGTACACAAAATCATAAAATATTCAATATGATATTCTTATCTTGCGTTCAATCTCTGATATATATTAAAATTATTATTATTTTTAGATGATAGATCACCCATTTAAACGCAGCCTTACATTTCCATGAATTAGCCACACCCACTGAACAATCCTGACAATTTGAGTCGGTTCTGCTTCCTTATCAGTTTCATACGGTTGTGTAAGGGAGAGGGCGCTCCATTAGTTCGACTCCGCGAGAGAGAAAGAAGAGCGTGCCCCTAGAATTAGGATATACTCAGAGTACAAGTTTTAACTTTATTAGCAAGTTAGTAGAAGATGGATCAGACGGGCCGGAGACCATACTATGTGGCACGTTGGAGAAGAGGCCTATACTCAGCAGTGGGTGAACACGGGCTGACATGAGATGTTGAGACGACAAGTTGTAATATCTTAAGCATGACCATATTGATATTAAGAATTAATTCAATATCTATAAAATGTAAATAGGTTGCTAAAACAGAATCAATGTATTTTTTTACACGGAAAAGGTGTACATTTGACTACAACCTGCCTGATGTTAAGCACTACTGTAATATAAGATGTAAGTCACTGTATCTATATATGGCTCACTAGTGGGTGCTCGCGGCATCGCTCGCATTAAGAAGTAAAGCTTGCATCCCCTATTTCACCCCTTTAAAAGTGGCATTTCCAAAATCCTTTCTTAGCGGATACCTACGTCATAACATCTACCTGCTTGCCGAATTTCAGCCCGATCCGTCCAGTGGTTTGGGCTGTGCGTTGATAGATCACTATATCAGTGAGTCACCTTTGAGTTTCATATATTTAGATTATGTTGCGTTTGTTTCGCAGAACAAGACGATGTTGGGCTCGTACATCCAGCAGAGCTTGTTCGGCGCCATTACGCCGCTGCCCGCCGTGCTCTCCTACTACCCGCAGCAGAGGCAGCAGCAGTACCGATTGCCTGTGAGATCATTTATTTATTTTATTTAACACTACCAAATTAAATTTAAAATTTTAGGACTCGGCTGTTTCTCTAGTATAGCAGTCGTTAAGGCATGTCAGAGGCCCTTGATAAACTCTCGACACCATAGTTGGCCAATTTCATTCGATAAGAACAAAAGATTTAACACTGAAGTGTTAAATCTTTTGTTATTTATATGTTTTGTTATTAATAATGAGTTATTTATCACAAGTGCTAAACACGCACTATGGTTGTTTTAACTAACATAACACATCCATAATATCGGAAGTTGACCTAACAGATTCTGTTCATTGTCACCTACTGAATAGTGTTCGTGAGTGTAAATCAACGCTACACTCAAAGGACTCGAATAACAGTAACACATTTAATATTTATACAGTTAATATTAGGAGCATTAACTTTAATTTTGATAATTTCGTTGCTTCTGTATCACATCTTGATATATTGGTTGACATCTTTGTGCTTACAGAATGCTGGACAAATATTAATAATGTACCACCAAACTTAAATGGATATAGCATGTACTGGACGCAAAAATTTTACAACCAAAACGACGGAGTTGTTGTCTACGTCAAAGATAGTTTAAAAGTGAATATACCTATATATGAACCTGAGTGTGATGAAGGCAACTGTCTTGTCGTAGATATGACTGACTATACAATTATATGTAGCTACCGTCCACACTGTTTTGGCAATCCCACTAAATATATACATTCTTTAGACAAAATACTTAATAATATAACTAGTCCTAATATAATCTTAACTGGAGATATCAACATAAATACATTTGACACTGATCTATCTCAGGCTTACTTGAATATGTTAGCAATACACGGTCTAAGGCAGGGTATTACCCGACCAACACACGGAAAAACGTGTTTAGACCATTTTATGGTGAAATGTCTGCAGATCTGGAAAACTATAGTATTCGGTGACAAAATTACAGATCACAACTCTATCTTACTCTTTATAGACAACGTAAAACTCGTAAAACACCCAAACAGTTTAATAAAGTAATGATAGAACACAATGGTTTATCTGATTGCTTAAGTAACGAGAAATGGATTGATATTTTTGAGACAAAAGATGTTAACCTAGCTGCTGAACTATTTACTAATAAATTAATTACATATATAGACATGTACTGTAGATAAATTATACATATATATTGATAACCCTGGTTAACTAAAGGCGTTGTTAAATGTATAAGATAAAGAGACGGCTTACATAAAAAATCTAAACTTAATCCTAATGATGAACAAAAAAGACTAAAATACATTAACTACAGAAATATTTGTAACAAAATCATAAAAAAACTTAAAAACAAATTTTATCAAAATAAACTACATAAAGCTAAAGGAAATATAAAAGACACTTGGAAAGTAATAAAACAAGTGTGCGAATTAAAAAAAAACTAATGTAACATCTATAGTCCATTTCATATAGCAAGTCACCTGTGACAGGTCAGTAGAACGTAAAAGAACATGTACATAAATTATTGTGACGTCATGCTCATATTGAAATATTTCTATTTATTAGTGAAAACATTATGTAAGTTAACAAAAATAACTATTAATATAAACAGTAAAAAATATAAGACATCAAATAAAGGGTATTTTTCGCGTGTACATACTCGCATTCAATGTTACAAAAAAATAAAATATTAAATTTCATCGCGCAGCAAAGTTACGTACTACTGCTAATTGTGACGTCATTTTCGTAGGAATGGGACTTGGTAATCGATTATTTTAGACATCAAAAAAATATCGCAAAAACAAGTATTTATCATTTCGATCTATCAGAGATAAT
The DNA here is from genome assembly GCA_964023185.1 of Macaria liturata. Taxonomy (NCBI): domain Eukaryota; kingdom Metazoa; phylum Arthropoda; class Insecta; order Lepidoptera; family Geometridae; genus Macaria; species Macaria liturata. Next base: position 18,242,500 of record OZ026808.1, on the reverse strand, counting down.
GATTTATGTACTTCAAGCACAATGATTTTATGCGATTTTTTATATTAAAATAATTAAGGAAGGTATTTATGAGTTTTTTATCATAAAAAATATAGCGAAAAACATAAAATTTTTGTGTATCATAATTTCATTTGAATAATTTAATATATATTTTGGCTTCATATATATTATACTGGCAATACTAGCAATATTATTTTATCATAACTGTATTCTTTTCTTCTTCTCAATTTGTCCCTTCCTTAATTTATCTGTAGGAATTTATTGTGGGTTCGACGAATATTATTTTGTGATTTTCGGTAATTCACATAACATTTTTAGGATAGGCAGATGAACATAGCCATAAGTAACTACAATCGATAATCGGTAAATTTCTAATTCGAATTACTGCAGTACATCCTTACAATTGTCAAAATGATATTGACAAGTGACGTTTTATATGTGTCACAGGTGCCTTGCTATATGAAATGGATTATAGTGACTTGCTCCAAATTGATAACAATCCAGTAGCTGCCCTCAACAAAGTTAATACTTACTTCACAACTGTCGGCAGTACATCTTCTATCTTAACTAGGACTAATAAAACTGAACCTGAACTTGCCAGGCTTGCTGTAGATAGTAATTCACCATCATACTCAATGTCTTTTGTACCTACTGATTTGTATGAAGTTAAATCTATGATATTTAATCTAAGACACATAGTGCACCTGGCTGGGACAAGATTAACACAAACATACTCAAAAAGAATCTTTATTCACTAATAGAACCTATAACATATATTATTAATCTCAGTCTCGAAAGTGGTGTCTTCCCTGTGATCTTCAAGGGAGCAGTAGTTTGCCCGATACACAAGACCGGCGATAAGAAAAGCTCTCAAATTATAGGCCAATTTCACTCTTATCTACCCTCTCTAAAATCCTAGAAAAAATATGTAAAAAAACGTCTAATGAAGTACCTGGAAAAAACTACACTCTCTGAGTAAAAGTTAGTCCACAAAGCAACATAGTTTAGCAATGGAATAAGAAAGGATTTAGTCCTGTCACAGTCAGACAATTGTCTTGTCATCTAACAAAAAAATAGTTTGTGAGGTTAGGACTGGTAGACATATCGTTTATTTTTGTTGCAAAAGGTTTGCTACTAATATTTCGTAATAAAAATAAGTTTCTAATATGAGATATTATAATTTAATATTAATTATCACATAAACATTATAAAATAAAAAGTAAATCTTCCTCATTTAGTGAGGGTCGTGACTATCCCAAAGAACTAAAAACTAAACTAAAACAATTACAAGGTTTCCTCATATTTCTTTTCAGTTTTTTTTCTTTCCAGAATGGCACATTTTAAATTCTCTTTGATATTTCTATTTTTATTTTGTGCCCTTTTTCCGCTTTTTCATCCCATCTCAAATGCTCTCATCTTAGGCTGCTGTATCATCGACTGATACATAATCATTGTCCTGAAAATATGAAATATATTATTATATAGGTATGTATAAATATAAATTCACTAAATAAAGTTAGTTTTCATCCTATTTTGATTTTGGAGAAAAACTGTGAATGTAGGAAGGATAGGATATATAAGGATATATGCAAAATAGTTTCTGAAACAATATCAAATATTAGATTTACTCATCTGCAAAATATCTCACAGTAGGTACAAAATTACTTTGCTTATGTACCTACTTACTTTTTCATCTTCATCCCAATTAATTGCACAGTTACGTTTTTCCTTGCTCATCTTATTTATTTTTAATACTTTAAGAAAATATAGGTAAAGCACAAGAAATATTGAAAATAAAATTTGTTTTAATTTATCAACACAATAACACGTGCGAGTTTGACAACATAACAATCAAAATATTCGACTGTCACTGTTATAGACGTCAACTCATTCGATGTATTCATTCAATCAGTTCACTTTTTTACTTTTAAATTGGATGGGTTGCCATAAAACACACCGTACTCCCGGTGTAAGGAATGTATTGTTACTCCGAGTTTACTCCATGTTTATTAATGACATTTTTATTACGAAGTTAATACGAAATTAGTCTGTGATTAACTATTCTAAGCGTAACGCCAGAATAACCTTGGAATAAGCATTTTTTTATTAATAAGACTGATTATGTTTGATAAATCTTAATGTTTGTTATGTTTTTATTTAAATCCTACCATTTTTAATATTTTGGCACTCTGTTTATTTGTGTGTTAATTTTAAGCATGGAGAAGCCATCGGCTTCCTAGACACAGTGAAAACTAGTTCGGGAGGCTTTGGATTACAATATATTTTTGTTAAACAAAATTATGCAAAATAAACATTTTTTTTTTTTTTACATTAAATAGGCTTACTTTTTACTATAGCCTGCCTGATGTTAAGCACCACTATAGTCTAAGATGTAGCACGCTTGCCTAGAAGAAACCTATTTACTCTAGATTTGGAGACCCCCGGGTTATAATTTTCTGGGAACAGGGCTCCAGGTAGAGAGTTCCATAGTCTCGCTGTCCTTACTATGAAGGTAGAATCAAAGCGCTTCGTGCGAGTCTTTGGAACTTCCACCATAAACCGGTGACGCCCCGCTGACTTTCTGCTTGTTCGACGGTGGAATGGAGACGGAGGAATTATATTGTGAAGC
>OZ026808.1:18007754-18239671 GCA_964023185.1 Macaria liturata | reverse complement strand
GATACCTCATAATTTGACCGAAACCAAAAACTCCGCCGTATTGATTGGTGCCTAGAAATGATCCAAAAATTTAACGGAGGTGACTCAAATGTTGTGATCGACATACTAACAGATGAAAAAAGCTGGATTCATTGTCACGATCTGGAAATCAAAAGGCAGTCAGCTCAGTGGGTGTTTCCTTCCGAGGAGTTGCCAACAAAAGTGAAGAGTGGTCGAAGAGATGGAAAAAAGATGGTGACCTTTTTCTTCGGAAGGACTGGACATTACGTGACAATTGAAATAGAAAATCACAGAACGGTTAATGCAGAGTGGTACAATAATAATTGTTTGCCACTTGTCTTGGAAAAAAATCGAGAGAAGAGACCACGCAGCAGGGTCCTCCTTCATCACGACAAAGTCTCGTCGCGCACCGCCAGGACAACGATCGACTATTTGGCGGCCTCAGACGTAGAATTACTGGGTCATCCACTATAAAGCTCGAACCTCGCACCTTGTAGTTTTTATTTATTCCTAAAAATAAAATAATAACTTCGAGGAAAACGTTTTATGGACACCGAGGAAGTAGTGACTGCGTTTCAACAGGTCGTCAAAAAGACCCCTAAGTCCGAATGTGCATAGAGCTTTTCCCAGTGGTTCCATCGGATGCAGCGATGTTTTGATGAGAATGGACACTATTTTGAAAAGTTATAATCCAACATTAACTTACTAGTTTGCTTAGTTTTTGATTTTCTAAAAACTTTCAGTTTGAACCTCGTATGCTATATATATATATATATATATATGGCTAGCGATCTCAGGGCCCCGATCAGCGACGCAGAGGAGGAACACCACAGGTTTTTAGTGGGTATGCTTAGGGTTGGTTAGGATATGCGACTCCCACATAACCACCGTAAATCCTCCCTGGGATTGCGTGGTACCTCTAAAGGGTTTACCTGGGTGTATAAAAAGTGAATATACATGCTCATGTGTACCACTTCCAAACACCTCTCGGAGAGCTTGGACCGAGACGCGACGCGTGACCAAAATGCTGGCCTTTTTCTGGCTCAATATTATGTATCAGCATTGCCATCCAGCGTGGTAATGCGGCCAGTATGCTGGCCAAGCTGCCCTCTGGCTGTGGGTTGAAGCACATACACTATCTTAGGGCTTTTCAAAAGATTTTCTAAGTGCACCTATTTGCTATAGTTTTTTTTTTTTTGTCTCCCTCCTCCACAATTATTAATCCCCCTACATTGTAGGGGACCTTTTTTAGGTTTCTTACATGTACCTTTTTGTTATAGTTAGAAGTAGTAAGTTTAGTTTCCTTGTTTTTATGTATTATATTGGAAATAAATGATCAATTGAAATATTATAGAATTGGACCCGGAACAAATAACTATAAAACATAATTTTTGTCCTTAAGACAATATAAAGACTAAATTACGGCTTAAATGTATCATATATGAAGGTGCAGTCGCCCGTGATCTATTGTCATACAAACTGTTGTATTAGACTAAAAAAATAAGAAAGTTTAACTGATGGTAAATATCTCAAATTGTTTGAATCCAAACAAAAATTTTGCCTCTACAACTATTATATTTGTAATTTTGGAGATTTCTCAAAAATATGTTTTGATACAAATAGTTTTTTTTTTAAATCTTCGAAACTACAAAACCTTTGCTTTTGGTTTTCTAGAGCCGAAATCTTTATTTAAAGACCAATAATTTGATATATGAACCATCTGTCTATCTTTATTAGTTTTTGAGTCTAACTATACAACAGTTTGTAATGAAATAACGCACGGGTGACTGCAACTTAATATAATATGATACATTTAAGCTGTAGTCCAGTTTTATATTGGATTTTTGGATGACCCAATCGCCGTCGTGGTCTCTGCAGCGTTGGGCACCCCTCCTTCCACCACCCCAGCAGGCGGTGTCCCAGTCAGTAGGCCGCCCGTCTTCGGCATTGGTCCAGGTTACCAACGCCCCTTTACCAGTGTAGGTTCCAGTGCACGTCCGCGATTCCGTTCTCACCGGCGAGGCGGCAGACCCCGACCCCTCAGGTCAACTCGTTTATCTCCAAATAATCACCCAGACACAATCACTGATATGGCCTTAGCTCACTCCCCTTCAGGGATGAACAGGGCAACCCGGTCTCCCCCTTCTGACGACGGTCCAAGCCGAGGTTCGTGCCTCAGAGGCGCCCTTGTGCCAGTCGCCCCTAACTAGTACATAGGACCGGGCACCATCAGTGCCCAGCCATCGTCCGGTGACGCAGCAATGGTAACACTTGACAACCAGCTGCATAGTCCTTTCAAAAAAATATATTGTTGTAAAGGCACAAATTATGTTTTATAGTCATGTTATTATGTTAAACACTGAACACATGAGGATGTGAGTTGGATGTGGCCTGCATTTCTCTGCAGGCTCTGAAAACCTAGTATTAGCGTGGAATAAAGTAGACCACTTATGTACCTAGATGTAAGATTTTAAGCAGTTAAAAATGATGATAATTTATCAACGTGTTGTATGCGTCAGGCGGGAGAGAACGTGTCAGCGTGCTGCAGCAACGAGTGCGGGTCGCGGCGGGAGGCGCGCGCCGAGTGGGCGAGCGGGGAGCACACGCCGCTGCTGCGGCCCTAGCGCCGCGCGCGCGCGCAGGTCTGGCTGTAGCCGCCGGGCCTCCACCACGCATCACGGCACTGCAACCATACTTGCTTTTACTCAGGAAGGAAGGAAAAACTGCACGATTATACGCTTTGCAGACATCATCATGACAAATTAAGAGAGAAGCTTTTGTCTGTGGAGCATACTCCATCTTTCCCGGTCTTCTGCCGATTTCTTGACCTCCTTATACAACATGACGCCCGCCTTTTCCTTGCTTGGAAACTATAGCAAGTCATTCTAATACGTTTCAAGCAAGAACGGTCTCACTTAACAAAAACGTCATGACTGGACGCACGTTCCGAGTACTGTCTTAGCAGGGTGTTGCACAAATCGGGAACGTTTCCACTCGGAAACGAAATGCCAATAGTAGAACCCATTAGAACTTCTGTGACTGTCATTGGTCGAAATAAGCCAGCTTCGACGTCTTTAATTGGCGTTTAGTTTTCGAGTTCCACTCGAAACTAAACGTTCCTAATTTGTGAAACACTCTGCTAAAATAGTACTCAGAACGTATCAAAACGAGCGTCAGTCATGAGATTTTTGCCAAGAAAGTGATTTTCTTGCTTAAAAAGTATTAGAATTATTTACTATAGTTTTCGAAGTGTAATAGTTGTTTTTCCTTCCCAAAGAGCGTTGTGTCTCAGATAGCAATGTAACTTGCTAATTTCAATTTTCAAGTCTAGCGCTAGACCTTAAACACAAAACTCTTGAATCCTATTCGGACTGCATTGCTCAGTAATGATGTTATAGCTATGTTATAAGAGTAGGTACATGCTTGCAGTGTCCGTAGGTTTAATTTCAAGCAAACTGTTGTATACTAAGGTTTATAAGACATATTTTATAATATGGGTTGCGAAAGAACTATCCTTTAGAGAATCAACAAACTTGATTTTAAAGTTTTCTAGCTTTATCTAAAATATGTTTTAATACAACAAGGTTTAGCTTGAAAACTAAAACTTATAAGTTTGGTTTTGTAAAGGCGAGGTCTTTATTTGTATGCCTACAATTTGAAGTAGTAATCTTACTACACAACGGTTTGTAAGAAAACATGGTCGGCTTTCTGCACCTCAACCCTCCAGTTAACTGTACAGACTTCACTGTAGACTATAATAGTTCAAAACACACTTCTGCTGCGCTGGTCGCAGGTTAATAGTAGGTCTAAATCTATACCCTCTTCTTAACCAAACGACTTCACTGAATGAAGGAAACCATGACTCTATCTTACCCCGCATTATCTTTGCCTCCTATACTTGAGTTTATAATTGGACCAAAATCAACCAGATTTGACATTGACGGATATATCTACATAATATCAGGGGCTTACATTATGTAATTACATTTATATTTATTGACGTTACTTTGACTTGTAAATTGACGTTTACATATATGTGACCCTAGATTAGTTACCGCTCGAACAATCCTCGGGCCGTATATTTCTCCCCCACTATTTAACCACCAGACTTGTCCTTGTTTATCTGCTCTGTTTAATATTCAACACCATGCCAAGTCTAGTATAACATAATAATTTTGACTATGACGAGTTTGATCTGCCGCATGTGGCGTTGGATCATACAATTATTAAGCTAACAATGTAGAAACGTGTTTTTTTATTTACTGGAATTCGATGTCTGTCATATTGATGTATTTATTTATGGTCTGATTATCACAACATAGTGAACAAATGTAGATTAATAGAATAATTTTATTGAATTTGAATATCATATCTGTGTGGCATGAAAAATATATCTTATCTGTGTATGCTACGAAAAGATATATTTTCCATGCTCGCGTTTTACCATAATCCGCTCTGATTTGAAACAGTCCTGCTCATAACAATTTTAGTGTATCTTTAAAAGAAGAAATATCAGGCGTTTTATACATTTATATCTTTAATTTTTAAAATCCTGACTTGAGCCAACAATTTTTGTTACACTTTAATTTTACCTTGACAGTTTGTTGCGCTTAGAGCAAACTCATGGAAGATGCTCATTTTCAATTCAGATTTTTTCGAAGAATAAATTATATTATCAAAGATATGCACCTGGCAGATTACTTAGCCAGATAAAGAAAAACAATAAAAAAATTGAAGATAAACGATTTGTTCCTTAGTTTGTTATTGTATTGTCAAATTCCCATTTTTATTATTAATTTTGTCACAAAAAGCTAAGATTTTCTCTAAATAATGCCGAATTGAACAATCTAAGTTCTACTTTGTATCGTTTCATATGAAAATGTGATCCTGAGATTTCGGGACATGTCTTCCTTTAATTAATATATACAATAGCTAAATTTGTACGTAGGTTAGTTTTCGTGGTTTGTTTTGTCATGAACTAACACGTTTTTTTCTAAATCTTGTCAACTTCTATGTTATTTTGTATGAGGTTATATTCAAATTTTGCAAACAGATCTCTCATGTTTGTTTGGTTGCACGAAACCGTAATAAACTAGTGGCGTCCCGTGGTGTAACCCGCCTTTATTCCGGGAAAATAATCTTTCATATGTTTAATACAAAATACAAATATTATAGAAATCGTCTGACTTTTGAACATAAAATTGATAAGTGTGATATGCTGTTCCATTGTACCATATGTTTTATGAAAATTTCTTATGTTTTTGACTTAATGACTGTGATTTTAAGATCTCTGTTTTCCGGTACGCAATAGTTGATCTTAATTAATAAAGTACAACGGTAATCTTCCATCGTTATTGTAAATATTTCATGATCTTTTATAAAACACTTTAATAATTATAACAATATGTTTAATGTCTAAACGTCTCCTGCGTAACCTTTTGCACAACACCAATAGCTTTGTAAATGATAGTTTATGAGAAATTTATAAAAAAAAAATACCAAAAAAATGCACATAAAAATTCATTTCATTACAATAAAACAAAGAAAACCGCTCGTTTGTAAATAAACCACTTTGACGTTTACTTGTACAGTTTACATGATTTTCAAGCCACTTTTGTGATACATTTTCTGTCTAATCTTTTGGACAGGATAAAAATTTAAAGCAGCGATGAGGCGTGATAAAAAAGTTTTGAGTCATTGTACTTGTGCTAAATATAGTGTCTGTTATGTGTTAGTTGATCAGTCTCTAGTTTCTTCCTCCCATCGATAGAGATGAGGAAAAAAAACAAAATACTGATTATACTAGTTTACAAAAGAGCGATGTGATTCGAAGGCATGCAGTTCACATAATTGCTAAGCAATAATAATGAAGTCATTTTTGGGATGAGTGACCGGAAGTTTAATTAGGTCGCTTCCGTAGGTCGGATGAGACATAGTGACCGTCTACATCTCGGCTGTCTCTCAACAGTCGTCATAGCAAATCAGAGGCCCGTACTACCATTTGCAGAATACGGGTTTTGGGAAAACCAACTCAATTCTAAAATAATTGCATGCATAATAATGCTCTCTTTGTAATACATATTTTATACTTATGTAAATGTCGTCAAGTCCCGTATCATTTTTAAATTATATAGGTACTTAGTGATTCCGGAATACTGATGGTTTTGGTTTATATTTTGGCTAAACAAATTTATAACAAAAGAAATATTAAGTCGAATTGAGAAACCCTTACTTGTTTGGAGTCGGCTAATAATCGGCGAATGCCTACCAATCACGAAAGATATATATATATTATATATATCTAATGAGCCTTTCGAGAATCCTGAAAAATGTTTAGTTGTAAATTATGCAATCAATAAATATAACGGCATTGTTCTGAAATAACGACAAATTTTAGAAATATTTGAGACAATACTTTGTATATTTGGTGCACGTCTATTATTCAAAGGCATAATATATAATCTGATTATATAATGACGTAGATACGATTATATTACACATGCATAATATACATAGGGTTATTGATATCAAGGGCACATATTTTTTTTATATATTATGCGTGATTTTTGTATATAGAGACTAATTTATTATACCTATATTTTTGTTTCCAAACGATACGCAATCTAACGTTTTTCTTACACATAGAGTATAGTATACTTCCTTGGGCAAGTTGCAATATCGCTAGCCGACAAGATAACTGTAATCTATTGAATACCCCGTGCTCAGGAGGGGGCGAAAAAACATAATAATTATTTATTGTTATAAAAAGTTGTGCTTTGGCATCCATCACAATTGTATAACCCATGTGACATTGGTGATTTTAAAAGGTCTCTTTTAATCTATCTTGGTATACGTATTAAAGATGATTTAAACTACCTTAGCTGAAACATCTTTATATGGAACATCACCACTAAACTTTTGACAACTCATTTATACTATAATATTAGTAAAATGATATTAGGGTATTTGTAATTTAGGTTAGGGTCAGCCACAGGAGCGAATTTTCATTCAAACTAGGAAACTAAACCTAATCTATACTGTCTTTAACAATAAATCAGTTGTCCGATATCGTGGTTTACCAAACGCCTATGAAGCACAGGATTCTTGGTGTGCTCAAATTACCGACGTGACCCAGAATGCCAATTTGAAGTGAAATTGGGATAAACATAGCTGTCTCTTTTTACCATAAGATAAACACGACTGCCGCATGCCGTATGATCTTTGGGACAAACTCACAAGCTAGTGGACGCCGGCAAATATAACTCCTTCGAAAGCGATGGAGGGACGAAATTGACAAAGATCTGTGTGCGTTTTATTTAATAGCCCTAGACGGAGGAAAATGGAAACAGTGACGCCTTTGCCCAACAACCCTTTGTACTGGCATAGAGACAAAATATGTTGTAATGTTCATGAAGACACTGATTTTGTAATATATATATATCAATTTGTTTTTTTACGTATAAATAATAAATACTGAACCTCTAGGTTTCCTTGATGAAGTATTTTTTCCAAAAGTTTTTATGAAAATTCGCAATTGACGCTTGTAACTTTAAAACTTTCTTGCTGTGTTCATGATCTAACCATATTATTGGTGCCATGTATTGTTGGCGCATATGTATTTTTGATGTATAATTTATATATATGTATATGTTTGTAGTTTAAGTACTGCTGAAGGCCAAAACATTGGTGTAAAAACATTGATCCAAACTCTATCTCGATCAATGTGAGAATATCAGTTTAGGGATGTAGACTTTTGTGTTATGATTGAGCTGTACGTATATGTGATTGTATACCTTTTACTATGTTATCGTCCAAGAGTATAATCCGGCAGTCCATATAATCCCCTGGCAGCCCTATTTCATACTCAGATATCCCATAGCGCCGCGAGTAACTAAATATGTACATTGCTATAAGCACCATGCAGAGGCCTTCAAATTAAATTAATAGTGTGAAATGCGAGCACGCATACTCCATCTATTTTGCTATATATCATTATATAATAAATAGTCGTTCAATAGTTGCTCCTAGTCTATAGGTCTATATTACTTTATAAATTACATAATGTATAATTTTTATATAATTTAATAATTATGAGTTTTTACTTTATTATTGCTAAAATATAATAAGTGTACACGTTAAAAGTACATCGATGATTATGTTTGGAACACTCGATGCAAACAAGTAGCCTTTCAAACAAGAGTTGTAATCATTATTTAAAACTAACGAAATTTGTAAATAATAATAATTAGTGAAAGTGATCAGTAAGATAAGTATTGTGATATATTTTGACCGCTCGCTTAGTTTACGTAGTGATTTATACACGAATTACATTTTCAGAGAGTTTTGTTAATATTTCTGTAAGTTTGCTAATTGCATTGTAAATAAATACAATTTGAAAATACTTTTAAATTGTTTTTTTTCCCATACTGTTCTAACAAGAAACATGTTCTTAGGCCCGTGTTCATAAAATTGTTCCCAGCTTGGTGTTTCGTTTCCTTTGCAATATTAAGTATATTTATTATTACACAACGACATCGTCAAAGTCGATGGTCCAACCTAGATGAGGTCTGCACAAGATCGACGCAGATGGCACATACAAAGGGACTATACCCAGCAGTGGAATCCCATTGGCTGTGGATGATGATGATGACAATTACACACAATTGTGGGTTTTAAGCAGTACTACCAGTGTAACCCGATCTAACCCGGGATAGAAAGTAGCGTGTCCTATCAAGATGTGAATACACAATATACATTGTTCTTAAATTCTGTGTTCTAGTCAAGAACTAGTTTTAGATAGATACAGGAATACTTTAACACCACATATATAACAATACAAAAAACATAGAAAATAAAAGCAGTCTTAATTGGCGGCCTTATTACTAAAAGCGATCTATTCTAGGCAACCATTCAGGGGAATCGAACCCGCGACCCCTTGATTAGAAGGCAGAGCCACTACCAACTAAGCTATCAGGCCAGTCTATGTTGCCATCTGGCAGGGATATAAATAAGTAGGACGAGGTGTTTCAGATATTATTATAAATAAAATAATGTTTTGTAGTTTCATGTTTTATCGAAACAAAAAAGTGTTAAAATAGCTTAGCTTTCTAAAAATAACATTTTTTGGGGTTTTGTACAAGAATGTAGGTATTATTAGCTATCTGACTAAACCAAAATTCACTTTGGCGCAGCCATTGGAGTGTGGAGAAGGAACAAACAAACATACAATATGTATTGTAATTTTTATAGTAGGTACTAATGAGAAGTCACAATAGGATTCTGGATAAAAAGCCTAGCTTACGTAAAATTTCAACCAAATCTATTAAGCTATCTATTCCCCTTGAACTATAATTTTGTCGGTCTTCAAGACCGTAAACCGGTTTCTTCTAGGCAAGCACGCTAGATCGTAGATTATAACGTTGCTTAACATCAGGCAAGTTGTAGTAAAGCGGGAGCCTATCTCATGTAAAAAAAGCTGGTTTAGCCATTTTGTTTACATAGTGCAGACATCAGAGTACAGCCCAGGTGCCCAGGAAGTACCTAGTATAAAAAATATGAAATCTTAGGTCCCTATAATACTAGTGTGGTGTGAAACATCTGTATAAGGAAATCTTCATACAAGTACTAACTGAGTACTGACGTAGCACATTTTTTGATTAGGCACTCAATATGTTCTGGTCAAGTTCTTTTTCTCTCTACAGGGTCTCTTGTTCTTTTTTCCCACTACCCGGAATTCCGAAAGGCCGTCCGTTGACCGAATGTGTCAGACTTACAAAATTTTTGCAAGCGACTCCGAAAGGCAACCTTTTCCTTGTTAGGTAGGTACTCAATTTTAATACGTTTTATGACAAAGAATCATTTTATGCGTGGATACTTCTCAATTGTGTATGTGACTTGTTTAGTCCCACTAACGTACCTACATATCTCATATGGTGCTACCAAACGGCTAGACCGATTGGTATGAAGTTTGGTATAGTGGCCAACTCAGGTGTCGAGATATTTCAAACCGCCCTACGACTAAACACACGGATGGGTGAGACAAAGAGTAATATTTGTTTTTTCTTAAAAAATGTGAAAATGTGGGGAGGTACCTTAGAACCAAGAGGCCGAAATATGCAACTTTTTTGTCCCGAGACAACGGGCAAAGGCGCGGGCATCTATTGGTTCATAATATTTAAAAGATCGAGCAATAAATACGACGACGCGCGCGTTGAAGTCTTTTCCTCCGCGCTACGAAGCGACCGCAGCGAGCTATGCGACCTTTACGTGACACACTCATTGTATCTATCGGTAATTCCGTCCTCTTGAATGCTACAAGTTTGTTTTCACAGGTCGATATTTGCATCAAGTTTCAAGATATCCCTTTTAAATTGAGGGTAGGTATATATTGAACATAATAAAAATAACCCCTTATGATTGGTAAGGCGTAGTGGCCGCATAGTTTAGTGAATTAGTTAAAATCGTAATATGTGTGGAGTAATGGGGGTATTGGAAGTGTGTGGAGCAGGGTCGGGACAGCAGCTGGAGCGAGCGGCAGGAGAGGGCGGCGTGCGCTGGGTGGCGGCGGTGGCGGCGGCGGCGCTGGTGGGCGCGCGGCTATAAGTAAGAGGTGCGCGCGCCGCGGCGAGGTTAGTCGCCGTACGGCAGCGCGTCGCCAGCGCTGTTGGTTCTTCGCATCCCCCCCTCTCCGGTGCGTCTCTCCCTCGCACGCACTCGCCTTTCTCACACGATCACCGGCGATCCTAGCTTGCGCAATCGACTTACGAACCGAAAGGTCGCCGCTATTGGCATTTAAGCGCTCTCTGACATTAGCGTTGCATTTAAATGTGCGATGCAGCTTCCTAGTCAAACTTCACTGTCGCAACTGTGTGTTCGCTTGGGAAAGGCGCGTGTGCTGACGTGAGGTCTCTGTTGCAGCAGCCCGATCGAGCCGGGCCGGCGCGCACGCATCCACGCAACGCAACGCAGCACGCACCATGATCGCCAGGATAGCACTGTGAGTAGCACACACCCCACACTGCACCCACTCCGCTCTACCCTTGACATAGACTCTTCACTTGCTCATAAATCACCGCTACGAATACAATAAGACAATTTGACGGCCAATACCACCAGCGTGATAAATATTGTATCGAATGTGGTAATAGTACACAATCACTTTCTAACGGCGACGTCAATAATTATTATGTATAGGTGTGTGTTCGATTTCTTAGTGTGTTAGCTTTCGTCTGTTTGCCTTCTCGCGGGGGGCGTTATGTAACGAAGCTCGGGATGGACGGCGGCAGATGCATACTTAATGTGAAAAAAATAACATCGTGAGACAAAAAGTTTTCATTGCTCAACTGCAGCCGGTTGAAACCACGAATGGTGCCGGTATTACTCAAACGAAGGCTGCGAAATATTGCTTTTATAAATATGCACGACTTTGTGCACATTGTCACCCGCGGCGGCAGGCCTCGGCGCCGAGCCCTTGCACTTTCTAAACCTGAGCCCTAGGAAACATCAACATGTCATACCAATGAGTATCTACCTCGTTAATGTCAATACCATGAAGTGTATGAGACAGTTAATGAACACGACCTTGCCTCACATACATATAAAATTTCTTACACATATTTTATGCAACTACTTGTTTCTAGCAAATATCTAAAGAAGAAACTTGTTGTTACTAGTTGCTTAGAAATCTAAGTTGGTTGGATAATTTTCCTTCGTGGGTTTACTTAATACATTTTCACCACAAATAAACGTCAAAAGTAACTAACATAATAGTGGAAAGCGTTTACTTTTATAAATGCAGTCTGTAACTACGATCCAGGGAGCCAGTTGTATTGTGACCTGTTTTTGTTACACTATTCAAAATATTGCGATTAACAAATATCAAGAGTGTAGACAATTCAATGTTATACCTACGTTAAAATCAGTAGATTGAATCGACTTATACTAATATTTTAAACGTGCGGCAGTAGTTATGTGGTAATTTTTGAGTTGATTAGTACTGAAGGATGATGCGCCTACATAAACTCTTAATTCTCTGCCTACACTAAAGTGGGATGCATCATTGTTCATCAGTAATAGTTAGAACTTTTACTCTTTTGTTAAACCGAGTTGAGCAAAACAAGTGCCTGATTAAAAGCGTTAGTTACGTACAAGGTACAAATTAAGCATACTAGATTTAGAAGGCAGCCAGAGGACTATTTCAAAACCCAAACTTTTTACTGTAGGTACGTATGTAAAGATATGTAGGTACAACCGGTTCTGGCATCTACCTACTGCATTTTCCGTAATTTTTTTGTGAGTTTCTAATTTTATTTAACTTTTTTGCTATTACAGAGCTTTTAAATGAAAATGTTTTTGTTTTTTGCAACAAGTTTTAAAAAAAAGTTTTCTGCTTTACAAACTCAATATATATCATGCGCACATAAAAAGGTAAAATATATGTATATAAACCTAGTATGTATGTAAAAATAAAAAAAGGGCTTGCTCTTTGTGGAAATACTAAAATCAATAGCATTCGGAAACAAACTCAATAATATCACTATTAGTAACTATTGCACAATAATATATTTATAAACGGTCATATTACTATACACTACTGCTACTGTATATTGTTATGTCACTGTGTATTTGTAAACTGTTTAAACCAATTAAATATTATATCCTAAAAATATTACTTCTATATACTGCCTTGTAAAGGTTAATAATAACCACTATTACTAAGTACTTAATGATTAATTTAATTATAAAATGTTATATGCATTTGTACTCTATTTTACTACTACTGTTTTTCTCTTATGTTACTATGTATTGGAAAAACTGGAAAAACTTAAACCTGACGGGAAGACGTTGTCACCCGGGAAACAGAAACATCTCGTCCGGGTGACAACACACTGTTATAAGAAATTACTCTTGTTTTTATATGTTTTAATATAGTGAACCTAGATGTAAGTAGTTTTGAACCCAATAAACGTTTTTGTATTGTATTGTATTGTAATATTATCTACATTAGGGGATTGTGAACATATTCACGAGTAGTTTCCACACTTTCATTTTTCATAAAAAAATGTTTGTACACATATCTAAATAGATCAGGCGTTCTCCTTCGCAATATCAGTTACCATCAGGAGAATCGTGGTCAAGTGCAAACCCATTTATAATAAAAACTGCAATCAATTTAAATGGCTATAGTGCAAAACATGAGCATTTTATCTCGACAAAGCACGTATGTAGCTTGTATTCAAGAAATGTTTTCGCACCAGTCATTAACAAAACACAGTTCGATCGTTTTTAACACGCGTCATGAAATCATTACATATAGTACAAGGTTAAGCCAGTTTCACAACGAACCGACAGTTAAATAAAACTGCCGATTAATTAACAATAATACCTCTTTTCTCTCGTTTGTATTAGTTCCGCTCAATTTTAGGTAAAAGCAAAAGGTTTTATCGTGATCAATCGGTTTTTGGGTTATTTTCTAACTAGTCGTTGGTCGAGGTTTTGCTCTGTATTATAATAAATTATCCACGCATGGTACCTATATTTGAAAAAAAAAAATAAGTTTCAGTTATTACAGCAATCCTGTTTGTAGAAAACGTTATTGAGGTCGTCTGTAATCTAATGTATATAATAATAAAAGGTGTCGGAACATAGAAAATAATTAAAAGTACGTTCTGCCTATCTGGCCGAGTGCGTATATATTTATAAAAATGTATGAAACTGCATATTAGCATTATTAGGTCATACTATAGTAGAGGAGACATGAGAAGTAATAATCAAATAAGAAACTGTCTAAAACTTCAGAAACGCATAAACTTTTTTTAGGAAATTAAATAATGTAAGCAAGAACAAGAAATCGAGACAATCATACTTATTAACTATGACACTTCAATCCAAAAGTGGAAATCATGAGAAAGCAAAGACGTTCGATAGCCGTATAAATATCTCAAGATAAATGACACCCTGAACTCATGTATTATGTCACTGTGCCTAATAAAAAGAGCTGACAATACCCAAAGCTCTCTCTTTGATTACGAGATAAAGTGCTAAGTGACACGACTGGCGGATATTGTTAACATATTGAGGATGTGATATTATAAGACGAGGCTTTTTCAGCAGACGACTCCACACGAGCTATATGAGCAAAAGACAATATAGCCTTGTCTTGTGTTAATAATCTGACATGCATTCTTTTACAATAGGCCTGAAAAAAATACAGTTCTTACAATCTTAGTTCCTTTAGATCACAGTATTGAAATACAAATAGAAAAAACTTGATTAAATCATAAAAATTACCAAGTAGACACATATTGTTGCTTGTGCAGAACCCTATACAGGTTTAGGAAAGCATTGTCAAGTAACAAAGTATATGTGACCAGTAAAAGATTTAAAACAAATCTTATCGTTTACCAAATCAAAGCCGGAATGGGCATGCATTGTTTTTGCTTACAAAGCGTCCGGTAAATAGCGGTAGTTAGTTACGTGTTTGTCACTGCCAACTTATTGTCTATACTTCCTAATGGGCCAGTTTAAGTGTAGTATGTGCTCAATTACTCATGTCTAGATTACAATTATTTCACTTTCCAAAAGATAACGTAACTTTAAACAGTCAAACGCTAAATTCGCTCCGGGTGTGTTTTTGAATACAAATTAGAATGGGAATTTCTCCATGGTACAGATTTTCGATGAGGCATGTGTGAAAACGAAAGTGATTGGGACGTGACGATTGATGTTGGTTGTGGACCTGTTGGCATATGTTCGTACAGATCTTACCACATACATATATGTATGTATGTAGGTGCGCGTGTACAATGGTGAGGTAACTGCCACCATTTATCTGCGCCGATTGCGTTGTACAAACAACAATTTTGATTGTTTTCATGACTAACTCTCGTTATATGCAAGGGTTGATTTATTACAATTTTTATTATATCGTTGTTTAGAAGCGAAAGTGTGTTTTTAATCTGTTTGATCCTCTTTGACGCGGATGATGCGATGAACCATCGGGGTTTTAGTTTATATAGTGGTATGAGGTTCTGTGCGAACAAACTGATTTTTGAGATATTGTTACAAATGAATGCCGAGGCAATGAAGTCGGTTTTCACCAAGTGACCACTAACGACTTGTCTATTAAACATTGTTGTTGTAGAGACTATGAAGTCCGTCCGTCGTTTTGTCGTGTGTGTGTGTGTGTGTGTGTGTGTGTGTGTGTGTGTGTGTGTGTTATTCCGGACGTCTTGCGAGCATCGGCGCCGGCACCGTTTTCCCCGGAAGGGTTGGCAGTTGTGAGGTTTATGTGTAATATCCGCGCGCACACTTTTTACAGGCAACTACTTACGCTAAATACGAATGGATTTACATGTCATTAGGGAATTGATGATCTGATTCGTCACTCACAACCGCAAAATGTCTATATAAAATACATTCATGTATTTCAGATTAACTTCATACGGAGACCAGATCTCATAAGACGAACACGGGAAGTTTAAAAAAAAAAGTTTGTACTTGAGAACTAACTACCTACTTGATGGTAATAATCATCAATCTCATGTACCTATTGTGACTTTTTAAACAACTATTCATTAAAAGATCTGCCCAAACATTTTACTTCTAGGAAAATATATGCATTTGCAAATTAAGAAGGTAATATAAATATGACCTTGGCAAGTTTTTAAATGCGTCATGTAAAAGTTCAGACGAGTGGCGCGGCACAATGAGTAATTCGCCAGCGTTAGATCTGTAAGGTCGCTCGCGAGCCGGACCCTGCGCCACGCATTACGTCATACTTACTACACAGCCACGTGCACAAAGCCTGGCTCTGTCTCGAGCCTCTCACTGATTGAAATTCGAGCCACGTCATAAAATTCCAAAAGATGTATAATATTTCAAGGATTCAGTATAAAAATAGGTCGCGCGAGGTCCGGCGCGACGTCGCCGGTGACCGGCCGAGCCGCGACCTTCACTTTCGCTCTTTACTGTGAATCTTCCAAATAGTACAACAGCCGAGGTTGTGACTTCATTGAGACATACTAAAGTTCAAGTTTCATATATTTATAAGACAACATTTTAAATAGGTGCCTTCTAATTATTGATTTTTTTTTTGATCGCGAGCTTGTCAGTCTAGTCGACTGAGGTATACAATACATACAGTATTAGCATTAATATTTTCTTGGTTTTATATCTATTTGAAAACAGAAAGATCCCAGTATTTTGTATGAAAGTAATATATCCTTTTAGGATCAATATACATTTCAGCCCGTTGGCATATCAACTGCATTTAGTTTCTTTCGCAACCTTTTGACCGATTGACATATTCTGAGCGAACTCAAATCGTTCTTTGATGACATCGTTAAATCTTGTAAAATATAAGTCACACAGTAAACATTCATGGGTTACGCGTTTCTTATTCAAAACAATATAACACCGTTAAAAATATGTGGCTTAATAATTATGCTAGCATGCAAATGCCAGATGGGCAATAACATGCGACACGAAGAAAGATGTCGTTATGTCAGTTCGAAGATACGTAATAGTGAAGATGTCACATCCGTATATGTCGCTCTTTCGTGTCACCAACAAATTGAGCGCTGCGTTGGCCTAGTGGTTAGCGACCAAATATTCTCATAGACCGCGCAACGGGTTTGATTCAGGCGGAGTTATTACTACAGGCCCAGAAAATGCAAACATTATTTAAAGAACATTGGATACTAAGACGACACAAAAGTTTTGACCCAGTCGGATATCCCTTACCCTGTACTGAGGTTAAAATTTATATATACACACTGTGATTATCTAATGTTTGATCTCTAGAATGTCGTATCTTCGATTGTTTAAACCAGCAAATGTCAAATATGACGTCTTGAGTTTATTTTTACTTTGAATATAATTATTTTATTGTAGTCGTCGCGTGTTTAGATTTCATATTGGTGATATTTTAAATTAAAATGCTACGCGTAATTTAGTCAAAGTTCATCCGTTGTACTTTTTTATTGTACCTTACATAAACATGAATATTATATTGTATGCACTCACTACCGGAATTGATAACAGTTTGTATTGTACTATAGTTAATGTTTTAAGTAAAAGCTGTTTAATATTGTAGATACATCATGTGACCCGCTTGGTTGATTGTCCCATTCGTAACATAAAAAATACTTAAAGAATCCGGAAAGAATAAATTCTATATCTCAAGATTTAAGATTGCGCATTACATAAATCTAAACAAAGCTAGACCTCTTGGAACTTTCATTGTTTCCCGCGTTCCTTCCGACGCAAATTATTACGAGATTCAGAGATCTGTAAGTATGTAATGAATTCAAACATTTTAAAATACAACAATGGTGTTGTAAATAGGGAACGTGTGAGAACGACATTGGACATGGAAAATATTGACAGCTTTTAATAGTTCCTAAGAAGCTGGTAGTACATGAAACCAAAATAGGTACCTGCAAAGCAAAAACAATGTGACAAAATGCTTGAATAGTTATAATTACATCACTGCCCCTCAGTGAAAATAATTAAACGCTTACTCTAAATGACTAATCGTGACCCGCCGTGCTCTTGACCCTTTATTACAATTGACGCAACGGATCAGACAATCAGTAAACTGCTGTTCGATATCTCCTTATGCCCAAACGGTCTTGGATGCTTGTACTTTCTACTCCTTGTGGATATGTCAAGGGCAGCCACTCTCAGAGACAGGCCGCGACCCCCGGGGGAGGCGGGGAGCCGCTAATCCGCAAACACTGAGATAGCTACTTACGCAAGCTTCATGTCGACTATTGTCTTAGGATGTCGTCACGTAATCTTTCTGGGTGCGGATATTTCGGGAGGAGATTGCAATCTTGAATCTGCGTGCCAAGGCGTGATGAAGGCGTCGCTATACAACTCGACAGAGCAAATCACATCGCGTACTTAGTAACGCACTCGCAGTGATTATAACATCACACGTTCAACCCGGTAACACAAAAGCGCCTCGGAACCGGCTCCGCAACGCCACATTTATATCGCAACGTTTCATATTTCAGCATGGCAACGCCTCATGCGGAAAATTAACGGAAAAGGCTTCAACCATGTTTTGCCGATCAATTCGTAAACTAAACTTGGCGGCAATATTTTGAAGTCCATGTTCAAGAATGCGGTCAGATCATGCCCTATGCAAATAAGATACGCCAGGGACGGCTAGCTTAGCGCACATTAGCTATGCATTGCTAATAAACGTGACCCATGATCGTTTTGTTTGACACTTTTACAATTTGAGCCATCTATGGACTTGTAGATTTTAATCATTAGCAGCCATTATATCACATAATATTAAAATGAATCGATTAGCGACATTTTAAAAGATACTGTGCTATTTATCAGTCCGGTTTTCTCAGTTGCTGAATATTTATTAGCGTCATTGATGTTTGAAGTGAATTCTAATGCTTGTAGCATTAGGATTCCAATTTCCAACAAATGTGTGATATTTTTGTTTTCTGTTACGCAACATGTTTTAGGATGTGTGCGATGTGTGCGATGCACACAAGTTTCTTAGTAAATAAGATTTTGAAGCTAAAAAGTGATTGGCGGCTTCAGCTAACAGCTTTTGCGCAACCAGTACATACATACGTTATCTCACGGGTTTCATAACTGCTGGCGATGGCTCATCACTTGCGGAGAAAAGGCTAAGTGAGGTGTGTCATAAATTGACATCAGATTAAATTGCAACAGTGGGCAGTGCGCTGCGGAGAGGCCGGGCTCAAGCCAAGCGAGGCGACGGCGGCTTACTACGTCCAGCGCAGATCGACCCAGCGGGCTTATGTTCGCATAATCAGATAATATTTATGTGGCTCTTCGCATTTTGTCAGCGTCACTTTTGACTCCGGCCAATTTCACTTTCTTGCCGACGACCTTTTGTGGAATGCGCTGAGATAACGGATGAATAAAACATTAATTGCTGAGGTTTATTTTGCTATGCTATGGCTAATATCAGCTACGGTAACAATACAAGCCATGACAATGGGGTAAAAAGTGAACATTCCTTGGTTAGTGTCAGGGGGCATACCTAAACACAACTCACTTTAAATAACTGTGCTAGAAAAGTCTAGTTCCTTTAATTAGCAGGACTAGTGTAACAGGCAACACAAAATTATGAGCGACTGGCTATTATATTTTAATCATATAGGTAATTGTTTGTACTGAAAACACATCAATATTTGCAAGGTAGGTACATATTGCATGCTCGCGGTTGCGCGAAATAGTTATATTCGAGTAGGTATATTGGTGTCGTGACGGTCCAGTACGTACCTAGGAATGCGGTTAGCAAACCTTCACAATCAATGCATCTCTTCACTTCAGAGAATGCGACCTTTGCACGGTACAAGTGTTGCAAGGTACTTGGGTGATTCTTTACAATCGCTGGGACTGATGGTATGCAAAAACGTACTGAAGTTCGTATAAAAATGACAGACTGTGGTGAAGTTTTTTAAATTGACGTGGTAACTGACTCACTAAAATACCCATTTATAAATATGTCAGTATGTACTTTAGAACTAATTAACTTGTAACTTCGGCAATCGCGAACCAACACCTCAGGCCACTGAGTAACGGGCTCATGACATTTTGCCAAAGTCATACAATACTCGTAATAATAAACTGCACAACCTGAGCGCTTCAAATTCTCGACCTTGCTTTTTTCTATGTCACAGATTTCGTAACGTTTAGAGAACGAGCTACTGCATACACAATATTATATTATAACTGATATTTTTATCATTGACTGTTTCTGTGTTGACTGACTGCGTTTGTTTTCGTCACGGTTGTTACTGATATTTTACCCACATTTTTGTTTATTAAATAAAAGCTTTTATTTTATTCTTGCGATCTTCAAAGCGAGAGTAAATCGGTTCTTACTGGGTAAGCACGTTCCATCCTAGACCGTAATGATTGCTTACCATCAGGCAAATTACGGTCAAGAGCAAACCCATTTCTTGTAAAAAATAAATAAAAAATATATTTTTGGATTGAGAACATTGTGCTTAAGTCCAGACACAGCTTTTAGAAGCAAAATGACGTGATCACGAAGAAAATATCCTCATAAGAAAGAGGTATCCTAAATACAAAACTGTAGTGTGATGTCATTTTATGTAAGGACTAGCTGTGCCTGCGACTTCGTCCGCGTGGAATAGTTATTTTGGGCATTAATTCTTTGAATTTTAAACCGTTTTCGCAGCACACGCAACGGAAGCCCTCAAAGATGAATAATTTTCCCCGTTTTTTCCACATTTTCCATTGTTTCTTCGCTCCTATTAGTTGCAGCGTGATGTTATATAGTCTAAAGCCTTCCTTGATAAATGGTCTATTCAACACAAAAAGAATTTTTCAATTCGCACCAGTAGTTCCTGAGATTATCGCGTTCAAACAAACAAACAAACTCTTCAGCTTTATAATATGTGTAAGGATATAAAAAGAAAACGGTGCAGCTCTGGGTACCGACTGCGGTACGAAGGTAGGTTCCTGTTTACCAAACATGTTTTATGTGTATTGTGGTAAAAGTTGATTTTCTGCTTGGGAAGCGTTGATCTATCAAACAAGCGAATATATGTATACTTAGTTGGTTACCTTGGGTCGTAGATTCCAGTCCTTATCAAAGATTTAAATGCAAGTTAACGCTACTATCTGATCGAAAGCTAAATATGAAAGTAATTTAATCCAACAACTAGAAGGAAAAGATAATTTTTAACTTTGTACATAAACTAAATAGTATGCTCAGCAGTATAAAACTTTACAACACGACAAGGAAACAATACTCAGACAACAGACATAATAGAAACCTACAATTAAAATTGATTTAATTGCTGAAAAGAGCATTACTTTTACAACTTTTTAGCCTAAATGTATGTACAAGTATTATATCTGTTATCTAGTACCCACGACACAAGCGTTAGCTTAGTGTGGGGCTAGATGGCGCTGTGTGCAATGTCCCGGAATATTTATTTATTTATTTTGTTTAAAAGATTTTATCCTTAACTTACTTCGTATTTCCTCTCTTAGGTAATTTTACATAGACATTTTCCTTTTTAACCTAAAATGTCGTCACAAATAGTAGAAACGCCAAAAACACTGAAATAACATTCTAAAGAAATCAGATTTCACAACATACCACTCTCCGAATTCCACAGAACGTTGGTAAAATTTTAAATGTAAAATACATAAGTGCGGTGTGAATCACCCAGTACGAAATGAAGCATTAGCATGCATCGTTGCGGCAGTATGGTTGTCAGTTCATGCATCAAATGACCCGGAGACTCCCAAGTAACTCAATCATTTATTCAAAACGTATCGCCTTCGTAGCTGTGTTGCGCGTACCCATCAGCTAATTCGGTCTTGCTACAGAAAAACTAACAGTCGTGAGGGTCGTGAGCATGGAAGAAGAGAAAGATACTACTATCACAGGATATTTACAGCTGACTTATCACGTGTATTTATTGTCAACTATTAGCTACCTGCGGCTTCACTCGCGTAGTAACGTGTCAAAAATAGCTTATGTCACATTCAGGCATTCACCATGATCACCATTCAACAAACTAAAAATACTCTTTCACCTGGACACAATCAGGCGTCTATTGAGTGTGATGCTATGTCGAGTAGGTACTACAAGTCAGTGCGTGCTTCAGATGCCGTTGTTAAAGATTCCAGACATGTCTGTGAACTTACGTGGAGAAGCTCATCGACTTTTGTACATTTACACGACGACATTATCAAGAAACACAACTCAATAGTCCTGTTTGGTAAATAGTCTACCATCCAGCGTGTTAATGCGGCCAGTATGCTGGGCACGCTGCCCTCTGGTAGTGGGCTGGAGCACTTTGATTATCTTTAGGCTTTTCTAAAGATATTCTAAGTGCCCCTTTTTTGTAGTAGTTAGAAGTAGTATATTGAGTTTTTCTTCCCTTGTTTTTATATTTTATTATTTTAAATAATAATATATAGGTACTACTTATATCTTGTTGTAAATAATATTGTTGTAACAAATTCAAACTTCTTCCTCTGGGCTTAAAATAACCGTTTCCATTATTTCAGGCTGTCACTTTTACATTGATTCCTCTCGCACAATTCAATTCCTTTATTAGCATAAATGACATTTGGTGATCACTTTTCATTTACTTTGTTTTTGAGGGAATTAGGGTAGAAGCTAAAACTTAAATTTAAGCATTACTTTGTAATTTAAATGTAAAAAGATATTATTACTTAAATCTTAACTTTAAATAGTAGTATCTTGTTATAGTAATAATAGCACAAATGATGGGTGTAGTTTCAGTATTTGAATCCATATAAAATGTATTATATATTACCATTTGAATCGATTGATGCTTAAAATCGAGATTTTAATGAACTGTAACTAAAGAGTCGTAATGGCGTAATATGATTTTGATTATCCATTAAATTGTATGAGACGAGACCACACACTTCCGAATCTGTGTGGTCATTATGTTCTCAATCATGACATAATAATTCCGAAAACTAGTGCATTCATGTTTTAATGGGCTATTATTTTGCTACCTGTATTATTTTGAAGCTTTCGTGCCAGTTCATACACAATTATTATGCATCACATTTGGCCAAAAAGTATTCTACTTGATATACGAGTGCATAGTATTATATTTTTAGTACCTATTTAGTATGAACATAGAGTATGAACGATTGCTGTCAAGTTGTATATGGTGCGCTATGATCGATGACCAGTCCTGTAACGGTTAACTACAGTTATGAACAATTATAATTCGAAGCTAATCTATCGATTGGTACGTGGACAGCAGAACAAGCTGCTAGCGAGACACTCCACCTGCGTTCAACGCACGACCGGTGGCTCAGTTTAACGTGATAGTCATCAGCCAGACTTCCTCTAGGGTTGATGAACCTCTCGTGCACTACGATTTATATACAGAACACCTTTTTCGTCCAATCTAAGGACATTGACTGGTTTTACCCGGCTGCGGCATTCCTTCCGCGAACTAAATGTAGATGCCCTTGAAAGACTCTTATTATGGCGAAGTAATGCGACATTATTTACCAAATTCTACTGTTTGTCCACAATGAACGTTTCAGAACGAAATACCACAATGCTACATTTGTAACAAAGCAGCAGACTATAATAAGTAAGCGATATGTCTGGAGATCTATTTCGCAATCTCTAATTACATAGTAGATACCACGGAATGTTATAATTGCCGCGCTCCGAGACAATACAAATTGATTGTTTCGCAGCTCAGTTTCAAACCTGAGGACATGTCTTCTCACGAAGTGCTTGTTTCGTGAGATTAGAATGCAAACAATTGCAGCCATTTTCTCCGAAGCATGTTTGTCTTTGAATTCGGTTCGGGTTCTATCCCGGAGAGTATCATCCGTCACGAGCCTCCGATACGTTGTGTTCATCGCTCGATTTGAAAGTGCGAGTAAGTAATCGCTAGGAGCTACATCTGTTTCCCTTTCGATTTCATTTCACGTTAGTCGCATCATCACGTTCGCTTTCATGTCTGCGAGATCGCGCACGAAGAGATCTCTATCGGAACCATGTCCGATGCACAAAACGAGAGGCGGTCGTTGTAACGTTTCGCGGGCTAGGTTACCGATATATTGGACGCGGGCAAGGCCACGTGAGGTAAACGAGAATTATTCGATATCCTCAGCCACGTCGGAGTTTAAATGTCAAATGTCGCAGTCGGGTCGAGAAGTTGGTAGTTTTGTTGAGTTGGCCTCCTGTTCGCACGTAGTAAGTGTAGGGTCTGCTCGGTAATAGGCGATTGATTACGCGCTTAGTTTGCCCCCGTACGTTCACCGGCGGCCTCGAGGCGGCGCGGCGGCGGGCGCGGACCTTGCCTTCAGCCGCCGGACAGCCCGCACTACTATTGTCGCAAGCTCGCCTCGACTCACTCTCACGTGTCCGTTTAGGAAGTGTCCTGCTCAAACACTCACACGCTCTTGAATGCAGCTTCCGACATTTTATGTATACCTACGCAACAATGCGTCTGACCTCGTACTTAGGGTGCTATTCTGGCTGCGTGGATACAGAAACCATTATTGCGTTACGTATGAACTCGTAAAAATGTTGTATGACATAAGTTGAGATCTTTAGAAAAACACGACCATTGGTTGTTTAAGTGTTTGTGTCGAAAATACATATTTTTTAACGTTTTACATATCTATGTTTAATTAAATTTCATAATAATCGTATAAATAAGTAAAGAAAACGTTAAACAAACGTGTTTATATTTTGACCGAGTGCTAGAAGTTTTACTTATAATGTTTAAATTTCACAAGACATTAAATCGAACATTTTTTTATTCAATAACACTTTCTAATAATGAACGCGAGTAAATTTATGTAATTAAAATAGTTTGGCAACGTGTGCGTTTTAGTTTACTTGCCAGAAAGCTAGTTACTTACGGATCCGTGACTGCGGTCAATAAAAACTGCATTTATCTCGTTTAGATTATCAAATATCGTTTAAAATAATTAATTTTCGCAAAGTTATGAAGAAACCATGTGATATATACATACGTTAGTACTTACATAGCTAGATACATACAAATATGCCTACTCAGGCAATGCTCAATAATAACCAGTATATTATGTAACTTTGGCATCCGCCTAAAGAAATTATTTATAACGTAGATCCGGGTTTCTCTGACTCATTATTATAAATTTGTTTTTAAGGGCAAGCGCGTTGACATCACTGAATTACGTAAATGTAACTTAAACCATATCTTTATATTATTTGCGGAAGGAACAAATCACCTAACTGGCACAATCTGGGTCAGTACGACAAATTATTGATAAATCGGCCCAAAGAATTATGAAATAAGTAAGAACTGGTTCAACACAAAGTTGTCGACAAGTCACCTTTGCCCTTGAAGAAAGCTCTAACGTCGTGCTTTACACTGTAGGCGTCTTTCGAAGCCACCAGATTTCACTGAGTTTCTCTATTCTTGTGGTTTTAAACACACACAATGTTTGCTCATAATAAAGATGTATTATCTATAAACTTCATCTAAGAAAATATTTGAAACGATATTTCTTTACCTATTCTATTTAGCCGTATCAATGGAAGTCATGAAATCAATGTTTATCCAATCAACGCGCTTTGGTTTTAATTTAGCCTTTTCAGGTTGGCTGTTCTTGCTATGTTTGTAAGCAAACACATTTGATTATTAGTTACTCGTGTTTTTTAAGATACGTAAATAGAATGAATATTTATCTGCAGTTATACTTTTTTTCTTCAAAATAAATCATGTCCTTTTTTTTAACTAGGTACATATATAGTTGCAACTACGGCTTTGTGGTTTTCTCTTTTGGTTGTAAATTTTCCACATGACGTAGGTAGTCTCCAAATCCAAAGTAGAAGGTCTCTTCTAGGCTACATATTCGACTATTATGAAGTCTAGAATAAACCTAGTACTTCATATTAGTATTCATGCATCATCATCATCATGCACGAGCCGTGGTATGTGCAAAAAGCAGTTTTATGTGTGAAATATTTGTAAGAAAGCGTCAAAAAATGTTCCAAGTGTAAAAAACATCGCGCAAGTAGCATCTCGCTAAAATATCATCAGCTGATGCAAAACCGCCGCAAGATTAGTTTCAGTGCAAATTTCTAAATGCGTTTGTTACATAACAGCATTGCATCTCGCAGATGATCCGAGAACTGTATGCTTAGTTTAGCAAGTCTCGTAACTCTCGTAACCGTAGTCTAATGTCAGCTCCTACAGTCATTCTTAACAATACACTAATATTGTAATGGCGCAAGTTTGCAAGTTTGTATGTCAGCATCGCAGTTGCTTCTCGTTCACAATTTATTTATTTAATTCAATAAACTACTTAGGTACTCATTTAGGAATTATTAAAAAAACTTTAAACTGGTGAACCGATTGCAATGATTTTGTATTATATATTTACTCGTTTATGTTTCTCATACACCATGGATACGACAGATTGTCCTATAGGTTATTTCCAAAGTATTAGAAATACGGTAGAAGAAGAACAAGCGACTGGGTTTTTGTAAACAAGTACACTCGAATGTGATTTTAAAACATTTGCATACAACATAAAAACACTGTAGTCTTTAGTTAATTAACGATTTTGTTTATTATCCGTGGGAGTGTGACTATGGATGTCAGGGACGAGCTATGTACAAGTTTTATGTTTTTAGCAATTAGTTAGATGTGCTAAATGTGTGTGTTAAGTATAGGAGTTTTGAAAGAATACTTTGTAGTTACTTATTGGTCAGTTCAGAGTTGCCCAATTAAAAGTTCGCACATCACTTTTATTTGTCAGGCAGAGGTCGGATGCACTAAGCCGTCAAAACATATCAAATATTTCTAATTCGATTTCAAACTAACGCTAATCTCGTACTTAGTGCTTCATATTTAGACAAATTTATTTTGAAAGGTTTGTTCATTCTATTGTGTGCGTTTCTGGCGGACCCCGTACTACGCAACGCCTGCATCTCGGAGGTCCAGAAGAGAATTACATATATTATATATATACTATTATATATATATTATATATATATATATATATATATATATATATATATATATATATATATATACATAGACAAGCGCGAATTTATACCTTCATTCGCGCTTTTCTATCTTTATTATATAAAAGAAACAAAACTTTCAATCGAGACAATACCAACAAGGCTTTCCTTGGAATGCTTGGATCGACATTATGGCTGGAGCAGCCATTTATAATTTCTCAGATGCAACTTAAGTTGTACTTGTATGGTGCAAGTTTAATCTTGACATGATGTATGGCCGCATGTATGGCTCCATACATAAACTTTTATTCATTTATCCTCCATGCAACGGAAATCTGTATAAAGAAACTTGCTACAGCGGAAGTGAAGATTATTTAAAGACACATTTTTAAGACAGAGTTTAACGGTTAGAGTGTAATAGTAGCTAGGTATTGTATATTATTTATTGACCGATTTCTTGAAGAAAGAAGTTATAAATTTACCTGTATGCAAGTAACATTGTCAGAATTGGATAAAATTTGACTATGATGGTCTATTCAGATGTGATTGAGCTTAGGAGTTATCGGAAAGCTTGGAAAGGAAGCTGTGCTGGTCCTGGGCCGCCGCTTACTAGCCTTGCCAGCTGACCTTACCCGTACATGATACGGATAGTGAAATTGAACCGGTTGCAACAGTCGCAATCGACGAGGCTGGACATACGACTGCATGAAGTATCGTTAGACACAAATAAATTAACTGATTAACATAGAGTGATTTATATTACAAGATATAGTATCAGCCAACTTAGAGGAAACTTATAAATCTTTGTAGATCCCTGAAATTAATATCTTATGAAATTGTGCACAGTTTCAGTTATTAAATTTTGATTTTTTACGACATATTTCGTAAATATCAGTACCGAACCTAATAAACCTAATAATCTAAATAAGAGACTTGTTCTTGATATTCACCCGCAGGATGTGTGTTTAAATCTTCTGAGATACTAGCTCGATTATTTTGTCACAATGTGGTGAAAAGTCTCACGATAGGTCGCAGCGTCATCGTATCACCACGATCAGTTCCCTTACTATAATGTTTGTATAATATGTTGTTATTTAGCCTCACATGGCGGAAGGAGTGTAACACTAACTGTACTTCCGACCACAGTAATTGGCTGGCGTCAATAAAATGCTTTATGATTCATTGCGTTCTAATCACCCTGTGTGCTGTCTACTCTATTATAACTGTACACCGACGATATTACAGTACCTAAAATACGTATTAACAATAATCTATTTTTATAACATTTTAATTCAACAATACATATTTTTGGAATTTGTTCTGGATCAAAACCAGCTTTGAATGTATACTTAGCTTATTTGGGAACACATTCCGTTTTGTGTAAGTACCATTATAAATAAATAAATAAATATTCATACGCGTATGTAACAATTCCTATGTAGTAATCGAAATGGCCTATAAATCGATACATTGAGAAACTAACTAGATATACGCAATACGGCTCTAGTTTCCATACGAGATGCAAGCGTATCAACTCAATATACATGACTACAAGTATAAAATACATACACACGAAACAAAGAAATGAGCAATTTATAGTCATATAAACTGATTTATTGTTGTTCTGCGGCAAATAGACGGCCGCATAAAGCGCTCGATAGTGAGACACAGTTACAGCAAGTTCAGCGAGAGTGATAGTTGCCTCATCGATCACTCACGCAGGATCGCCGTGTGTAATTCACCCACGCTCTCATTTTTACTGTCAATTTCTCACGACTACATCAACTATTGCCACGTTCGACAATACCGACCGAGTGGCACCCTGTCTCATTTCACACCATTTCTTTGTCTTATAATCGGCAATACCTTCGATCAATCGAGCTATGCAAATCTATTAACATTGCGAAAAGCGAGTTGCAAAAATATGGAGCGATCACGGCTCAGACCTACGCGCATTCATAAATAGCAACTTCATTGAAACCGCGAACTTTTGTAACGCTCATATAATCGGGTAGGTTGGCACTAGTCAGGTACAGGCAGACAATGAGCCGGGAATGCGGTTATGAAATTTTGATGAATCACACCTCCTTGGAGGCGCAATGTCGCACTCCGTACGTACTGGTCCGTAGGCGCAACGCGCAGATGTCGTCTTGCTGACTCACGGAGCACTGACACTACTCCGGCTACGTAATCGATATCACAACAAGCATTTCCTTTGTTACAGATGTTTGTTGGTGTGCACCCTGCACCGGGCCAGCGCCGATGTGGACATTATCACAGAGCCACGCCCCGGGGAGGAGTATGTGCTGGTCAGCTCTGGCCAGCAGACCCCGATACGCAACTTTGAAACTGCTCACAAAATACCAGAAAAACATCCTCACCACCGACTCATTAACGACGGTGACAAACTGATAAAGAAGTTAAACAGTGGTAAAACAAAACACCCTGCTGAAGGTATCATAGCCATAGAAGAAGACAAAAAAGCTCTTTACAAAAAAGGGCAAAAAAATAAAGCAACTGAATCGATCGAAATCGATGTGCCCGTATCGAAACTAGAAGAAATAAAAATCAAGGAGAATTTGAAGAATGTTGAAACAAATCCCAAGATGGCTGTAGCTCTGGAAGCCATGTCGGAATCTGGGAAACTTAGTGATGCTCCAGGAACTACAACACAAAAACCAGTTTTGACTACAGCCCCACCAGCGGCCGCAAAGCAATTCGACTATATTCCTATCAACTTCGACACCATTGATGACATCAACAGCGGCTTGTTGTCTTCGAATGTAAACCTAGAAACTGCGGGCTCAGAAAACAAACAGCACTCACGAATTCAAATCAAGAAAGGCCCCAACGGTCAAGATTACGAATATGAGTACATTTACTATTATTACGATGAAGATGAAGAAGGTAAAAAAGAAGCAAAAGGCGAAAAGAAGCCAGTGAGTCCATCGGCTTCAGTATCCAACTCTCACGATGGACCACAGAGAGGTGACGGCGATAACCACATTGCCAATGAAAGCACTACAAAAAGTAAATACAGCTCCATCAACCGATCCAGTACCAGCACAGCTGCCCCAGAAGGTCAGAATGAGGTGGCACCCGCCGCTGCGGGCCGCGGCCGCCAACGTGGACGCAACCTTACACCCGCCCCTGTAGCAGAAGAAGCTGATGATGATGATATCAAGTAAATACATTTCACATTTCTATACTAAAACATAAACAAATAACAAAAATAAGAATGAGCTTGTGAACTTTACAATAAACCAGATAACTGGTGATAATTTTAAAATATATTTTTTGTTATTTCCCCTTCAGTGTTAGACTGCCGTCGAGTACTCGCTTCCCGCCCCGAGGTCGTAACTTGGCAGCATCTAGCTCGACGACGTATGTACCTGAAGTATCCTCGGAAACAGTGCGCCAACGAGGCCGCCCGCAGTCTGACAGCGTGGCCGACGAGTCTATTGGTCAGTCCAGAAGCAGGACCCGTGCACATATTAGGTAACTTTACTTACGTTTCGCATAATATTTGGTAACCTAATAATATATGAAACAGGTAAGTATAATATTTTTTTTGTACAATTTTCAGACGACCCAGCTCAGAATTGGTAGATCTCGACAGTTTCAAAACTCACTCCGGTGATATCCCGTCCCAATACAAAGAACAGCCGTCGCGTTATTCTTCGGAAAGCAAAACTACAACTGAAGAGATCCCTATTACAGAAGAATCCATAGCTAATGAACCATCCCACGCCAAAGAGTCAGTGCGTGAGGGCCACAGCCTACCCAGCGGCATCCGGTTCCAAGAAATACTCGACGACTCCAAGTTGCCCGCAGATTATAAACAGACTACTACCTACGAACAGGACACAACCGAGTACACGACTATGACCGCCATGGAAAAAGTCGCGCTTGACTTGTACGCATACTTGGCCGGCGAGAACTTGAACAACGAGATCAATCCTACGGATGCCAGCGACTTTGATAGCAGCACTACTACTGATGACGACATATGGACTACGGAGGCGCTGTCTACGACGGAAGAGGCGACCACGCCCACTACAACCACCACGACGACTACCACCACGACTACCACGACGACCCCGGCGCCGACAACCACGACCACCCCTGCGGCTCCCACCCGCCCCTCTCGGTTCAAGGGCCGTCCTGGCGCACGCGCCCGTGCCACCACCGCCGCCGCATCCGTCGCCACCGAAGCTCCTCTAGAGACGTCAACCAGAGCCCGAGGTGAGTTTTTGTCGTACTTTCTTTACATCGGCTGTCCGCCCTGACTAGTAGCGCGTAACCGATGATATGATGGTCATAGTCATGTTTACTTTGAATGCCGGTACCGTGGCCGGTTCGCCTACATTCCGTGTCTCCTTTAACGGCAACGGTGACGTAGAGTTGAGTTCTTAGCTTTTACAAAGATGAGTGAACCACGCATGAGTCGTGGCTCGTTTTGTAGAACTGGATCGGACTGGGACACACCTACGAGTAACTATAGCTAGTAAGCCACATTCAGCGAGCGGCGGCTGCTATCTGGGATCTGTATGCAGCCGCCGCCATCGCCATCGCACTGTAGCGCAGCGAAAGCGTTGTTGAATTAATTATTCATTCCTTGCTCTGCAATTGTTTATGCGAACATTTTTCATGTCAAGCTGAGCGAATGTGTGTTTTTATATGTTTGCAGCATGCACAGTGTTACATAATATAGATTTGGAAAACCGGTATGGGCGAGCAAACGAGTCAAACTCTGAATTCAAATGCCATAGTTATAGAATAGTTATATGTTTATTTGTCTATTTTATAACTATGCTTTCTTTTCTACTTGAGTAGTAATTAAACTATAAGCACTGAAGCTCGTTTAGCGTCTAACATTCCAAGCCAATTTAAGTGTCTAATGTTTATTCCGATTTTATTATCAAGTTATTAAGCCTGCAAGCCCAAGCCAGTCGACCCTGAAGGTTTACTCAATAGGACTGTTGCGAACTTACAACGCTCGTAGTACTTACTTATTTGTGTTTATGTTTATAGATATGTATAATGTCTTGCCGATACGAGTATAGTGCATTAGTGAGTGGTATTTACCTTTGTAAATACACACTCTTCTCCATTATTCTGCATTTCAGTTCAAGAAAATTGTTACATGATTTTTAGTACAATAGAACTACATCAAATATCCTTTATACATTGCATTTTTACTTTTTACATTTTTACATTGATCGTAAATTGTAATCTTCAAAAACAAATAAAATAAAATCTTAATTGTTCACCAAAAACTAAAATCACAAGTATGTATAAGGAAACCATAACTTTTTAACCACTTTTAGAAGAACATCATTCAATCATAACTTGATTATTTTTTATAATAACTATTTAATTACCGTCAAAGTCCTATTGCGTATACCTACCTACATACATAGCTTTATTTGGGTTCTCGATGCGAATCTGTTGAATTTATTCGTTCTGTGTAAATATTTGAGCTAGCCCTTATAGTGGTGGTTGTTTGTACCTACAGGTCGGTTCAGCAAACCCAGCATCGGGAGGAAGACCGCCTCCACAGCTGCTGCTGCCGAAGTATCCACCCAAGCCTCTGTGAACAACGCCGACAAACCTACGTCACCCAAGGTAAATAGAACAACCACATACATACATGTTCGTATTTGTTGTGTAATTTTAAATATTCAACACTATTATAATTAAGCATTAAGTAGATAAAGCACAACCTTGGTGAAGTAGTATACGTAACCATTCAAAACTGATGTCACAATACAAAAAAATGCAAAACGTGTAAAAGTTGTATGTTTGCGTTGATTCATATTTAATGTCTGTAATAAAAGCAAAGGTGAATGGTTTATCTATTATATTGATTTGCATTGTGACATTGCAAGTTTTGACTAATTTAGTGCGAAAGTAATGTATTTGCAGAGCGATTTGTGTAAAATGTACTTGATCTTTACGTCGACACCTAGATATTATATTTCTTTTTAGAGAAGTCTTAGAAGATATGAAAGAGCGATCTAACAATCGTCTGCTTTCTATTAGGTACAACTAGAACTTGAATGTCAGAAATAATACAAGGATAATGTAAGCTGTAGCACAGCTAGCGGCGGTACTCGCATAAATATGATTAGATGATTACCAAAGTTAAAATACTGACGACGCAGTCGAACCTTGCCTAAATCAAAAAGTGGCATTCAATTTGCAACATTGATTATTGGTTATCCCTTCGAGGTTTCGGAGGTCTTATATCTACCTGCCGTCCGTCAGGGTAGATATGGAGCGTCTTATATCTACCTGCCGTCCGTCAGGGTAGATATGGAGCGTCTTATATCTACCTGCCGTCCGTCAGGGTAGATATGGAGCGTCTTATATCTACCTGCCGTCCGTCAGGGTAGATATGGAGCGTCTTATATCTACCTGCCGTCCGTCAGGGTAGATATGGAGCGTCTTATATCTACCTGCCGTCCGTCAGGGTAGATATGGAGCGTCTTATATCTACCTGCCGTCCGTCAGGGTAGATATGGAGCGTCTTATATCTACCTGCCGTCCGTCAGGTAGATATGGAGCCAATCTATCTATCTAGATACTTGGAATTGATAACAGAACACCTTCCAACAATTAATAGAATTATTGTCTGTGTCTCTGTTTGTCTGTTTATTTAAACGCTCATCACGCAAGAAGGGCTGAACGGATCTACATGATATTTGTTATGTAGATAGTATGAGGTCCCAGAAGTGTCAAAGGCTACTTTTTATCCCGAAATAACGGAAGCGAAACCTTGAATGTCCACTAGTCTTTTATGTTTATTGTAAGCATGGCTAAGAAGAGTGTGGTTGTATTGTTGCAGGCGTTCGGTCGCCGCGGCTTGTTCGCCGGCCGCACGCGCCCCGCTGCCACCGCCGCGCCGGTCGCAGCTGCTCAAGATGACGGCGCCAGCTCGGTGGCCACCAGCGAAACTCCTGCTCCCAGGTAACATACATATTGGCTGTATAATGAAATCAGTATTATCTTTATTGACAATAATAATTGAACAAAAAACAAGGGAAACAAACTAAACATACTACAAAAAGATAAAAAGGAGCAGTAAGAAAATCTTTAGAAAAGCTTAAAGATGGTTCACGGCTCCAACCCACTGCCAGAGGGTAGAATGGCCAGTATACTGGCCACATTACCACGCTGGATGGGGATCTGATACGTTGGGCCAGAAAAAGGCCAGAATTTGATCACGCGTCGTTTTATTGGACGAGACTTTTAGAAAGGGTGGCGAAAATCATACGTAGTAGATGGAGAAGATGGAATGGTTTTCAGGATTCCGAACTTTAATTTAATGTTTATTAAATTAATATATAAGGAATTTAAATTTAATTTTAATTTATTTTATTTTTTTAACCTAGGGGTGTTTAAATCTAGAGTAAATAGGTTTCTTCTAGGCAAGCGTGCCACATCTTAGACTATAGTGGTGCTTAACATCAGGTAGGCTATAGTCAAACGTAAGCCTGTTTAGTGTAAAAAAAGTGGTTAGACCAGTTTGTTTCATAAATTTGGAAAAAAAATCACTCGAAGACGGAAAGTCAATCGTAGTTAAAACTTCTGTGATTAGTACCTAGATCAATGTCATTGAATTAAATATATGGGTTTAGACGCCTCTGATTGGCGCTTTCTTAATGAAAACTTTACAAACATGACCGAATCCTGAATTAATGCAACTACCTCAAACAAACAGTAAATAATACAAAATTAAATCCTCCGTATAGCTTAGCCTTGCTTCGGTGTTCTGAGATTTATTATTTGTAATATTAGTTTAATGAATCAATGCGGGTAAATAACTAAAGACACGAACCGATTCTAAATAAATGATCCATATTAGTTATCTTACATAAGCAGCATACAATATAACCGTTATTGTTATAGTTAACAAGAAGTCGATGAAATGTGATTACAAAACGCCTGTGGGAAAATACTTTTTGCTGCCATGGAAGTTACTCGCAGATACGAGTACGTACAAAGTTTATAGCAGGGTCTTTAGTTCATTCGATACATAAAGTATCATCTTTCAGCAAACCACGCAGTACTTATGTTTTTCTCAGAACTAAGATACTGGCCATGTTGTATTGAAATTATAAGGTAGGTACCTATACTAAGTTGCTCAACAGGCTGGTTTAAAATCCACTGATACCAACGTTTGTTACTCTCGTACAAACTAACTTTAGATAGTTAATAGAATAGTTAGAATAGCTATTTCCTTCTTTTTATCTAAAACATCTATAATAAAAGCAACTGAATCACCTATATCGTATATATTTATTTATTTTGGCTCAAGTCATAAAACGGCACAATATTCAATTTTAAAGTCAGTCAAGAACAGCCAAGACACCAGAGGTCGCATCTCGCGCAATTGATACAAGCATCTCGTCAGTCTAGTTTCATTGTATTGAAACAATCGCCCCCTTGCGTAATAGCGAGCTCGTGGTTACCAGGTCATTAGATCACTACATGGCGCTATCATTGTTTACAAATAACTACGAAGGACTGATCTTACTCAGAGAAATTCAAGTAAGATATTTCAGAGTAAATATTTTGCTATTCGCCTGCTAGATGGGTCGACGACATTACCAAAGTTCAATCTGGATGAGTCTGCACAAGATGAATGCACATAGTAATACAAAAGGAAGCCTGGACCCAAGAGATGTGGATAATGATGATGATGATGTACAGAAATACATTCTTGGCTCTTGTCGGCTACGTAAAAAATAACTTACTTATATTGTAAATCGTATGTATGTATTATGGTTTATACTGAGTATAACCTATCCACATTATTAGAAACACATATATCCTGTAGGGACGCCGTTTATTTCATTTCATCATGTATTAAACGTTTTTATAGAACAAAATTTAATGAATGGATCCGTCATTCTGTAGTAAATACAACATAACTTAGAATTTTATAAAGCTAGCCATTTACATTTTTATTATTTTTATATTGAATTTGAATACGCGTATCGATGGTGCAAGAATAGTTGAAAGGTATAATATTTCCATAGATAACTCCCCCATCAACTGTGTGGGGGAAACACGACCCTTATTAATGAGGAACACGTGAATATTATTCCGTATTATTCGTAGCTATCTTGTCGTGAGGTTATTTTCAGAAGACCGCGCTGTTTATTTATCTAGTGTGAGTTAGACGATAAGATATGAAATCTACCCAAGTACATTTAGATATAAAGTCATTCATTTATTAATAGTTAGGACGTAATTACCTAAACGACGTCATTACTAAAACTAAAAACATTAATTTATTTTTATCATACTAAAATTTTCAAAGACTTAGGTTATGTTATGAGATATTGTACTAAAATATTCTCGTAAAGTTTTTACGGCAGCAATATATTTTTGTTGTATTGTCACACACACATATACAAAAATAAATACCTTTTATTTAACTAAGTCCTTATCATGAGTAGGTTCATCGTTGTATTGAATGTCTATCGTAGTTTAACTACTAGTTACTGCATATTCCCACATTTTGGCTTCAACTCTCATGTTACTTGATTTGACAGAATATTATGCAGGGAACTTATTGGATCAATATAATGAAATAATAATAATAATAATAATATAATAAAATAAAGATATTTTTAGAATTGAATTGTACAATAATTTAATTTAATATTTTTTTTTGTTTTGCAATAATTATTGTATTTTATTGTACTATTATTTTAATTGATTATTTTTTACTTGTATTTCTGTGACGTGTATCAAAAATCTGATATTAATAAACTACTATGACTACTATGACTAAGGTTACTAAAACGTCTCTAAAAATTCCATTATTCAAATGTTATTCCCACATCATAATCACAGTTTCTATCTATTAAGTTAATAGTGCTTTGACTCGATTAATAATATCATACTCATATAATAAAGGCGTCATGTCAGTTAGTGCATTTGTGCGTGTATTGTATGTTTATTACTTTTTGGATGAAATTTGGTATGATATATACCTAAAGATAGAGGTAGATTAGACCCTTGTTAATACTTATATTACTTAATATATCCCGGACCAACGAGTATAAAACCGCGGAGCGCTTCTAGAGAGTTCTACCTGTAATAAAGTCTATTTCGTTCATTAAACCCTGGTTCTGATTGTAGACTCCGCCTTCGGCCTGGCTTGAGGACCCGCGGCACCACCTCGACGACCGTTGCGGCCAGCGCCGCCTCTGAAGACTCCACGGCCCCCAGCGCATCCGGGGAAGTCGCTGAAACTACCCCTGCCTCCACCAGAACCATCGGGTAAAATCTTCTTTCAAAGACACAAGCTTTTACTCTATTAAAAAGTAAATAACTCGGGAAATTGCACATTGTACTTCACCCTCTATCCCCAAACTAAGCTATGTATTGGGCTAGATGGCGCTGTGTGAAATGTCCCGTAACATTTATTTATTTGCTAGCATTAAAGTTGGCTCTAGGTGATGATGGTGACTTAAAATATACACCTTTTATTATACTTGGTCTAGCTTGACAGCACTCCGTCTGATGCGAAACTACGGTGAAGCGAACATGTAGCACACTTGTTCAAACCTTTTTACCTACTGTTTTTTTAAAGACGTTCATTGTTAAGATTATACGGTCCGCAGTAAAACTCTAAATGACAAGTGGATTGAGAGAGCAAAACTGTTTGAATTGCAATCATTGCCAAGCATGATTTAGCAAAAAACAAACGAAAATAAGTTCGGTAAGATGCCAAATATTTTTTTGGTCTCAATAACTACAAAACAAAGCTTATATTGGTAACGTTTTGTGTAATTATTATGTTTCGATGCATTTGCTCTAAAATTTATTTATATCAGTTTATGCCTACAAAGCATTAGTTCTGCCATCCTACAGTATCAACATAATCTGACAGCAAATGTCTTTCACATGGAATGCTTTACTCAACAACGGGACAGTAATTGCACATTATTTTTATCACAGTCTACCTACCTTTAAAAAATAATGTGACACCTGATCTCACCAACAAAATATTGGTTATCCCTTCGTGATTGCGGAGGTCAGGTAGCAGTTCGTTCTGTGTAAAAACCGTTATTATATGCCAAGTAAGCTAATTAGGAAATTCGTATGATAACTTGGCTAAGACTCACAGGAACATTGTAGTCTTAAGTAGTTTTATATAGTTTTAAGAAATTTGATCGACTTTAGGGAGGAAGCATATACAAGAGTGAGATATATATTCGAGAACATAATTAATTTGAACATTGTAGTCTAGTTTTAAGAAATTTGAATCTGTCACGATGTCCAGACGTAGTCGTCCCGGCCTGCGGCCTGCCTCCCTGCGCCCCGGTCCCAGGCTGAACCTGCGGCCGAGCTCTCGCTTGCGCCCAGGCCTCACCACCGCAGCACCCCTCGATGCCTCCGAAGCACCCGCCGAGACTTCGCCACCTGAATCTCAGTCCACAGATTCCGATGCCGAGGTAAAAATATGCTGACAGAACTTATTGCTTAAAATTAATAATCGTTAATTGTTAATAATTCGAGGCATATTATACGTACCTATACATCAGCATTTGTACCCTACAAAGGAAAAAGTTCTCAATTCAACTAATTGTTTATTACTTAAAAAAAGTCTATGTGCTAAAGTGCTGCTATTGCTGCGTTACCAGACGGTGGCTTGGTACTGCAGGCGCATGGAGTGTTCCTTTTTGCTTACCCATTATGTGTATGTCCAGAGTTCCCCGACGCCGGCGCCCGAGGCCCCGCGCGGAGGCCTGAAGCTCCGCCCCAACAGACTGCAGGTGGCCCCCTCCCCGCGCCCGCGCGCCTCCGTCGCTCCCCCCACTCGCCGACCCAATCCTCTGCTCAGGAGGAAACCTTCCACGGAGGTAAGTGTCCTCATTTATTAAGGTTCATCATGGTGGAACCGATTATGCCTAATAAAACTTGAGAGGACATTTTCTGGGATTACGTTGAATTTATTATTTTTTCCATAAAAAATTGTGGACGTCAAAAATGTAATATACTCGTAGTTTAATAGAAAGCAAAAAAAAAATAGAAATTTCAAAACTTAATAGGGTTTGCGAGCGTAGCCAGTAGTTAGGTCCCTTAGCAGACAGGTATGTAATGCTATATTTCTTTTGAGGTATTTATTTGCGAGTAACTAGCTATATATGCTTATTTTTATAACAAAACCTATCGTTGTCATTGTTAATACGTATAACCATGACACAAGATTTACTTACAACACCTATCTAAAGTGGTAACGTACCGAATATTTTTTGATAGATCCAGTTTTAATGGTGACTATCACCGGCTGATTACAAGTGAATATTGTAATTTACCGACGAGGATAATAATTATTTATAGTTTATTCAATTAATATATGTACCTTTGTGCATTTTTTCGGGATATAAAGTAACCTGTTGCCATAGTTACTGAATAAATAAATTATAGATGACTATATAGTCTCGGTGAGCCACTCCATCACGTCACCAACG
Source organism: Macaria liturata (assembly GCA_964023185.1). Lineage (NCBI taxonomy): Eukaryota > Metazoa > Arthropoda > Insecta > Lepidoptera > Geometridae > Macaria > Macaria liturata. Next base: position 18,200,659 of record OZ026808.1, on the reverse strand, counting down.
AGAACAAATTTACCTCAATTTTATTTACTCATATCCCTAGTATTGTTTAAGATTTTTCATTTTATCAATTTTGGTTTTAACACACATTTTCGATGCAGGCTACAACAGAGGCGCCCAAAAAATCATCAAACGAGTCCGTAGAAGAGAGTACAGCGAGCGCTGAGAAGGCTGAAACAGAGACCGAGCCCGCGGTCGTGGAGACCACTCCGGCGGCCCCGCTGAGAGGGCTCGACGCCTTGATTGCAAGACGACGCGCGGCCGGAGGCGTCGGCGCCCGCCCAGCCAGGCCCGCGCGCAGGGCCTAACTCACTCCATCCTTCCACCCTTACACAAGTGGCATCCTTTAGCGATACTACAGAATAAAAAGAAGTAGAAGTAACTTGGCGCCACTTGTCTAAGGGTGCTGATCTCACAGTGCCTTCTAACATCTCTCCCTACTTAACGTAATGCCAACGTTTGTCAGAGAATTATGAATCCCAGAAGGCAAGAGAGTGTTAGTGGGAACCAAATCTTTCAGTCTGATATATGATATGTGCTGAAGGTCACAAAAACTGATGATAAGCAAAAGTTCTGAAAGCATCTGAAAGGACGTACTCTTATGTATTCGTCAAATTCTGTTACAATGTTTTTTCGATACATTTTATAAATTTATTTACCAGTGACTTCATCCCACAATCCCGTCATATACTTAGTCAATTTGCTCCGCAAACTCTAACTGTTAAGAGCTCTGTACTTAATCTTCCCGAAGACAAGAGTTACATATAAATGTATTCTGTTTAGTTAGGACCCTCAAATTTAGATAAGATAATAGGACACATTCCTTTTTTTTACTAAAATGTTATGTACATATTAGTGTTAGGTATTTTAATAAGACAGAGTTCAAGAAGGAAGATACCTAGACCAAAATAAACAAAAATAAATACACCCTATTTTCAGCTCTAGCTACAACGCCAAAACTCATATGAGTTGTGTTTCTTGAAGTTGAAATTTGTTTTTTCCTGATTCGATACCTTTTACTAACGTTAACGCTAAGCTCTAATTAATGTTATGAGAGCTAGATGCTCTCATATTTAAAGAACGACCAAAATCATTAATAATATCTTAACTATACTTCCTTACACTTACGTTAAGAAACGTTTCAAGTGCTCAATACTCAGAATATCAATTTTATTACATTTTAAATTCACCTCCCAGTTATGTCAGAAATTATTCATGTTCAATCTGGTATATAATCGTATGAATTTTAATATGTTAAATACTTGTAATGATACTTATTTAATTTTGTATCATCTAAAATACTCAATCGCTATGTAGGCATGGTATTTAGCTAATGTTTGTCTTACGTAAGAAATTTCACTTGACTACCTACAAACATAATTAATGTACCTACTTGTTTGCCGAAGCACTGACTCCTAGTGCCATCGTGATATGTTTTGTATCTTCGTAAGTGTGATAATAAATTAAAGATAAGAATATAAAGTATTGAGCTGGTTTCAATGTTTATCCCTCATTTTAGTTATTAATCATCAACAAATATTAATGCATTAATTATAAGACATCATTTTAACCTTATTTTGGCTACTACTGTTACTATTAATCATCGAAGCACTTTCTTCACAAGTCATGCCGCGTAGTCACTCACAAAAATGTAAATATACCTAGGTCCTTACATATGAAATTGACGTTTTGTATGGGAGGAACAAAAAGTCGAATATTTTTTAATAAAATATATTGAATTAATCAAAGTATGAACCATTGTTTTCTATGCACTTTTGCCATCTCATAGGTATTTCATTGATCCCTTTACAAAAAAAAACCAGTCGGACTGGAATCAATAAAATCTCCGAAGGCGATTTGGACTGCCCCTTCGGAGTTGAATTTTTTCCCTTGCAAGAAGTTATCCAAATTTCGAAAAAAGTGGTAATCTGTTAGAGCGAGGTCCGGGGAGTACGGAAGATGTCTTAGACATTCCAATTTTAGCTCTTCTAATTTGGTAGCCGTCTGTTGTGCAGAGTGTGGTCTAGCGTTGTCGTGAAGCAGCAGTGGCGTGGAGCGATTGACCAGCCTAGGTTGTTTAGCCGCTAGCTTTTCCATCATGGTTTGCAATTGCTTACAATAGACATCAGCCGTAATAATCTGGCCAGAATTGAGAAAACTGTAATGAACAATACCGACACTAGTCCACCAAACGCTTACAAGTAACTTTTTGGGGTTAATTTTCGCCTGGGGCAGGATTTGGCTGGCTGGCCAGGATTCAACCATTGCGCTGAGTGCTTCTAATTATCGTAAAGAATCCATTTTACATCGCAGGTAATGATTCGGTTTAAAATACCTTCATTATTGTGCCGGTTCAGTAATGTAACGCAGCAGTCGACGCGCTTTTGCCGGTTTGCTTCAGTCAATTCGTGAGGTAGGTACCCACCTTTCAAGCTTTTTAATCTTCCCAATTTATCCTACAGCTGTTCTATCTAAACATCCATAGTAAACCTTATCCTTGCATAATAGGTACTTCCATCAAATAACGTTGATAAGAGTGAGACCGTGTGCAACAAAACAATATATTCATCACAAAAAACAATAAAATTATTAGGTACAACAACAGTCAATTTATCACAAAATTTCTAATACTAATATGAAAAAGCAGCAACTTCTAAATTAGTATTAGTTATATGAGTATTAGTAGCTAGTATTTGAGCCTTTTGGAGTCGCGACTTTGGGGCCGTGGGCTCCGATAACCTCTCGGAGTGCTTGGTTGACGCGATACTAGACCAAAATGATGACCTTTTTCTAAGTCAACATATCAGCATTGCCATCCAGCGTGGTAATGCGGCCAGTATGCTGGCCACGCTGCCCTCTGTCAGTGGGCTGGAGCACTTAGACAACCTTAGGCTTCTCTAAGTGCGCCCCCCTTTTTTGCTGTTGTATTTAGAAGTAGGATATTTAGTTTTTCTACCCTTGTATTTATGTATTATTATTGTAAATAAATTATAGATGTAATTTAAAACAAAAATGCACCACGGTATAATATTGAGCACAGTGTCGCTTGTTCTGGTCTCGTTCCTGATGACCTATTGGTGGAATGCCTGTGTAAAATAACCTCTCCAACTCAATTTCTAACCAGTATTTTGGAAACAGTATGTAGAACATATCAACACCCTTACACATATCAAAAAGTCTGTAACTAGTTTAAGAAATTTTTACATGTACAATGTATATACATAGTAGGTATATTTTAAAATAGCCAGGGAAATAGACGAGAAATTGCATTTTAAATAAGATAATCATACACTACAGGACATATAATTGTGATCGGTACCTAACATCAGAGCTATTTTTTTCATAGTTGTACCTAATACCAAATGAATGTTTTTTTAATAAGGAATGGATTTGAATTTTACCGTAATTCGCCTGATGGTAAGCAAACATTACGGTCTAGGATGGAGCGTGCTTACCTAGTAAGAACCGATTCACTCTCGCTTTGAAGATCGCAAGGCTATATTCTGCGGGGAACAGGGAGTCAGGCAGGGAATTCCACAATTTAGCAGTTCGCACTATAAAAGTGGAAACAAAATGCTTAGTGCGAGTCTTGGGAACTTGGACCAGGAAGCGGTGACGACCAGCTGTAGCCCTGCTCGTCCGGGGGTAAAAAATGTGTAATGAATGTTTGGACCCTATCTAGAATTAGTTATTTGTAACTTCGTCTACACTAGCTGTAATTTACATAAGATAATTCGATATCAGATCAGACAATGTCTCTGTTTATTTCCATTAATTTATCAGTTCTGAAGATATTCTGTCACCGAATACATAAAATAACAATTACGCTTAACAAAACGTTATCATCAATCACCTTTAACTTTGTTCGTCTAAAGAATGACGAAACGAAAACTATTGCAGACGGTACAATATAATCGCTTCACACGACTTGGTTGACTGTAAATAAAATAAAATACGCCTATACGTGTATTAACACAGCACTATATACAGAGTTCATGTACATATACACAAAAGACAAGGCTCGCTCGGGCGTCCATTGGCCGTCTCAGTCGACGACAATAAGTGGACACACACAGTATATACAGTTGCAGTAACACAACTTGGCTCATTGGAAATTATTGTGCACAAAGTGAGTACTAAATAAATTAAAAAAAAAAGATTTTTTTAAAAAGATTAAAAGATTTTTATTTGTAAACAGGTACAAATATATTTTAAAAGACAAAATATGTATGTACTATATCGAAAAAAAATCTAATACCTTTTTAATACAATCGATTTGAGAAAATATGTATAGCATGTGTTACTAAATTTAGCATACTTACGTGCTTTGGTAACCTTAATTTTGTATAATTAAATTTAATCCAATCACCATAGTATGTATCTCGTACTTTAAAGTCGAAATGAACCTTCTTTATTAAATCTGTTTAAAAATACGGCATATTGTCTACTGTACACTTATCAGCTGTGGCGTGCGCCGGCGCAGTCGTTCGCAGCTCACGAACGATTATTTTAAATGTTAGTCAGTCAGTTGTGAACCGGCCTTCCTTTCGTACACACGTACCAATCTCGTTGCTTGTGAGTACACTTTCGATTCAATATCAACTACTAACCATTATGGTTCTTCTTCTAAAGTTCCTATAATATGCTTGCTTTCCTGATTTTTTTTTCTTCCTTTCTCTTTTGGTTAGGTTATCATTTTAGTATTGTATCTTAAAGAACGCCCCCAAGCCGGCCTTAAATTCACCTTTTTGCCGATGAGTCTCATTAATTTATTAACTAGTTAGTTAAGTACATATTTATTCGTTGATTAGTACTAGTCATGTGACATCATTGTCTATTATATGGGTCAATGAGTTTGTCTTTTCCATAAAATTGAATGCAGTCGCGTGCCATGCGGCACAAATAATATTAATAGGTAGGTACGAGTAGAATAACGTGCAGTTCACCGGCTATCGCTTGTAATCTTGAGATTTATTTGTGGTAGACTAATAAGCCATTGCTTCTATGAGAAAAATACTGTTTCTTTTACTTATTATTTACTACATATTAGCAAAAATCATATGATATGTACGCGGCAGAAACATTGCTGCTACTTTTGTAATTATCAGTTTCCACAGATATGCCGAATGTAGTCAGTCGTGTGTCAGTGTGGATTACTTTTATGTAATTCCATTTTTGGACAACTGTATTTCTCTGAACCTGTTTAGCTCGTTTGCTTAAGAACCCAGAAAAAAGGGTAGGCTTTTTAATATATATTCTCACCGTACTTAAAACCTTAATATTTTGTCCTCTCATAAACACATGTTTTTAGGTCAAGCTACAAAATGGTTGTGGACATCAAGTCTGTGCTGGTGGTGGACGGAGTGGGAGCCAACTGCGGAGAGATCCTCAATTCTCACGGCATCAGCGTCACCAATAAGGCCAAGATCTCCAAAGAAGAACTTCTTCAAGAAATCCCGGTGAGTTCCATTACAATATTCCAACTAGTCCCGTTCTTCGAGTCGTATTCTTAATTACTGAACTTCGTATCTTCCCCGCTTAGTTAATTATTGGGGAAATTCTTATCCCAGACTCTTATATTCAAACTAGTAGCCGCGATTTAAAAAAGTAGCTTGGATGATATGTATAATAAATATGTAATGTGTCAGTTCTGTCATTTGAAAGTGGGAAACAATACTCGGTAGCAAATATCGACAATTCAACAATTCACACGAACAAGCATATTTTGGGCTTAAACATTTTTTTTTTTTCATTTATTGCTTATTTTTCTATTGAATTCAATTGTATAAAACAGACTTTTCTTGAACGAAATGAATCAAGTTAGCCTTGTTTTGGATTATCGTCGTTATGTTCCTTCGATACAAGACTGTGTTTTTACATCGCCACTTCAACAACACGAGGTTGATGCACTCAGAACTTATCGATAAGCAGCTGGTTATATTATCAGACGTGACAAATAAATATTTTTACGCCCTTTTATATGTTCAGTAATATACATGTAACGATTGCTAATATTTTACCTCTAAAGTACATATATTTCATTAATATATTATATGGTTTCTTGTATGGCGGAGGTCCAAGAAGGTTTGATCGTGAGATTTTTGCATATTATCTGTAAAAACATTTTATTTCTATACTTAGTTGGTACTTTTTTATTCTTCTAAAGTTGAACAATTTTCAATAATATACTACCCTGATTCTAGAAATATACATTAAAAGACTATAACAGATAAGACTGGATGAAAAGATACTTGTAACTTCTATAAATCTAACTCCTCCAATTAAAATAGACTTTTTAATTCAATTCAGTTTCTTTACTAGCATAAATGTCATTTAGTGATCGATATATTTCTCCTGTTGCAGTATTACGATGCATTGGTAGTTCGTTCGGCGTCGCAAGTGACCCAGCAGGTGCTAGAGGCCGGCACCAAGCTGAAGGTGGTCGGCAGAGCTGGTGCTGGAGTAGACAACATCGACGTGCAGGCAGCTGGACAGAGGGGCATCGGAGTCATCAAGTAAGTCAACCAAAGCACGCCATGACTTTGTAAACCGCACCGCGAGGAGGTTTTCAATTCGATTGTTTTTATGTATGTATTTACTTGGCCTATACCCAGCAGTGGGATCCCAAGGGCTGTGGATGATGATGATATATTAACTTACTAAGAATAATTCATGTGTCATGTCGACGTCGTATAAGGAGGTCAAGGAATAGGCTCAACCGGGTAGTATGGCGCATACTCCACAGACAAGGGCCTCGCACTTAAATTTATGATGCAGCTTTACTTACGAAATCTCTTTGAACTATTGAAATGTTACTCTTCAAGTTGAGGGTGAACCGGTTTCTTCTAGGCAAGCGCGCTAGATTGTAGATTTCGACGTTGCTGGCGAGTAAATGAAGGTGTTTCCTATGCGGTCCTATTTTTATTATGTCTAGTTCAGTTCATACTTGAATCAGTTCTACTTAGATGAACGTGACATTATCTGAATTGGAGACAATTCCAATTTTATGAATTAATTTAATTTATGTGATAAATTTCGTGACTATAGAATAGAATATCACTTTGAAATTACACAACAGAAAAATAGACATAGATATAAGTGCTAGACATTGGGCGGCCTTATCGCCTAACTATATGTTTGTATAGATGTATTTTGATGTTTTTCCAAAGATTTCTAGGAAGTTGTAACTTTTTTGATGTGATTATTTCGTTTCGGCATGTTTTATTTGCTGAACCTAGCACGTCTCTTCAAAATCGGTACCATAGATATTGATGTACCTTCATACGTAGGCGACATGGCAACGAATTCGATTAAACTTTCCCCTTACGAATATTGTGATTCGAGTTCTTTATTAAAATGCGGTAAACAGAAACCGACAATCATTAAAATAAAACAAGCAAATTGCTAATTAAAAGCATAAACCCATTACAATTTGCATTTAAGAATCAAAAAAGTCACTGTGGGTACTAATTCCTCGAACGCAATTGCTATGATATTGTATTGCAAACTTAAAGCTAAACTGGCCCATACACTATGTCAGCATTTCCGTTGAGACCACCTAAGCCATAGGTACTAAGAATCTGAGCCTGAGAAATGCGAGCGCTTATCTGCGCTAAGTCAGCTAAATATTATTGTAAGCCATACTGGTTGATTGTCATGCGAGTTGTTTTATAATACAAGTTAGTGTTAGTGTTACTTATATTGTTCATATTGTAGTCTTCCAAATATATATTTCCCTTATTTAAACGTGTTTATCATGTATTTTAAAGCATTTCTTCTTTTTCGATTCGGTGTTTTATTGTTTTATTTTCTCTATAATGCTTCGAGGATTACTGGTAACCGATGTGGTAACCTTTTAAGAGTGGTTTTAGTACCAACATAGAAACTGTTGTGTGGCTTTGGAATTTGCGAATTTCTGTGAATTTCCAAAAGTTGTTGAACAAAACTTTAAAACTTTTTGTACTAAAGCCAAATCTAAAAGTTATGCGCGGTACTATTAACACTGTACTTTTACAGTCTGACGTTTTCAGTTAAAGCTAGTTGCAAGGCATTTAACCAATGATATTATATGTATATGTAAGCTCACTGCATTTAACATTCATAAGACAACTTTTAGTTTACTACTCTTTTTTACTGGATTTGATTAATGGACAGACTGTTGAAACAATTTAAATTTTTAGTATTTATGTTGAACAATCATACTGTTGTAATTAAAAGCAGTGTTTGAGGTCTGTTTATTCCGCTTACACTCCGCAATGGAGACGATGGTTTCCGGTAAAGTTATAGTATACGATCTTGGGCGTAACGTTTTTTACATTTTTACCGACTCCTGGCCGCGAGCGAAGTCATAAGCATTCATCACTAAGAAAAAAAATGATAAAATAAACCTTTTTTTTTCGGGACATTCCACACAATGAATGTGTATGTGTATTCTGATTGTGAGTACTGTGACCACTTGCAGTGCCCCGGGCGCCAACGCCATGAGCGCGTGCGAGCTGACGTGCAGCCTGTGCCTGGCGCTGGCCCGGCACGTGGCGCCGGCCGCCGCCGCGCTGCGAGCGGGCCGCTGGGAGCGCGCGCTGTACACCGGCACCGAGGTGGCCGGCAAAACCCTCGCCATCCTCGGCCTGGGCAGGGTCGGCCGGGAGGTCGCGCTCAGGATGCATGCTTTTGGCATGAAGGTATGTACCTACTACAGATCCCACTACAATGCATAATAACAATAATCCTTTTTTAACACCGCCAGCATATTAGTTAGGCGCGCGTATTCCGATTTAGGTTTACTTTATTATTTTTAAATGCATAGTTGATATTGTCATGTTTTAAATTTTTTTGCCATTTAAAAACAGCAATTTGCAATGTTATCAATAAATTGTAAATTAAACCTTTTTTTACGTGGAATAAGTTTACGTTTGACTACAACCCGCGTGATGCTGATGTTAAGCATTGCTGCAGCCTGGGTGTAACATGCTTATCTAGTTCATTATCATCATTATCGGCTTTTGTTTTTGGCTACCTTTGGTGCCTAGAGTTTATGAGCCATAGGTACGAGAGCATACCAAAACATATGAAAACCGATGGTTAAATGCCTTCACTTCATCATAATCAGTTAAATTAGAAAAAGTTAAATCCTAATAAGTGTATTTATCATATAAAATATCCTTTTAACGTCTTTATAATTTAGGTTTTTGGAAATGCTGGCTAAAGCGAAACAGCAAAAAGTAGCAGCGATTGAGTGTCTTATTGGAGAACAGTATTTTTATAGCATATAGCACGTAGTTGTATGTACTTAGGTGCCAATATTAGCTTACATAAGCGATTACTCTGAAAATTTTGCAGCCTTTGCTAATAAAATAAACGAAGTAGGTACATGTACGAATTATTATAATCTGTGTCTAATGCTGTGCGCTACCATAGAATACAGAGTACACGAATGCTGAGCGTAACAATGAATAAACGCACTAGAGCTACACAAGAAGCTACAAGCAAAAAATAACGTCAGTGGAACTTGGATACCTTTTTCCTATATTTTTCTGGTATCTGGTACCCAAAGCCACAAGTGCTTGCTTAGTATGCGGCCAGTTGGCGCTAATTAAATATCCAAAATCTTTTTTTACTCTTCTTTTTTCCAGATAATCGGTTACGACCCGTTCGTGTCGGCGGAGCAGTGCCAGTCGTTCCACGCGACCAAGATGGAGCTCGACCAGATCTGGCCTCTGGCTGACTACATCACCCTCCACACCCCGCTCATCGAGTCTACCAGAAGTAAGACACATTCAATTAATTATTTGATAAGTTTACTGTTCATTTAATTTTGTACATACATATATTAATTAAACCAGGTATGATTGAAAACTAAGGTACATTATTACAATTTTGCCTATGATGAATTTTATTTTACTTTTTAGATTTTCATGTCCTATGGACGTAAGGGGTTGGAGTAAAGTATTGATAGAGAATGTGGCTCGGTGGTTGAAGCGTCTGCTTTACATTATTGCGCACAATGCACCAATGACTTGTTTTTAAGTTATGTGTATTGGAAATATCTATAGATAGGAATATACATGTAGGTATCCAATTTTATAGCATAGCATGTACGCTGTACGCACATGAAATTCTGTTTCGATTTTAAATGACACTCATTTTTGTATAAGTAAATTAAAGAAAATTGTATCTGCCACTTATGTCCAATATTGATTTATTTTTTTTGTTCATTTTTTTTCAGATTTCATCAACGCATCCGTTCTGAAGCGCTGCAAGAAGGGCATCAAGATCGTGAACGTTGGTCGCGGCGGACTTATCAACGAGAGAGATCTGCTGGAGGCTCTGAACTCTGGCCATGTGATTCTATATTTTTTTTAATAAGCCTATTGTGTCACACTCCTGGGGAGCTAAATTTCTCCATGGATCCCGGTTCCCCTCACCAAGCACCCTGAAACTAGTTGAGATCCTGACGCCAGCGGGTCTTGGGTCTTTCTCTACCAAGTCTCCCTTGAGGTTCCCCCCTGTGGTCTATATTACATATTCATTTTCATGGTATTATTTATAAAAAAAAACTACAGCCGTACTATGATAGACAAACAGCCTGAAATTTTACATGCCCAATAGAATCACCCCAATATATTAATTATGCGTGAGAGTCACGACCCTCGGTAATGAGGAATTTGATCCTAAGAGAGAGGGAAAGTGACTCTAGCCTTTCATGGCTCACTTTTGTTTATGTTAGTATTCTGTTTTTTTTTTCTTTTTCTTGTTTCTTACAAAAAAGATGCTGCGACCTATCCATGCATCTACTACCTACATGCATGTCTAACACACGCATTATTTCCTCGTGTTGCAGGTAGGTGGCGCCGCCCTGGATGTGTTCGAGCAGGAGCCCCCGACCGACCCGCTGACTCTCGAGATCATCCAGCACAAGGCGGTCGTCGCCACACCACATCTTGGTAAGTTATTAATTATGCTTTATATCATTTATTTGACCCGAACAGTCACTGAGTGGTATCCGAGAAGGAAATGACATAGAACTACACGTTGGTAGGGCTGGATCGGATGGGCTGAGGTCCGTACTGTGACGCGAAGGAGGAGGGATACCTACTTAGCAGTGGCCGCGGCTGATATGATTATTTATTAACACGCTACGCATTATCCTTATCGCACCCACGGCTTTAGTCGCGTGGATAAAAAGTACTTAATATGTAAATACAGGGTCTAATCTACCTCATAGCTGCGGACGCATGCATCACACTCTCGGGGCCCTGAACTGCGATGCGGAGGTGGAACACTTCAGGTTTTTAGTGGGTATGCCACCCTTTGGCGGGGACTCACACATAACCACTCGCCCTCCCAGGGGTCGCGTGGTACCTTTAAGAGGTTTTCTTGGGTCAAAAAAGGGTCTAATCTACCTCAATTCGCAATTTCATCATCAATCAGTGCAGCTGTTTTAGCGTGAAAAAGTTACAAGCCTACACAGAGGGCTGGGAACACTTGGACATTTTTATCTTTAGTTGGAAAATGTATGTTTCAGTTTTAAGCTTACGTTTATATACAGCCAGTCTGATGTTAAGCGCTACTGTAGTGAAAGCGGTAGCGCATTAGTCTAAGGGACAGTTTAGATTCTTCTACTTGTTTTTCTGGCTTCACAAAAAATAACGTCAGTTTAAGTTATATCTGTGTTTTTGCTCTAATTGTATTTTCCCTCTATTTTTCTAACTAATTTATGTTAATTTTGTCCTTCAGGTGCTTCGACGAAGGAAGCGCAAGTCCGTGTGGGGCTGGAGATTGCCGAACAGCTCGTCAACCTGGTGAAGCCGGGGACATACAACACTCCGCTGGCCGAGGTCACTCGCGTACTCAACAAGTAAACTGCTCCAGTGCTTAGAAGCCCGACCATCATTTCATACTAACTATTGTATAGGAAGAACAAACAATAAAGTTGTGATTAGTCATATGTCATATTGTAGGTAAAACCAACTCTATATCTCTTATAATTTTGTATGATGACTATCACTACATATTTTAATATTATCTAAGCCTTTCGTGAGACAATTTGTCAAAATGTTACTAAACGGTTTTCACTCACGTGTAATTCGCGTAGGTGTATTCGCGTATGTTGTTTACACGTTTCGGATGTAATGACACCAATCATCAGAACCACCGAACAGAACAGAAAACCGTTTAGTTACATATCACTACATAGTATAAAGCAATGTCACTTTCCGCGTCTGTCTGTTGTATGTATGTATGTTTCCTTACATCTTTACAACTACAGATTACAGATTTCGTTTTCAGCGTTACCGACAGCCGCTGCAATATACGGGCGGCCCTTACATATATAGATTTCAGTACATACCTACATACCTATATATATCCTGCACATTTGACCGTGCGAAGCTGGGCAGGGCCGCTATAGTGGGATTATAAAACGTATACAGTTAGTTTTATAGAGTTGATTTCTTTATTTGTATACCTACAATGTAATTTGTCATATCATCATACTTAACTTTAAGTCTTACTGTACAATAGTTAGAATGAAATAACGCACGGAACACTGCTTGAAAACCAGACTTACATCTTCGGTTAGTTATTAGATAAGGTTCAATATAAGAACACGTCAAAGTGAAATTCCTTGAGCTATATTTGTATAAGACCGAATGAACGGTTACACTCAGGAATTATTTTTAAGGTTTTTGCTTATGCTATTGATACCGCATTTATATACGCTGGTAGCTTCGTCGCAGAGGTCTTCGCGACCTCAAGAAGTGAACTGTTTTGTGCCTGTTTTGTTTTATCGGACGATTTAACAAATAGGTACTTAAAACACGTTACTAATGTAACATTTCGGCTTTTTATTATTTTTTTCATGACCGATTCAGCGGTTTATATTTAGGAATATAGCAGTAAGCCACGTGATTAAGAACATGTTTAACAACATATTTCTTATGTGTAAGTTTAAGATAAATAAACATTTTTAAATAAATGATTTTTAATTCCACAAATAATCGCTACTTTCTTGGGTGTGTTAAGTAAATTTATAGTTGTACATGATGCCTGGTACACTTTAGACGCCCAGGATTTTCCTTACAGTAATGTTGCTATATGGTAGCTTAATAGGGATAGCAAGCATGAAATATGACGAATTTACTTACTTAATTACTGTAAGGAAAAACCTGGGCGTCTAGTCGAAAGGAAGATACCCACAAAAAAATTTCACTCATTTTCGAATAAATGTTTAAATTAGTTACGTATTTTATATTAGGAAACTCTACGATCATACGATTTTTTCAAAATCACAATACGAGTAACATCGGCGGTGACTTCGTAGAAACTCTCGTAAGCTTTGTATTTGGTATTTCTATGAGTAAGTTTCAAATTTCGTGGATACCGTTTCTGATTTGGTCTATAAAATAAATGAAAATATTTTATACAATAAGTTCAGAGTTTACCTACCTCAATATCATTAGGAGGGTATAAAACCAGAAATATTTCTAACAGTTGCGAAGTCAAATTAAATAAACCTGCTGACATTTACAAGTAGGTAGGTATTTTTACGAGCCGTTCAAAAACTAGATCCTAACATTTATTATGAATGCAAATTATATGATAATGGCGTCTAAAAGCTACTTGTCCGCATATTTATAAAACTAAACCAAAAGCATGACATATATCTTCAAAGTCCCATTAATTATACTCGAATTATCATTTCAGATTATAAATAGTAAATTCAGATTTGACAATCATTATACCTACAAAAGTTGTTCGAGTAAGTGTCTTTTATCATTTTACTTACGAGCATATTTCCTATTCACAATTTCATAAACATTAAACTACTGAAGTCTATTTAATCGCAAGCACATAAAGGTCGAACCTACCTACGTGAGAACTATTGCAATTTTGATTTTATGGTCCGAGTATTATATTACAATGATGTGCCATTACAAAGTCTTAAGTAATGTTTTTCGAAAGTGACCACTGACCATGAAATGAAAACAGAAGGACAATTAAAATTATTTATTACACAATACTTATATATACTTAAAATTACAATTTACAAAAGTATAAAAATTCAATGCATTGTTTTTGTTGGTAATATAATTAATATTAAGTGTCGGTGAAGTACGAAACCGTACGTAGCTCGTAGTTAGGTACTAAGAAATTCAGTTCTTCAATGTCTAATGAAACTAGAGTAGTTTTTCCAGGCAATAACAATGTTGGAATATCGGTAGGTAGGTAGCTGATAGGGAAGCATTATAGGAGATAATATGTAAGGGGGAGAGGGGAGGTGTTACACAGGTACAGTTATGTGGTTAGTTTCCTCGCCTGGCGAATGTCCTGCCGTTCCTGACGGGAGCTGGGGCCGGCGCCGCCTCGTCTTCCGGCTGCACCGAGCGCGTGGCCGCTGAAACAACAACATCACTATCACAACACTTACATACTTATATGTTACCATAATTTAATGTTACCTTAAGGAACATGTTAAAGCAATTTTTAGTTACCTACCTACCTATATGAAATGTGATTAAAAATGTAAAGTTAAGTATATCTGTGTCCTATTTAATTGAGTACCTAGTAGAAAATAAAGGCTATTTTTTAATATAATGTAACACCACATTCTTTGGAGAGGACTATGCTTCTATTTGTATTTGTATTGCTTCTATTTTGATATCCTTACAAAATTATAAATATGCCGCCAGCTAAAATATTTACGCACTTGAAAGAATTTACGTTGGCATTTATTTTGACGTCAGTGACCAACTTACAGTTACCAACTTCCGTACATAGAAGTCGACCTCTGGAGGTAAAATCGAAAGGCAAGGCCAACACCAAATAATACGCCATATCTGGTAAGGTATTCCAATCTAGTTAATTTTAAGACACCCAAAAAGCAATTTCCTATATTGCAGCATTCCTGGCGTACGAAATTGTTGGTAAAATACGATACAGTTAGATTACCGTATAAAAACAGTAAAATTATTTACAAGCATACACAAAGCTCAAGCATTTAAATATACTTGTGATACAAAGCAGGTTCTTTTGCAAGTAGCAATAATACTCACATCATATTGGAAAAATAATTATTTATAGTAATACGAGTACATACATAGAACAGAAATCAAAGATAGAAATGTTAAAAAGAAATATTGTAGAAAATTTTAGTTAAACAAATGTGCATGATGTAATAATTGTATTCTTGGTGTAGCGTGGAGTGGAAAGTATATACTTCTCTAGAATTTAGAACATGATTAGTTTTATTAACATTCTAATCTAAGTAGTTCTACAAACTAGGCGAGCAAAATGAGCAAAAATGAGCAAAAATGATTGATGCATGTTTGAAAATGTAAAAATAAAACAACAGAATCAAAGTAATTACAATGCTTAGTTTTACAATTGAAATCAACCAAATTGAAATGAGAACTTAACAATCATTTTAATGTATAAAAAAGTTCCTTCTTTTTGTCTTAGTTTGAAAATAAAAGAAAAGAAGACTGCGAATTGTCTTTTTATTAATAGAAAGAGAAGTCAATTAAAACTATTATAATGTTACATTGGACACAGATGATACACACATAAATTAGTGGAAAGATTATAATTATATTATTGTTATTCATAGATTGGTATAACAGCTGGGTTCCTGAGTTTGTAGAACTACCCACCTATGCCCGAGATGTTGTTACTTACGCCGCCCGAACCGTCCTCGGGTGGGTTTGGTCTGCTGCTGAGCTTCCTCGCTCGTCTCTTCCTTAGCGGGAGTATTGTTGAATCTCTTCTTACCTATAATGACATGAATTATGGATGACATGACTGTGGCGATCAAATGCTTCGATTTCACGTGATCTTTTGTGAGGCAAGGAAATTTACGTATGAAATGAATGGAAAAGATTTTGTTTGAAATGTTTATGTATATGCAAAGTATTGTATTATATACCTATATAGTAAGAAAAATAATATAAGTAAGTAAAAGTAAAGTAAAGTAAAAAATAGGCCAATAGAACTCTAAGTTTTCTATCAGGAAAAGAGGAAAATTGTGTAGATAATTAAAATAGATATTATTATAGCGTAAGATAGGTACATACTGTAGCTGGACTTGGCGGGCTCGGCGGGAGCCTCCGGCGCGGCAGGAGCGTCCGAGTTGGAGTGTGCGCGGAGTTTAGCTGCAAACGAAGCAAGATAAAGTCAATTGACAAATTCTTTCGTAGAAGACAATGACGCCGGCCATAAAGGGAGTCGGTAAAAATAGCCCTTAAATCAAGGGATCGTAGATTGCAACGTTGCTTAACATCAGCCTATAAAAAAAATGTACCCATGAGTATTTTGATAGTTATTAGTATTTTCTTTTGTTAATCTAAAAAGCTAACGTATTTTATGTGTGTATGACTATAAAGCTAATGTATTTAGGTCTGCACGAACTTGCAAAAGTTTTAGAAAATTCATGTAAACTAAGTATGGCTAATAATATCTTTTTCATTTTTTGGTCTACCAGTGCAATAGTTCCTGCCATGAAAGAAGTTCGTACAGAAGATTGTGTGGTTTGTATTTTGTTTTTAGAAATCGTCAATTATTACCTTCGGCAGCTTCTGCTCTTCTTCTCTTGAGAGTTTCTAGGAGGTCGGAATTGCTCTTAAAAGGCCTGACGCCACTTCCGACAAGTTTTTTGCTCTCCGTGGAAGAAGGGGGCGCTTCAGTGGAGGGTTCTTGCTGTCCTTCTTCAGCGTAATCTCCTTCATCATCGTACTCTGCCTCTTCCTGTAATTCAAAGTAGATATGTTTTTGCATACATGGACCAAGTAAAAGAAAAGGCGGGTGTCATATCGTATAAGGAGGTCAAGGAATTGGCAGAAGATCGGGAAGGATCGCGCATGCTCCACAGACAAGGGCCTTGCCCTTAAATTTGTGATGATGATGATGTTTTCACACTGTATATAACTATGTAGTGTCTATGCTCCTTAGTACTGGGCTAGTGGCGAAAATCATGAAAACAGATAATTTTAATACACAGATATACACGACGTATATGTGTTAGCAGCAATCTACGTATGAAACTTTATATGCGTGTTGTGTTAGATTAACATGTTTTGAGCACAGTAAAAACGAAGCGAGTAGGTATAAGGTGTGGAATAAAATCATGTGAACAAGTACTAGACGTTTCAAACAAGTTTTGATTGTATCGAGATCACGACTGTCCCGACTCGAACTTAGCCCAAAAGTAACAGAAATTCCAGCATCGAAAAAGAGGTCTTACAAAGGTCACGAGCGAAGGTGACCCTATCATCTGTATCTTGTCTGTAAACCTACTCACCTTGAACCAGATGGTACTGACACATCATATTTTGCGAAGCCCATCGAGTCAGCCGATTTGCGACTAAGAGAAATGCTTATATATTATATCTACATACGTGTTATTAGTGGAAGCAGTATTATATTATCGTGGAAGCTAGCGAATTCTTTAGCGTTGAATCTAATGCAGTTACCATCCAAAAATTACAATGATTTGAAGCTCCTATGCGGCGTGAAAGCAGATCAAATAGACCAACAATCACAAAATCGAGTTTATAAATGAAATGAAGATGACGTGTGTTTACTTTATTTTTGCATAACCGAATAAAATATTCTAAGCAATTTGTTTATAACGAACACAAAAGAAGTAGATAGTACAACGAAAACCGACTTAGTATAGAGTACCACAACTGGCAGAGAGGCTTGAAGAGTCAAGTATTGAGTATGTGATGTGAGTTAAGTAATGAGTATTTGACGTACTGCTGGCGCTTGTGTGGTGGTGGTGGTGGTGGCTTTGCCCCTGGTAGGTGGGCCTCGCTTCAGTAGCCCTCGGGCCGCTGGTCTCGGCTCGTCGTCCTGGGCACTCGCTTGCAGGCAGATGCACGCCGCCAGGATAAACCTGGAATACACAGGAAAAGATAAACATCATAACGATGACTTTAAGTTATGAGGACAATATTTTATTCAGTCTCAAACTTAGGACAAGTATATAATTTGTAAATTAGTTTTTAGTTTAAGTACACATACTTATAAGGTTGTTTTTTTAATTGTTTGATATAACAAGTAATAACAGTTCTAATAGGTAACAGCAGTGTTATAAAATGTAAGAAATAGATGTCAAGAGTAGAACCATTCCTCGTTATGCTTGGCCTTAGGCTCTGTGAAGAACGAATTATTCGTGCCGTTGCGCAATAAATCTTACCACTATCATCTTCTTTTTCTTATCAAATGAGAGTGGCCAACTCTGGTGTCGAGAGTTTATCAAGCCGCTCTAAGGGCCTCTCACATAAAATTATCATATAACACGAGTTTTGGCCATAATAACGATTAACTTCGAACTCCAATACGTTAGGATATTTCTTCTGATATCGGTAAGTAACTTACAACATTTCGGACTATAATTTAGCGCGTACGAAACTCTACAGCCTAATCGACCGACATAAGATATCCTTGAACTGCTATAGACTTATACCTTCAAACTGTAATTTAGAGTACAGAATCTGGCTTCACAACTATCTATTGAAATAAGTACGCAATTCGATATAATTTAATATCATTCAATGTTATGTAACGTCTACGTCGTATAATGTATGTGTGTACCAATAATTTCAACTTCAATCAGTTTGTTCTTGTTCAAAAATCTGTATTACCTAATTAGTCTCAAAAAGCTTCTAAGTGACCATTGATCACCGGCAAAGTAAGAAATTACAAACTGAAGAATAATACCCAAAATAAAATAATACCCAAAGTACCCAATACCATATAGTACCTACAATTAATATAATACTGCAAACTTATCTCAAAAGTAGCAAATTGGCTTCTTAAAATTTTACTGGTTTTTTTAACAGTCCTATGTTGATCAGGTTATAATCAACCTACTTAGTCCCCTTTTGCTTTTTACCCAGGTTATATAAATCATATATCGCCTTAAACGATTTCAATACAAGCAATACTGCGGTGGGAGGTGTGCAGGCACTACGGAATATGACTTGGCTCCCGAATGAGACTGCTCGAGGTAAGTACAACATAGAAATAAGAACTAGAAAGTACGTTACCACCATGCTCCGAAAGCTTAAAAACACTAAGGAATAGTGGATACGCTGTTATTTTTTTAAAACATGATAGGCTCACGCTTGACTACAACTCGCCTGATGTGAAGCAACGTTGTAATCTACGATCTAGCGCGCTTGCCTAGAAGAAACCGATAAGACCGATAAATTATTGTTCGAGAGGGCGGGTTCTGTTCCACTATTGTACATATTTATTTTTATTATAAAATGAGAGTGGCCACTCTGGTGTCGAGAGTTTATCAAGCTGCCTTAAGGGCCTCTGGTAATAGCTTATCGACTGAATCATGAATTAATTGTACTTAGTTGAGTAGTTACAATTACTAGCGCCGGTCACCTGTAGGTAATTATATTCCAACAGGTAGATATCGACTATTGCCAACGTAAAACCGGTATTTTACATCTTACATAAATATAATAGGCAAACCGGTACAAAATATCTGTATACTTAAATATCATCTGACATAATTTAAGCAACAAATCAGGTTGTTAACTCAAACACCTATTAACACTTAAGATTTTGAATCGACGCAACATACTTTGTTGTTAAGGGTAACTTGATTTTTGCGATACCTAAGTTATAAATGTACTCTATAACACTATGTATTTAAATTTACGTTACTTTGTAATTTTATTTAGTAATTGTTGAACCAAATTAGAAACACATTGTTTGTATAAGAAATGGGACATTAAGAAAAAATAAAAAAATAAGAATGGTGTGCTTAAATACTTATTTGTGTAATTACTACTTGTACTTATATCGTTACTAGTGGACGCTCGCGGCTTCGCTTGCGTTATTTCAGGATAAAAAGTAGCTTATATAACACTCCTAAGACCTTAGCACTACTATTATACTCCTCACATACCAAAAATCATGATGATCCGTTCAGCCGTTTTTGCGTGATGAGCGTTTAAATAAACAGACACACAGAGGCCCAGATAAACGGAGAAACAGATAATCCGACAAACATTATAAAAACTGCTGAATAGTGTTTTATAATCGATTTAAAGTACAAAAAAATGTAATATCTTCTTTGTTCAGATTGTTGACCCTCTTCAGCTCTATTACATGTATAGATGATGAATTGACTGACAGGCAAAGGGGGTCGAAATCTCTATGGTGTGTGTTATAGACTCTAGTCATTACGATGCACTGAACTTTAATGTATCGTAAGTAGTTAAATGTCAAACATTAATATAATACAAACTTATAATACATAGGCATGTTTCAGTAACAAAGTTCTAGCAAAATA
Organism: Macaria liturata; assembly: GCA_964023185.1. NCBI lineage: Eukaryota > Metazoa > Arthropoda > Insecta > Lepidoptera > Geometridae > Macaria > Macaria liturata. The sequence continues at coordinate 18,180,351 of OZ026808.1, read as the reverse complement.
CGAGGGCAATTGAAAACATTCAATGCCTGAGTTTACTAAGACTATTGTTCTAAAATTGATGCATTAAATGTTAATACTAGGTACATGCAATTACCAGGCAACAAACTACAAAAGGTGTTGCAATGAAATAACTTGGCATACCTTCAAAATACCTTACATTATTACCTAGAAGCCGGCTATTAAATAATGATGCTTGATCGGCGACGTGGCTTTTAGCTTTGCTATAATAGCAAATAACCATATATTTATATTGAAACTAAGTAGGCAGGTAATAAGCATTAAAGTAGGTAGGCGAGAACAGATCTGAAACGTCCCAAGAATGCGTGGATCAAGGCTAGTGGAGCGCTGTGAGGTTGAGTCGAGAATGTTGCTCCGGCGCTCTTCCACGAAACTTTGGATGCGATCATGCTACTCGCGTGGTTGCGCCGAGAAAGGTCAACAAGTCGCTCTACTCTAGATAGTTGAATAACAAGTCGCCACAGGGTCGGGTCAGATGGCAGCCCGGCGTCGATTCCGTGTCCGCTTCCGACTGCAGACACCTTCCCTTTGCTTTCTCTGATTTATGTAAGTCTGCTTCAATTTCTTCACACGTTATACGTCTTCTTTCATCATGCGCAGTCACGATGAAGCACTCAAATAAAATAATTGTTTATTTTGAATAGAGCGATGCGATGATATTTTATTGCAGCTAAACGTGAGATTGCATTTATGAAATCTATTGTGAAAGAAACTTTTGCTAGGCAACGAACGTTGCCTGACTACTTAAATGCAATATACGTCTTGTAAGTAGAAATCTGAGGTTTTATAGTTCAACTCACGTAAGGAAAAAGTACGACTTTCTACGCTAGCAATATTGCATACGCGTGTGGTCTTTCCAATCGTATTGTGGCTTCAGATCACGTCAAGGTCAGTTGGACAGAAACCAGAAGTGGCAAAAAGTGGCCTGACCTCGGCTTGCAATACATCGAGGGCCTGCGCGCGCGCTGCGGCGTGTCTAACTAATGCAATACAACAATATGATTGTATGTACATCATACATTTTATTGTACTTATTACATTATTTTTATTCATATGATACTAAGTTGAAGACTAATCTTCGAAGAAGTACAAAAAGTTATTTGAGCAAAGTAAGGGCTTCCACATATCGCTACTGCTCATCCCTATTGCTAGGAAAATGGGCAAAATATCTTACTTAGTCTCTTCTACGAAAGTTAATTCACTAAAATATATTTATAACAGGAATTCATATCATCATCGTATAGTAATGTACCTGCGTCACAACAGGGCCATCATGACCATTCATATAACTATTGGCTAATTTAATCAATATTAGACAATGTGTGAACATTTTAAATTCAACCTCGTCTCTAATTGAATCTTAATTATGTTTTAGATCCTGAGAATAACCCACTTCCTCGCGTTTAAGGGGCACACCTATCAACTCTTAGATGGAACGGATAACATACCAGTTCGCGAATTCCTATTGGGTATCTTAGTACGAATAAGTTACATAACCGCTGAGAAGCTCGTACCAAGCTTCTCACAATTCAATAAAGCAATGAGTTTGTAATTTATGTTGGGAAAATAACACAATCTAGATATTGTTACAAAGAATGAGACCTAGTCACACATGGTCAGGTAAAATTACCAAATCATGGTTTATATCTTTAAGATCTTTTCTGAAAAACCTGCCAAACTTTATTTACAATAATAAAATATAAAAACAAGGGAAGAAAAACTAAACATACTACTTGTAACTACTACAAAAAAGGGGCACTTAGAATATCTTTAGAAAAGCCTAAAGATAATCTAAGTGCTCCAGCCCACTACCAGAGGGCAGCGTGCCCAGCATACTGGCCGCATTACCACGCTGGATGGCAATGCTGATACGTTGAGCCAGAAAAAGGCCAGCATTTTGGTCATGCGTCGCGTCAACCAAGCGCTCCGAGAGGTTTTGGAAAATAGTATGGGCTCCCGGACCCCACGGCCCCAAAGTCTCGACTCCAAAAGGCTCAAATATGTAACCTCGGCCGAGGTTAGCATATTTGCGTCTCTTGTGATGCTCGGCAATAATAGCCGCCGCTCCAGCCAGACACCGTGTCAAAGACAGATGAGACGGCGCCAATGTGTCGACGCAAGTGCCGTTCCACACAAGGGGCCGACCCAACTTCCAGGGCACAAGAGTTATACCGTCAGGTCTTTTTCCATCGTCACGTGCTAGGCCGCTCGGTTCGAGCATAGCTGCAACATTGGCAGTGGCAAAAGCCCGGCGAATGATGTCGTTTAGACTAGCGTGGCGGCTAATTCTACCAGCACTCCTCGAACATGAGAGGCCATGGTGCCCGAGCTGGTCGACATCAGTACCACACTGGCAGCGGCTCACAGCTCCTCGCACCCAAACGCAAGCTAAAACCTGCCTGCCTCATATATTTCGATCATACATGATATATCATATATTTTTTATTTTGGATAATTTTATTATCTTATTATTATTTATCGCCTGATGCCTGCAGCTCAGCTCGCGTTGTTTTGGCATAATAATATCTGTATCTGTATATAGTAATATACTTGTTGCCATTAATATAAGTATTAATTAATAGGAAACAACTTTGTAATTAAATTTTGGTGAAATAAACTAACAATAGAATAAAATAATAATAATAATAAAAAAATATAATTGTATGTATATAGGATCATACACTATCATCTTTTCAAAAATTACGATGATCCATTGCGGCGTGAAAACGGAAGAAACTGACCAACAAACCCACAAACCCACTTTCGCCTTTATTCGTTTCTATGATGATATTTATTGGTGTGAGGTATGTTTGTGTTGTATCAGTTGCGATGAACTAATGGCATTACTCGATGACTCTTTACATTTTGCACGCAAATGTCAACTGTGTAGTTTTGCAACAATATTTTATTACCAAATGTCTGCGAGCTCTTTGTACTCGCACAGTTAGATGAGTTGCGGCAGGTATTGAAATAAATTAAACAAAGCTAACCACGTCTTAAAGATAGCAGCAGCATAGGATTTTAGGAAATTTAATTTAAGGCTAAGTGACCCCAAACTTCAATATTATGAAGATGAAACCCGATGATATAAATAATGTACCTACATACTCTACTTCGTCTCCATACCTACTAAGTGACTTATGTAGCTTACATGTTAAAATCTAATTCCTGTCAAGCTCTATTTGGCTAAAACTTCACTGTTCAATTGAACATTGCAATTATTCTATTAGATCCAGGAATCCGCAACTGCATTGTAGCTGCCACATCATACTAACTATTTAATAATAATAATGGCCGCCTTAATTATCGTTACATATTGAAACTAGTAATTTGATAATAGTTAATACTTATAGTACATCAACATACCTACATATATCTCCTATTTAATAAAATGACAATTTAACAAATCAGATTTCAAATAGTTATAATCATATCATTCTTTATAAGGCCTAATGTTGTAACGTTTGTTCGTTCTTTTGAACATTTAAACAACAGAACTGATTTTAAATTTAGCTTATACTACTTATTAGATTATTTTATAATGGCTCATTGCAGATAGCACCGCAAGTAATGATATAAATATGTCACATAAACAATTCTGAGTTCCAGATATTTCAAAAATAAACTAGTTATGTTTGACATGTAACAAGCTTGCCCACAACACCTGCTGTTAAGACAGAGATTACACATACAAAGATTGATTTAAGATGTTTACATAAGTAAGACATCAGACACGAGTTAGCGAAATGTCAGGCGGCCTAGTCGAGAGTAGAGCATGCCACGACCATCCTACATAGAGCTACATGTTGCCTAATCTCAGATCTAAGCTTTCAACATGGGACCGATTCATTCACGCAACTGGTTCTTGGTTTACGCTCAATTAATTTGAAAATTAATTGCTATATTACACCGGGTCAGACCGTGGTCTCATTATTAGGCTTACGAGACACAAATTAGCCATTACAAAATATTACACGCCGACTAAAGTATGTGTGAAGTGCATGCTCAAATATAAATGTATTCCTCACAATCTTTGAGTTGTACTCAAAATTAAATCTTAAATAGTATTTCGACAGCAGGCCTACATTTGACTTGGTCACCACACCACTTCACACTGTTTGTCATTGAATAATGATATTAGAATGGCAAAGCACTTTAGAATTGATTCGGAACCAGCTAGGTACAAGTTGTAAGTGAGTTACACAATGTATTGCACTGCTACTATCAAAGCTTTTGGATTGGTTTTACATTTGGTCAGAATTATTAAACCCAGTGTACTAAAAATTTGAATTTGCCTAATTACAGGTTATTAAAGTTTGTATATTTTTTGGACCTACAAAAATGACTTGGCTACAATCAAATTCAAAAAGCTTTCCCGTAATGTTTCCAATGTTCAAATGAGATGACAGAGTATTCAGTTCGCAAATACAGTCGCACAGCAGCAGACTAGAGTTCGACGGTTGAGTAAGAGAACAATGGAAATACACGGCGAGTTTTACAAGTTAGGCAAACACTTACAGGGGTAGTATCTTCATTGTGACGAGATTTCAACGAGGACGAATACAGCGAGGAGCACTGGGCGGTCCTTTCACAAAGCAGCTGCGTGTAGGTCCACAGCGAGCGGCGGCCGCGCTTGATCTGACGGCGGCACTGGCTTCCTCCGGCACTCTCACCGGGTGAGGGTACGTTCGCTGCAACCACGCTCGACGGCCGACCCCGCGCCGCCACCGGACCGTACCTGCTTTGTATTCTTCAAAGGTAACTCGTAGGAGTACTGCCTACATACTTGCACGAGTATATTATAAGTTTAAGTACATATACCTATAGTTATACACGCCATTGCCCACTTTACTTCTTAACGTGCAGTGTCCCGTGCGTAGGTTCATTCAATTGTTGCATAGTAGACGTAAGACTAACGATGATGAATATTAGATAGATAGATTGATTAATATTTTATTGGACACTCACATAAAAAAACACGAAAAAAAATTAATTAAAACTAATGCCACAAATGGCGGCCTTATCGCTAAAAGCGATCTCTTCCAGAATATTATAGAATCTTATTATACAAATTATAGATATCTTAACACAGACGTCGCTTCTACACACAAACCGTGTAGGTTTCATAATTTTGGAATTTCATCGTAAAAATTGTTATTACACATGTTTTTTTTTTTCAAGTTATAGCTGTGGCAGTCGTAGTTTTCTAGAAACAAGGCTTTAATCATTTTCGTATTCTTCTGACTCGAACCCTACTATATGTACATACAGCTGTTTGTATGGAAATACAGTTGGGCTACAGAACCATAACCTAGTTCTATTAAAGTTCCTACTACGTATGTACCGTGACTTACTTGCCACTAACGGCGTTTTGGAAGCTATGTCGTGCGTAGGTCACTTTTTTGCATAATGCGAGTTAAATAATTGTAAGTTGTAAACTCATTAACAAAGCTTGGACTTCACGCTTTTTGAATTTGGAACTACCATGAAAATACCAATTAGATACAAGCAACCAAACTTTTACAATGTTTTTAAACATGCACCGGTCCTAGTCAAAGTGACATTTCACACGAAAATGTTTCGTGTGAAATGTTTCTTGTCGATGTTTCTTTTGCCTTTCGTCCAAAATAGCACGATTGTCGTTGGTACTCTGAAAATATTAGCTTTTTAGACTTTATACTCTGCACAAGCACGTCAAGAAGGTAATTTGTAGAGCATACTAGCACAGAGAACGTTAGTAAAAATGAAGCCAAAAAGTAATAACACCATGTTTTTTAACTAATATACTAGCATAATATAAATCAAGGTAATGGTGAGGGACGCTTTCCACCGAATGAAAACACCATGACTGCAAGCGCATCCAGCACAAAGCAAAACTTATAAACTTGTCCAATACCAGATATTTTTTTATTAACCTATACTGTCCCACTCCTGGGCAAAGGTCTCCCCTAATTCCCTCCATGCGTCCCGGTCGAAGGCCTCCTCACGCCAGGCACCCCGAAACCGATCGAGATCCTGACGCCAGCGGGTCCTGGCCTTCCTCTACCACGTCGCTCCTGAGGTTCCCACTGACATTAATAGGACGGATTAATTTTGAACACCAATAATCTCCCCGTGCTTCGGATGATCACAAAAATGATCTGACACCCGGTCCTGCCAGTCGAATATCGGTTACCCCTTCGGTAATGCGGAAGTCTGATGGCAGTCACTCTATGTAAAAACCGGTATTCTGCCAAATTACCTAGAATTTGATAGAATTTGGGAACGTAGCATGAAAAAGTGGCACCCAAAGCTCATTTGCGGCATTTCATAGCTCTAAGCACCGACCGACTAAGCTTCTTGTTGACCAACTACCTAACCAGTAATACCTACCTGCGTACGTAATCGCACCGAGCGTTGCATTGTACGAATGAACGCGGCATACAGCTCCGGACCATTTCAAATACACCTACTAAACTACATAAACATAAAAAATAGAGTTAAAAAACCTGGCTCATTCAAAAGGCTTTCTACGGTTCAGATGGTTTTTTTTTCTGCGGTTCAGATGTGAATTCAGCAATTGTGGTTTATGAGGTACCTAAGCGATTGTGGCTTGGCGGATCATCCGTCTACTTAGCAATGCACGACGCACGCAGATAAATGTCGATTGTAAACTATAAAAAATGAAGCTGATGTGCTATAATTATGGCAAAGATTGTATATTAAAATGCCTCTAGACTTTCATAGAGGTCATAGGTGAGAATGGATCTCCGGAATTTCATTAGGTAATCGACAGACATACGAGGTCGACCCAGTCGCAAATAAAATACCTATCAAATGTAGGTAAGTTATGTATTGGAAATGACCATTTAAAATCGAAATCCGGCTTTAATCAGAACTTTAAAAGATTTCAGATTTATAATTACCCTTTTAAGTACTAAATCGGCATTGGGGTTTAATTTCACAGCAATGTCCAGCTTACTTATTAGACACTAATCAATGTGATTAAGTTGTTAACTGTAGGAAATTGATCTGGAATTTATTAACTTTAACGAACTATTTGAACTAGCTCTCTTTATGGTTTCGTATAAAATGATTCTATTCGTTACAGAGGACCTTGTTTGCTGCTCAATTAATTTTTTTTAATGTATCAGATAAAAGCTAAAATCAATAACTCAGGTAAAAAAATTAGTGTTAGTATGGATTTTTGAAGATTTACCCAATTATATTAAAACTAAACATTAAGATGAACAGAACTCATGACGATATCATAACATAATTATCTTGTATGCTAACGCTAAATGTGTTGGGTATGAATTGTCCTACGTTTTTAGCACTAAATCTGTGATGGTACTAAAATAATAAATAATAGCCTTATCTCTTACGCATGATATGCTTTTTAATGAAAATGCCGAGAAATTAAAGTATTTTGCTAAATACAGATTGCGTCTTAATTGCCATCTGTCATCATCATCATCGGGTGCCATTTTCATATTGAAGGTCGGAAGGTCAGTTGGCTAAACTACTTGCGATCTCATACTGCTTCCTTTAGATGCGGGTAGCTTAGCTTCGTCCATTTCTTGATGTCGTCTGGCATTTCATTATCACCTATACCCAGACGCTAAAAGCTAAACGTAACGCAATAATTGCAGAAGAATTGAATGTCAAACTTAGATAATACAGTCAATATACCATAGTCCTGACACGGGTAAGATAAAACTAGGTATCTTGCAGAATAAAGTTTCAAGTGCAAATAAAATATTTGATATTCGTCTGAGTCTAGACTCAATTAGTATTTTAACTCAAGGACACGGTTCTTAAAGTCGCCATGTTAATGATCAATAAATGCATTTAAATACGACACGACTAGAATATAAATAGATTTTAGCAGAATAAATCTAGGAAATTTATTATTAATAGCCGACAAACTTCTTGAGTGCGTTTGAAGCTCAGTGCTTTATAATGTTACCAAAATCACTACTAGTCTTTTTATAGCGATATCAACATCTCACAGGTAACGTGGATTTGGCTTTGAATAAATTTATAACCATACATAACATTAAAAATATCTAAAATTTAATGATATAAATATGGGATTTCAATTATGTTATAAGTGATATAATATAATTACCTACATATTATGTGAATAAAATTGACTTCCAAATATACTGGGTTACTGATTGCTAACCCAACCTTTCAAGGGTGACTTCTGTTGATATAAAGCAACTACTTTTGTTCTTCGACTTTTCGAAATAGGTACACGAAAAAATGTTCTCCATACATATCTATTGTCTGACGGCGATGAAGTTTTTGTATGGAACAGCTGTTTTATCTTTAGATCTACAGAAGCCGCCCTTGAAAAATTATGCGTTAGTTATTAGTAGCCCTAAGACAAAGCCTATTTGCCTCACGTTATGGTTTATCACTTAGAATTTGGCTCCAAGCCCGCCTGATGTTAAGCAGGCATAGCTGTAGTTAAGGGTGTAATACGCCTGCCTAGAAGATATATATTTACTCTAATAAGGGATTGGTTTCGATGAAGCAGAAGATATAATACGAAAATATTCGACCTACTTTAGTGGTTACGAAGAGACTTATTTCAAACCTTCCTGTAAATCACTGTATTATAGTTCCCGTAAGGCATGATTAAATTAGAAATTAGAGTCTGGACGAGGCGACCCACCGGGAAGCGCGTGCTGACTCGTCCTCCTGATGATGGAACCCGCAGTGTTCCGAAACATGTCGAGCTAATTTTCGACATGATTTTTGACGTAAGTGCTAGCCGGTTATTACAACTAAACTTCCTGTAAATATCATTATAAAATAAACCGTGTAAATGAATTTTGAAATGGAACTGGCTCTTATATAAGGCTGCCAGATCACACCTTTAGGTCTCTTGTTGAATAACAGTTTCTTAATGTTGGTCTATGATTATATAAGTAAGTAATGGTATAATATATTGAATATGAACGTAGCAAATAATATACAACAATCATATTAACGACTTTATTTATTTAAATACTTAATCCTGTTCACATTTACTGTTTCAACACTTGGATTAGCTTAGCACACACAATATTTCTTCTTTATACGGTATTCACAATATTAGAAACAGTAAACTAAAAAAAAAGAAGTCTTAATTAACTACCTGAACGGAGTTTTCGTTATAAAATGTACTTCAGCATTTTTAAATAAAATATAAGTACTTATTGAAAATTACCGATTTTATATATATGCTACGAGTGGTAAAAAAAACTAATATGTAGAAAAAAGTAATTAACAAATTCAAAAAACGACCTATTCTATTAAGCATACAACAATTTCATTAGTTTACTCAACAGCTTAGATACTAAAACTGAAATATGTTTAGTATTTTATATGTTAGTAAAATTATAAATCACAATATTAAAAAAGAACACACGAAAAAGTAAAAGTAAGAATAAAAATGCTTATTGACTAACAGAAGACTAAATCATATGAGCAATTGTTATTTTATTAACCAATCGGATATTTTGTGTTGCATATTATACATTATAAGATATATGCTTTAGTTGTGGCTAAAATGCATTACATTCTATAAAACAAGCTAGTGACATTCATGTAAGTCTTAAAAACTCGTAACTAAACAAAATCATCTTTAGCGTACAATAATTGGCAACTATTAAATGCATACAATTTACACCTTACAGGGATTTGTCAGTTTTCATGTTATACGTCAATATTATAGAGGCATTTGCAAGTGACTTGACTATTACAAAATGTCTGATATTGAATATTTTTTTTAAAATCAGCAGATTGTAGTGTAGCCAGCTCATGACTTGCGATAGACCTTGTTCGGCTGTCGCAACGACCTCTTTTGAGTATTATCATGGAAAATAAAGGCAGTGTCGGCCAACTAAAATTACTGGCATTTGGGATCTCTAGCTGGAAGAGGTCATTTATATAAACTAGAAAAGAGGGTAGGACCAAGAACGCTGCTCTGAGGCACGCCGAAAGATACCGATCTGTAACACTGGTTTGGTTAGATATACCGACTCGCCGAACCGCACACACCAATTACATAGGCTCTAGTTTTTTTAAGAGAAATGGCCAACGTTATTTAAAAATCTAGCTATCTTCTCACCTCATCAATGAGAGCTATGACAGCGTCCTCGGTTGATGTACATAGAAGAAAGCCATATCGATTTTGTGATAAAATAGTGTTTGTCAAAGAAGATCAATTATCAAATCACTCTTTGCAATATTTTAATCGTGTTTTCAAACATACATATGTTACCTACAGTCAGATCCAGAGAGCTGGGTAAACTACTTTTAATAGATTACCCGTAAAGTTAACATCATTAGCATTCACATATTTTTTTGGTTGTAAATTAACATCAAATATATTTATAAAATACCATATAAGTAACAGATATAATCTTAATTAACATTTGATTAGATTGAGCTAATGTTAATAAAATAACATTATAAAAGTACGTTGTATAAGGAACAATTTAAATGGAACATGAGCAATTTATCTAAATACAAGTAGAATATATTATATAATTTCAAAGCCTACAAATATCTCACTATCGATTGTGCGTAGTGTTTTCGCCACATCCATAAAGGCCAATAATTGCATACAGGCAAAATGCGGTTGAGACAGATATAAAGTTTACTAAACAATATAACCTAAAACTTACGTGCGTCTAAAACGTTTGGTCAAGGAACCATCAACACAACACATTTTATTCCGTTCTGTTAATCGCTAAATTTGGCGTGTATGAACCTTACATTCACAAAAGTAAGATCTTAGGCCAATTTCTAGAAATTATTAGTGTCGGCGACGTATGCATGAACTGATGTGAAAAAGTGACAAGCTTAATTGCAAACTCGTATAATTAGTGAAAGTGAGTGCGCGTAACAAACTTGGAGAACCAATGTACTTTTTATAAAGCTCGTGTGTGATTGATTGGCTGAGAGCCATTGTATCATATGGGTCGAGTATCTTCAGTGAACGCGATGGAGATATCCTTGCATCTCTTTCGCACGCGGCATCTGTTGTATATTTTGATTAGTAGGTAATGATTTTTCTTATTTAAATCCAATAAGATTTTTAGTGAAACAGATGCTGCGTGACGAGACCTAACTAGAATGGTATGATACTCGCGGATCCCGACTGTAATTAGCCCGTAACTAACGAAAATGTATAATGAAAGTTGCGTTTTGTGCAAATATTCCACCATTTTATGTTAATTTCTCCTAAAGCCCTTGGTCAATTTGTGTAAATTATATGTGTAAATAGAGTTTTGCAAGGGCTTTCTAATGGTATAAATATTATGTGTGTAACTTTAAGATCAAAAAAGATATGGGCGGGGAACGGTGCCACTCATAGTGAAATTTACGAGGAAATATAGAGAATATTAATGGGGCGCTCTCTGAGGTCTCGATAAATTTTAGAGTCTCGGCCGAAAACCGAGATTGAAGGATGTAGTAGTTCCAGCCGACGTCTAACTCAAGAAAAGAAGAAGTGATCTCAAGACCCAGCCAAGAAGGATTCCAGCCTGCAGATTGCTCGGAGAAGTGAGCACCGCGGCGACATCGAAGGGCCGACAAGAGGCGCGCACCGCGGGCGGCTGTGGACCTGGGCTGGGGTCGCGAGCGCAGGGGGTGTTAGGTGGTGGTTCTGTTCCTCGTACATAGTTTCCTAAATTCAACACATTGGTTTCGCTTATTCAACTCACAATAGTCTTAGTACCCCTATCTAGGCCTCCTCAAGGCATCTCACACAAGTTTAAAGTTAAAAGCTCCGCGACGTAGGGACGGTTCGCACCGGCGCAAAGCGTCTTTTTCAAGACGAGAACTGCGAGCCGTCCACCCACCCAGGGGCACAGCGCCACACCGTGCGCACTTGTGTCCGCCATAATTAGTAAACCAATCCCGTTCAAAGATGAGATTTATTTGACACATTAGTTGTAAACATAATGTGTACTGACTAGCGAATCATTTTTATAATTATCAACGCGATGATTTGTGTTGTGTTGTAAGTCAGAATAGAAGCATTGGTTAGATTTTCTTTGTGTTTGTGAACTTGCATTGCCTGTCTACAATATTGTTGTGTGGATTACTACAACCCTTGCAATTCCTTGCTCGTATCACATTGTTTTTTTTCCTTAATATACCTAATACACATAACATTAAGCTTTCTAACATTTATTGTATATAGATTTGTTTCTGCGTGGAAGATGGAAATATACCTACTACATATTTGTATGTTTAATACTACGTTCATGTTTCACAAACATTAATTCATATAAGTTTCGACAAAACTCGATAAAACCTTGCATTATGTACGGCTTTTCAATATGAATATGCTGAATAAAATTCTATCAATAAGTTTATTTATGAAGTTTGAAACTAAGTACCTACTGAAAACGAAAGCCAAGGGTTTGTTTAATTTGTGACAGAAAATGAGATACATAAAACTTTCGTGACACATTTTTTTATCAATATGTAACTAAAACGGTTTTCACTCACGTGTAATTCGCTTTTGTTGTTTACGCTTTTCGGGTGTAATGACACCCATCGTCAGAACGTGCGGCAGCGCGCAGACGCCCGAAATCACAACATACGCGAATTACACGTGAGTGAAAACCGTTTTAGTTAAATATTGAGATACATAAAGTTGAACGGTATAAATACTATCATTCGTCACAAACTTCTTTCGTATATCGGATCGAAAGTGGCGTTCATCGAATAGCTGACACAACCTAACTATAATACAATGAATAAAATAGTACATCCAAGGGTATATTTTCTTATGCTAATATAAGTGTATATTTTAAGTAACTGGGGTTTTCACCAGACCTTTTCCCTACGATTACATACTCGTATGTACGTATAATGGGTAAGTAATTTTATAGTGTGATTAGTCTACGAACTTGCGGACCCAATAAGAACCTATTAAATACTATTTGGAGAATCCTCCATGGTTGGCGTAGAAACCACAATTACTTATATAAATTTAGTTACGTTTTAACCCTACCCGGTATAATGTGGCGACGGGTTTGCGAACACGTTATAGGTTGAGTATACATTTTAACGTTTAAATATTATTAAGTTATTATATTATAACTTTGGTATTACTGTTTACAAGGAGAGCCCATGACTGGAAGCTCTTGTAACACCATTAATGATAGTATCGATAGCCATTAATCATTTGCCATGTCTTTTAAGTTTAAGAGTTTTCTACCTTATAGCGAAGTTTTGGTAATCAAATCCACTAGCATATAATATACAATACTAAAGTGATTAATTAGTATTTGGAGTGTTTGGTTCGATCTTCACGGCGATTAGCTCGGAGCTGACCGTCGTGTAGTGCGACGTGGTGCTGAAACACAAATACAATACAGTTTAGTACAATATAAATAAGAACATTGCTTTAAATTAACCTTAATTAATTTGCGTTTGACTACAATTCAAGTTTAACACGAGGAATAAAATACATTAGTTATTCATGATACGACACAAAAAAGACCATATTATGCAAAGTACTGCCCTACAATATCTACAGTATTCCGATTTATTAGATTTATCGAAACTCGTGATTGACCGCAGACGCGCTCGCGTTGTTTCGAGATAACCTCTTTCCTTTGTCACTATCAGACCCCCATACTTGCCCCATACCAATAATCACAATGATTTGTCGCTCCGGTGCCACGTAAGCATAACCAATATAACAAAAAACATATTGCGTTTTTTTCACTTTTACTTTATCTTTCCAAAAAAATAACTCTTTACTAACAGTAATAATTTTCTAAGATTAATTCATCGATTAAAAATCTTTAGAAAAGCTTTAATATGGTCTAAGTCGTCTAAGTGCTCTAGCCCAGTGATTAATTATAATACATTTACATATATATATATTACTTTTTATGGACACGTAATAATAAATAATATGAATAAAAGTTTCATTTGTGTGGAGAATGAGTAGATTTTGTATTAATACATAGGCTACTTTTTAGCTAAAAATCACAATAAAACGCGTTATATACTTAACACAAAAGTATGAAATTATATAAAATAAATAAACAAATTCATTCCATTACATTGCACACAGATATAATATTTTCTTTTGTAAATACATAGAACCAATCAGACTCAACAATATGACTTCTTAGACAAATACACATAAGAAAATAAACTCTTACCTCCGCCTTTTTCCGAAATATGGGTAGTAGTAGCATATGTAGGAGCAAATGTACAACATCAGGCCGAAAAGACACGTGAGAGTAAATTTCAGGGGGAACTGAAACGTAAAAACAAAATAAATTAATATTTCTTTTAATAAATATGTTTTTATTTGATCACAACTCGTCATACTCTGAACTATTGTAGTATATAATAGTGTTACATGGCTTTTAAGTCCTAAGTTTACTTCAATATATATATAGGTATATGTACATATGTTTGTCTATATCTAGTTACTCTCGTTAGATAGTTAATTGCATTATGTATATTCTAATGTTCTAATTATATACATATACATACTGTACAAGTGAGTAATTGAGTATGTGCATTTCTGCATGATTATTTATTCGATACAGGCCAGTCAAAGACCATATTTAGAAAATGAAAAACATATGGCGTTCAGCTTAAATACTTTTTATGAACATCATCATCATCGGGTGCCATCTTCATATTGAAGTTCAGAGGTCAGTTGGCAAAATTTCTTGCGATCCCATGCTGCTTCTTTTAGATCCGGGTAGCTTAGCTTTTATGAACATGGGATATACGAAAAAAACTATACCTTGACACCATTGATTACATTTAATATTTGAGAACTACTGCTAAACTAATAAAGTATTAATAAAAAATTCAAATTATTTTCTTACTATCTTTTACTTTTCACGCTCAGTTAACCGTGAAATTGAGTAGTACTTCTTTCCGCTATTTCAAAAAAACAAAGACGTTACTTATTTCAGTATTTTTTTACTATATACATATAAATAAACTCTACTTGTTACGCTTAGAAGCATTTCATAGGTATCTACAAAACATTTTGACTTGTATTTTATCTTCTGAAAAATAATTTTCATGAAATTGGCATTTTTCTTTTGCAGCATGTGTATGTGCATAGAAAACAAAGCTCGTTACAAAAAATGGTAAATGATTAGCAAGGATATTCAACTGACCATATTGCTGGTATTATTTATTAAATACAAAGAATATACTTAGTCAAATCTTTACTAAAAACTTGGTAAGCATGTTATGTGAAATTTCTCTAAGTCGTATTTTCTCATGACTGAGGGTCGTGACTCCCCCGCAGAACTAATTCGTTAGGGGAGTTCTCTTTGGCAGATACATCTTGGTGGGCGCCCGAATCCTTCCACGGAAGACACATGTCCTCGGATATTGTGGTCCTCAAACATGTCGGTTTCCTCACGATGTTTTCCTTCACCGCTAAGCGAGTGCAAATCCACATATAACTTGAAAATTCAAGACTTTGGTGTAGGGCCGGAGTCGAACCAGGGTGCGTCTGGTTGAAAAGCAGACACTGGAACCGCTGAGCCACACTCGCTTCGCTCGTTATGTGAAATACGCTATAATGAAATAGCAGTACAGAAAGATACCTTTTGAGTGCATTCATCATCCCAGTCATACGGGATGATTGCGTCGTAGAGTGTGACAAATCTCTCCAGTGGACATCTGTCCCCACATCCAGGAATAGTAAGCTGGACGGGCTCCACAATGTCAGTCGAATTACGGTAGAAGATCTTCACAAAGTGTATATCAGTTGAATTATCTGTAAATAAATAAATATTCCGGGACATTGCACACAGCACCATCTAACCCCACACTAAGCAAACAATTGTGTCGGGGGTACTAGATAACAGATATAATACTTATATAATTTTTCTTTTGTAAATACATATGTAATATACAGAGAAACAACCAGACTCAAAACAAGTAATTACAGATTTTAAAAATTCATAATTACTGTAACCTTATTGTAACCCTAGATTAGAAGGCAGAGCCATTACCAACTAAGCTACCAGTCCAGTCAGTAAATAAATAAAAAATAAATAAATAAATATTCCAGGACATTGCACACAGCGCCATCTAGCCCCACACTAAGCTAACGCTTGTGTCGTGGGTACTAGATAACGGATATAATACTTATATACTTTTCTTTTGTAAATACATACTTATTATACATACAAACGACCAGACTCAACACAAGTCATTATAATTTTATAAAGTACATAAATACTTAGTACATAAGTACATAATAGCATAGTTAACACAGTAAACTAAATAGGAGCACCAAAATTGAGATACATATGCACATAATCATTCAATTGACTCTAATTTCAATATTATATAATAGTTTATACAGATTTCACCGAGATAATTTATGGGAGCACATATTACTATGATATAGACAAGCTGATAAGTCAGTCAGGTCTGTTGTAGCGTAAAAGAGAAACAAACAAGCAACTACAAAACCTTAATTTATAGATATGTATTGGTATGATTGTTACTAATACAAGAGATAAGTACAAACAGTAATTGTCTGTGTCAGCAGATACTCACCAAAAACGAGTTCAAATAATATTGTGGAAGTATATTCAGGACACTTGTTGTCGTATAATCCTAGAGCATTCAAAACACTACCGATGTTCAAGTCATGTGCACTATACATGTTCATTTTGAGAGGAGGCACACCATCCAAATCTGTGTATTTGACATCGTGATATTCAATCTTTGAATTGTGATCATGCATTGTTTTCAGCATGTTGTGCACAACTTGCTTCAAGAACGGCCCAACTTTCAATCGAGCCATCAATGGAGTTGCTGTTTCAGTAGTAAAGCTAAAAAAATATTAAAATATAACGATTTAATTTAAAATCTGCCAAAAATGTTTATACCTAAATTAATCTAACCAATTTTGATTTTTGGAATGTGAAATAAAGATGGAACATATTTACAAACATTCACAATCATTGGAGTGATGTGACTAATAAAGAATTCTAGTCTACACTTCACTATAAAGAAGACAGCTTGTACTTATCTTGTAAGATAATTATACAGATACAGATAGTCCCAAACATATCACATGTAGAATTTTTTCATGCAGGGGTTTTCAAATCTAGACTAGGTATCTTCTAGGTAAACATGTTACACCCTAGGCTGCAGCAATGCTTATTTCAGGCAGGCTGTAGTCAAAATAAAATCTATGCCACAAAAAATGTATAGATTTCATGAGCACTTGCTTATGCAAGTTGATTATAATACACATACCTATAAGCAGCAGGTTCAGCCATTTCATCAGGAAAGACTTCATTGGTCCAATTGGGCAAAGCAAAATTATACAGTTTTTCAATTTTGAGCACACTATAAATGGATCCAATGTCTTCATAGTCTTTGACTTTGAAACCAGCATGTTGAGTGAGATATCTAGAATATTAAATTAATGCATTAATATAGATTAGCTTGGAGTCTGATGGATTAATTTAGACAATTGAATACTACTTACTCTAAAAGGGGTTCATATTTTTCCAGTCTTTTTCTGTATTCAGATGATTTTTTCACTCGCTCTTTTTCGAGATCAAAATTAGGACACTTTTTCTCCATAGACAACAGCTCATCTTCTTGTTCAGGTTCTGAATGTACTGGGATTGGTTGCCAATCTATCTTTGGATTCCATATTGATTCCTTCACCGGAGGATACATGCCTACAAACAATAGCACATCAAACTTTCTATCTGCCTCATAGCTGTTAGAAACAGGAAAATTTAATTAAAAGCAAATTACTACTCATTTAGAATCTTACCCTATTTAAGATTTAATAAACTGAGATAACTGAGACTAAGCCATGCAAATAATTGAAACATTAGAAACTCACCTGCTAAATTTGCCATAGCAGACATCAGGGTTCTATCTACATCTGTAGACCGTATGTACACTTCCGTGGGATCAAACTTTTCTGAGATTAAATTCTAAAACAAAAAGTTTTACTGAGTTTTTGATAGGTACTTTCATATTTTTTAATCTAAATTGACTAATTACTATTGAATTAATTGAGGTTTCTTCAGTGAATTTTGTAGAAACCTCAATTCATTTCTAGGTAATCAATACTGTACCTATACCATATGGTTGAAAGTGCAAGTGAGTAAAAGTTACTTTATTACTGCTCCTTCTAAAGAATTTCAATCTTGGCTGAATGCTGGATTCCAGCAAGTATGCGCTGAGCATATTTGGGTGCCTGCCCTACCAGGTTCATTAAATAAGAGTTCACAGCTGGTTGAACTTACATCGTATCGAGCACGCAGCCATTTTCCTAAGGCATAGTGCTGCTTTTTTCCCGTGTTCGTAAGTTGTCCAAATTTCACAGGCCAAAAGCTCTCGTTTTTCCAAGGATCCGTAGGATACGGATCAACAGGCGTCCGGTCTCCGTGGCGGTATAACACAGCAGCATACCGCAACTGCTCATGGCAGTGTATTAATTCGGAGTATGTATATATTATACACCACCACAAAGCCGACCGCTTTGCTTTCATCTTAGAATTTTAATTGCTCAAGATTATTCGGTAAATACCTATTTAAAAACGAAAAAAAACATTGATTTATCCGAAATAGGTCAGATACTGGTATAACTCCGCACCGCAGCCCTATATAAATTTAATATAACTAGAAAAAATGTTAGTTTGTTGAATAAATTTTCTATAGCTTACTACCTACGCGATTACAGAAAATCAATTCAGCTATAAAATCTAAAATAATTAGTAGAATATATCGCGAAACAGAGACAGCACCAGACCACCACGGAAATTCACGGAATAAACCCGATATCACTATATCAAGGACTCAGCTGATTGTTTGACATTGACAGACTGTCGGAGATATTTTGTTTTGAAGTTTGTTTATTTTGACAATGACTTTGATAGTTTCTTAACATGATTTTGACATTATTGCCAGTAAAGACAGTGACACTGACATACATTCTATTGTATTTTGTTATGTTTGATATATTCTGCATCATTCTGCAGTTCTGTTTGGCGGCAACTTTTTGTTAGAAATATTCTAATACTCCTTTAATTACTAATTACTTGAGCTTATTTTGTATTTTTATATAACAAACTTTGGACTGGTTAGTTTTTTCTTTTTTTTTTTAGTTTAAATCAGGGGAAATGGTATCCATTTCCCCTGATTTAAATTGCCCTGATTCAGATGATGATTTTGATGTGCTGCCGGACATTCCTGCGGTGGCTATCCTTTCACAAAATGTAGGGAAAAAACGCCCAGCTGAGTCAATGGTGAAGGCTCGTACTGGCCCATACGCTAAGATACATGCAGATAGTGATGCAGTGCAGCCTTCAGCACAAACAATCTACACTCACCCCGCCATATCCGTTATGGGCATCCAGGAATATGAAAAAACAGACTCAAGCCCTTTCATGATTCATGTATCTAGGGAAGAGCTCGACCCAACAGTAGGGATCACTTTCCGCCCTATTAAGTTTGGTCAGTTCCTACACAAAAATAAAATAGACAACATTTGTCGTGATGCTGTCAAAAGAGTAGGCAGAAACAAGATATCTGTACAGTTCAAAACATTTGAGGCTGCAAATAGCTTTCTGACGTACCCCCATTTAGCAACACACAAATATATTGCATCCATACCAACATATAATGTTACAAGAATGGGGGTAGTCCGTGGTGTCCCTGTGGATTTACCCATGGAAGAATTCTCGAACTCTATTGAAGTCCCCAATAACCCTGCATATGTTATTAAAGCCAGGAGACTAAATAGAAAAGTTAAAAAGGATAATGAAACTACTTGGGAACCTACTCAGACTGTAGTCTTAACTTTTAGAGGGCAACAACTCCCCAATAACATATACTCTTTTTACTCTTCTATGAAGGTAGAGATGTATGAGTTCCCCACCATACAATGCCTAGCCTGCTGTAAATTTGGCCATGTCAAGGCTCAATGCCGATCCCCCCCAAAATGCTATAAATGTATGGAACCCCACATTGGTGAACATTGTAAGGTGCTGGCATCACAGGCCAAATGTCTGCTCTGCTCTGGGCTACATTTTGCTACTGACAGGATTTGCCCAGAGCACGCCAGGCAGAAGTCTATTAAGGCTGCTATGGCCCGTGACAGAATTTCATACCATGAGGCTTCATCACTATATAAACCTGCTAGGACTTATAATGAAGTAACTAAGTCAGCCCCATCTCCATCTAGACCTGTTCCTGAGTCGTCCCAATCACATGCTTCACAGTCCCGCCCTGCAATCATCTCCTATAATAAGACTGTGACACGTAATTCGCCCTCGAGAGCTCCCCTTGGCAAGTCTTACGATAAGGCTGCCCACAGTGCTATTATCCGCCCAGAAATATCCTCACTCCCTAATGGTCATACTCTCCAATCTTCTTCCCATCCCCAAAATGATCTACTGACTCAACTCCTCACTATTATCATCAGTATCATTTTCCAAAATTCCTTCCAATTACCGAACCACGCTGCCCACATGATATATCAACTCACAACCCTACTGTCCAACGATGGATTGTCTGCCAATCCTCCAATGGAACTCCAGGAGTCTTCGTCGAAAGATTCCTGAACTCTCCTACCTCATCCGTATAAGTGGCTCCTTCCTGGTGGCTGTCGCGGAGACTTGGTTCAAGCCTGGGGCTCGCTATCGAGTCCCAGGTTTCTTTGCCCTCCGGGACGACCTTTAGGACGGAGCTGCTGGATGTGCAATTTTTATCAAACATAACTTGATCTATTCACAAATTACTCTCCCTACTGTCAGCCCAGACTTGAATGCAGTGGCTGTACGCTCATCTAATATTTCTTTTGTCTGTATATACATCCCTCACCCCAAACCATACCATATCACTGATATAGTTAATATAATATCTTCTGTCCCTCCTCCTATAATCCTCATGGGTGATTTCAATGCCCAGCATACCCTTTGGGGGTTACATGAGAGTAACTCATTTGGCCATCGTGTACTAGATATGATTCATGACTTGAATCTGTGTCTAGTAAACAATGGATCTCCCACTCGTCGACCTTACCCCCTCCAAAATCCTAATTCGGTTGTTGACCTCACATTATGTTCCCCTTCCCTTCTCCCTTCTCTTTCCTGGAGAGTCCTTCCCCTCACACATGGTAGTGATCACTTCCCAATACAAATTAACCTTTCCCTCCAAGTAACTTTAACTCCCCCTCCCTCCCCCTTACTAAAATATAGGCTCTCTGCAGCTAATTGGGAATTATACTCCTCCTCTTTAGATCACAAACTCTCTTCTTTACCTTCCATAAATAATTACAATCAAATGAGTATATATTCTTATCTCATTCAATCTATCCAATCATGAGCTGACCCCAGTATCCCCATTAAAACCCCCAATCAGGGACCTGCTTCTCCTCCTTGGTGGGATCATAACTGCTCTAAAATGGTCAAAGAGCGTAAAGCAGCTGAAAAATCTTATAATGCCTCAATGACCCTAGAAACTTCCTTATTTTTCAAAAAACCTCAGCCAAGTGCACAAGAACTAGACAAAAAGCAGGTTGGTTACAATATTGTGAAGGTTTATCTTCATCTACCCCGTCGGCATTAGTCTGGAGACAAATTCGTCGATTTAGAGGATCCTTCTCAAATCCAGATTCTTCATCCAATGATCCTTCTCTTTGACTGGAAGCATTTTCTGATAAATTGGCCCCCCCTTATGTCCCTCAGACCTGTCCTCCTTTAACAACTAATCTTTGTTCCTCATCAACTCATTTTGACTCCCCCTTCACTCTTGAAGAATTTCAAATAGCTTTGTCTGGCTTGAGTGACTCCACACCTGGTATAGACGGATTTCCGTATTCTTTTATTACTAAAGCAGGACAACAAGCCAAACCTTGCTTACTTCTCTTGATTAATCAATTCTTTGAAAGTGGGTGTGTCCCTGAAACCTGGCGCACACAAATAGTCCTCCCTATTCTTAAACCAGGAAAACCTTCCAACAATCCAAACTCATTCCGCCCCATAGCTCTCTCCTGTGTAACTTGTAAAATTACTGAAATACTCATTCAAAATAGATTAGAATGGTTCTCAGAAAACAAAAATCTCCCATCAAAATCACAATTCGGCTTTCGAAAAAATTCAAGTAGGTACTTTAGACCCCCAATCCATTTTAACCACAGATATCTTAGTCTCTTTTAAGAAAAATGAATACCTCTTGGCAGTCATTCTCGATATTGCCTCAGCATATGATAATGTCCTTCTCCCTGTACTTAGAGCAAAACTGTTACAGCTAAGTACCTATATCTCCGAAGATGGTTCAGTTCATATGCTGCTTCCTAATGGAGAGACATGTTACAATTAGAACTAAAACATCATCAGCACACTCTACATCCAGAACTCTCTGGAAGGGTCTACCACAAGGCTCAGTCCTGAGTCCTCTTTTGTACAGCCTTTATACAGTTGACTTGGAAAACTCTGTTAATCCCTACTGTAACATTCTCCAATATGCTGATGACCTAGCACTTTACTGTTCCTCCAAAAGTATTGGTAATATCGAGGAAAACATAAACAATGCCCTGGTGTACCTTAATTCATGGCTACTTGACCATGGTTTAAGCATATCTGCATCAAAAAGTTGCTCAGTTCTTTTTAACAGAAAAAGGAACGTTCCTTCAGTATTCATTCACTATGAGGATGATATCATTCCTCAAAAAAAATCCTGTTAATATCTTGGTGTCTGGCTAGATAAAAAACTCTCAGGGGTTGACCATATTGACTATATTGTTCAAAAGTGTGAGAAAAATATTAATATCCTTCGTACTCTCTCTGGTGTCTGGTGGGGATTCCATCCTTTTTCCCAAAAACTTCTCTTTAATGCAATAGTTAGGAGTCATTTAGATTACGCTTCTTTCCTGTTCTCTTCTGGATCCAAATCATCTCTTGCTAAATTATCCAAAATACAATCTAAATGTCTCCGCATCATCCTAGGTGCCATGAAAAGCTCTCCAATTAATGCCATGCAAGTAGAGCGTGGTGAACCCCCCCTACATTTACGCAGACAATATTTACCAGACAGATTTTTCACTCGTATTATACAAAACTCCAATCATCCCCTCTTCTTCTCTCTAGAAAAACTTCACAACCTTATTTATTCGGATCATAATCAACGACTTAATAGTATTCCCTCAATTGTTCACTGCTTCTCCAAATATTGGTACTCTCTCTCCCCTCCTGTAGCCCAATTTCCCATTAATCCCTTGTTCCTCACTAGATATAAAGCTCTAATTTTTGAGCCAACAATAATCCTAAATTTAGGCATTAATAAGGACACTTTGGAACCAGGTAAATTATTCTCATGCCTCATTGAAAAGTCTTGGCAAGGCTGGCTTATGCTATTTACTGATGCATCCAAATTTAATGAAAGCAATGATGTTGGAACTGCTGTCTGGATCCCTAGGTACCAAATTGCCTTAAGTCAAAAATGCCCTCCAACTACTTCAGTATTCACTGGAGAGGCAACTGCCATCCTCGAGGCCATCACATATGTAATCTCGCATAATATTACTAAAGCCCTAATATTGACAGACTCACATAGCTGCTTACAAGCTATTAAATCTAACCCCTTTCGCTCCAAGTCAAGATTCCCAATCATATTTCAAATTAAAGAAAAACTGTTTGAATGTCATTTGTTAGGTATTCAAGTAGCTCTTGCCTGGATCCCGGGCCACATTGGTGTCCCTGGCAATGAAAATGCTGATTATTTTGCCAAACAAGCTTCATCCCTAGGCAATACAGATCACTATCAAATTTTTAGTCATGACCTCTCAACATCTTGCAAAACTCAACTTCTCCATTCTTGGCAAACTCTCTGGCACAATCCATCTTCTATTGGCAAATTTTACAGACAATTACAACCAGAAATCCCTATCAGGCCCTGGTTCTCAAAATTCAAAAAATTAAATAAACAAGCCACTTCCACAATATGTCGCCTACGGTTGGGTCATGCTTGTACCCCCGTCTTTCTCTCCAAAATCAAAGTTCGTGACCACTCCTTATGTGAATGTGGTTTAGAGTAAGGATCCACCGATCATATTTTCTTTAGCTGTCCAAGGTTGCGCTGCTCACTGTATGATAAAATCCCAGATGCTGTCCCTCGTCCTTGTAACTTCTCCAATCTTCTTCCCCTTGTATATTCTCCTTTTGTATATATTTTGTATCATTTTATTGTCTCTAATAAAATAAAATTGTAATTATGCTTGTATATATGTATTGTGTTAACACTCAAATAAGCTCAATAAATTTCAAATAAGTTAGTAATTCCGCACCGATCAAATGTTAATTATTTTTACTGGCTAATAAGATAAGCGTTTGTCCCCCTTGTGACGTGACATTGGCGAAATTGCGGCGGTGCCGCAGTGTTCATTAATAAAAAAAAAAAAAAAAAAAAAAACTTTTTGTTACAAACTTGTAGGTACTTCTAATATCTAATTCCTATAATATAAATACAACTAAAAGTACTCCCGAAGCAAGCTTATTGTGTTGAAAGAATATGAATAAACGCCGCAGCACCCGAACTCAACAAGACGATGACGGCGAGGAAGATCCCGGTTTAGAAGAAGCTATCGACAAGTGTGTTCGATTCATTTACAACCGTGTGAGCAGCAAGACTCCCATAAAACGGGCGGAAATACTGAAAATTCTGGCTACAACTGTTCAGGGTAATCGAGTGAATTCCGTCATTCAAGGAGCTAATAGGAAGTTGAAACAGGTATGTGGCATCACCCTCTCAAGATAAGATTTGTGATTCAATAAGTGTATAATAATGGCATCTTCTTGTCCATATTTCCAGGTGTATGGATATAAACTAGAGCAGGTAGAGTGCAGGAGTGGTGTCCAATACATTGTGGTGCTGGACAAGCCATGTGAATCTACGCCGTCTGTGCTGACTGACCTCCACCACAGGAGGATATTGACGGCTGCACTCACTCATATCTTCATGTCTGGTGCTCCTGTCAAAGATGGTATTTTTTATTTTTGTTTTTTTTGAGTTTGCTCAAGAATTAAACTTATGGTCTGGTTGTGATAGGGTAAGAAGATAGAAGAGTTTATGGTACTGACTGAGAAACTAAGTATAAAGTCATTGTTCCTGTTTTTAGAGTATTTACAATTTTATTTATGAATGCTCTTCTGGCCTCTCTTTTTTTATGTTGAAAGCAAGTTATTTAGTATGAGAGTGGCTAACTCTGGCGTCAGAGTTTTCAAACCACGCATAGGGCCTCTGACATGGCTTAACAACTGCCATCCGTACTAGACAAACAGCCGGGACCAACAATTTATTTATGCAGAGTCTTATAGAGAAGTCAAGGATTTGACTGAAAACCACGAGAGGTGGCACATATTCCACAGATAAGAGTCCTTTTGTATTAAGTTAGTTACTTTGAAAGGGTAAGTAAGTTTGTATGAAAGTGGTTAATTAGTGGCTATTATAATTCCCAGATGAGATGTGGAAGTTCCTGTCGGAAGCGGGTCTGCTGGAAGAGACGGACCACATGGGGCGGAAGCTGCTCACCAGCACATTCTGCCGCCAGCAGTACCTCACTTATACTAAAGTAAGACTTGCTGTATACAGATAAAAAACATCAGATACCAAAGTTATAAAGTATAAAGTTATAAATAAATCAAAATATCTGTCTTAAAACAGATGGGAACAAAACAAATTTGATTAGTAAATACTAAATACAATTAAATAATTGTGTGTTGTGTATCATTTACCTACCTTCTTCTTATCGAATGAGAGTGGCCAACTCTGGTGTCGAGAACTAACCTATGTATAACCATGAAATGTTTTTTTTGTTTTCTATTCACGCTTGGCTGAAACTTAAAATGATGCCTGAATGATGTAGCCAACTTGAGATTAAATGAATTAACTTAAATGAACTCTGAACAAGTTAAGTAAATTTTAGACTGTAACACAATAACTTTATGTAAAAGCAAAAATACTTATGTTTGTTAGTTTCTTTTTAAATAAGATAGGCTCACGCTTGACTACAACTCGCCTGATGTTAAGTAACGTAGTAATCTAAGATTACAATGTTTTTTATTTATTTTCTCGTTTACACAACAACAATAGTTTATTAGAATAACATAGTCTAGTTTACGTCCTGTAATCCCCTAGAATGTCTATAAATCAGTCTTAAGTACTGAAAAAAAATGTTTTCTTGTTGCTTTCAGGTGGGAGATGGGGAGCTGGCTAGGCATGTGTTTGAGTGGGGCCAGCGAGCCACCAAGGAGTGGACCAAGACGGATGTCTTGCAGAAAATGGGCACGGTGAGTATCTCACATGTTTGTTAACAAATTTTAGTCAAAAGAATATGGTTGCAAAGTTCCTGCTCTTCTATCTTGAATAATTCGCAGTTTTTTTGAAGGTTTTATTCTTATTCACCAAAAACCGTTTGCAGGGTATATAAAATGCAATATTAGCCCCTTTTTTATTCAAGTAGTATGGATTGACAGCGTGGTACAAACAAAACGTGTCAAATTACAATTAAATGACAGGTTGATTGCAAAATTTATCTAAATAACGACTTAAAATGTAGGATAAAACCTTTGTCGCGGCTTTGCCCCGCGGCAACAAGGCACTAACTTTTACAAATTCCTTAAGATAGGAATAGAAAAATCTCTATTGCGACACACACACTACAAGTTTACTAAGATTGTGATGCTAAGATGTACTGTAAATTTAATTTCCAGGCGTTTGGAAAAGATATAACACATTGGAATGAACAATACAAAGAAGCGACGGCGGGCGAAAAAATGGAAGAAGAATAGTTTATAATTAAATAAATAAATAAAAATAAAATAAAAAAGCCTTTATTTCTATCACATTATTTCACACTACTTATATTAAAATATACATGACCACTATGTTAATACTCCCTTAACGAATTTAACTGTAGAATATTTGAATTTTGTACGTTACAGGATTGATGTTATAACAAAGAAATATTTTCTGTTTGCAAAACTTTCTTTTAAAACTTATACACTTCCAATTTCTTAGTACCATTTATGTTATAATAATTATACAAATTTATATCACAAAATCATCACAACACATATACCTACTGCAATCTATAAGTACATGTATTATTCATTAATAAGAACTATTTTCAGTTGCATTTTACATTTCATCTAGTCTGCTAAACAACTTTTGATACAGTTCTATTTTGTAGACATGTTATAACTAAATATGATTTATCTCAATACTTTTACTTAATTTTATCTGATAGCGGTGAAGGAAAACATCATGAGGAAACCGACATGTTTGAGGGCCACAATATCCGAGTACTTGAGTCTTCCGTGGAAGGACCTGGGCGCCCACCACGGCGTATCTGCCCAAAAAGAACTCCCGTAACGAATTAATTATGCCGAGGAGTCACGACCCTCAGTCATGAGGAAATACGACTCAAAAGAGAGAGTGAGAGTTGTATAGGAAAGAGATTCTTATAAGAAACAACTGAGGAGGAAGTAACAATATCATACCATGTCTTACATGGTGATGATATCAATGTACCGACTTATGTAAAATGATATAAAATTATCATATACCTATAGGTTATCGTTACAGTTAACATAACATGGTGTTTTCAAGTCTACCATTGATTACAAGATCACTGCCAATGGTAATGATTTTGATAAGAATTGAATGTTACGTTGGGTTCATTTATGGATGTGATATTTCGTGTTCTTATCTATGGCTTTATGCAAACCCAGTAGGTATGTTAATATATGCTTAAGAAATTAAAAAAGAAATTGCTGATAAAGATGTTATACTTAAGTATAATTTCGTTTCTATGTGTAAATTTTGAATGAACTGATACATTGATTTGTATAGTTTCAGAGAGTGTAGTACTAGTGGATGTAGGCCTATCGGGGATACCACTATTAAAAAAACGCGCCAATATTATCTACTTCATAGAGAGGTGTGGAAACGATAATACAAATCATTAAAATCGATTGCAAGTGCGACAGGATCCGCGCGAACCATTTTGATCGAACGCGCGGACCCGTCCGAAAATCAATAAACCAATTCCAAGTGGTTTTTAGTTTTAATAAAATAATAAACTGTTTGTCAGCAAATATTACACAAGAACAAATAATAATTGTTAACGAGTTATTTATTATCTTATTAACATTCATAATCAATTAATTTAATCATTGTTTTGAACAATAACATCAATTTTGACAGCTCCGCCGTTTCGCTCGCATCAACCATCGCGGAGCCAACTCGATGCGCTCGGCTATAACTCGGGCGCGTTCGGTGCTATTCGTGGCTCCACTCAAATCTGTCGCGAGACTCAAGTCGATAGTGTGGATGCTTGTACGATGGTCGTGACGATTACGCTGCCGATTCAGCCGATTACAGACGATCAACGATTGTCGATCATGGCCGATAATGGAGAGGAGGCATTAGACGAAGAAAAGAATAGACGGCGGGTAGCTCCGTTTCATTTCAACAAGAAAGAGATATGGTATTGAGTTATTATAAGTAACAGAAAAGGACAAAGCTATACTATTTCCGTCTCTAAAAGCGTGCCAGCTTTTTCAAGGCCAGCGACCTTAGACGAAGAAGCTTTCTTACTCTAAGCCAGCGACATAAGTAGCTCAACAAACTTTGTTGTAAAATTGTGAAGTTTATTTTGGCATTTTTCTGCATCATTTTAAAATATATTAAATTTGCTTGCATTGATTGTTTTAAAGCAGAGATAAACCTATAAAACAATAGTTTAGAGTTTAGTTTTTTGTCTCATGTGTGGCCACGCTACCCGATCCTCTATAGCTTTTTCTTACTCTAAGACGTACTCCATGGTGTTGGCCAGGATACAGATTACCACAGACTACACAACAAATTCTACAGTGGAAGGAAGGAAGTGGCTTATTATATTAAGAGCTATGTTCGATTCCCGCATGACACAAGTATTTATGTAGGTACTTTAAAAATTTATAATTATTTGTGTTAAGTCTGGTTGTTTGTATGTATAACAAGTATGTATAAATTTACAAAAGAAAAGTATATACCTACCTACTTAAGTATTATATCCGATATCTAGTACCCGCGACACAAGCGTTTGCTTAGTGTGGGGCTAGATGGCGCTGTGTGCAATGTCCCGGAATATTATATTTATGTAAGTACTATAATGCTCTCAGCTCTGCTAAGTTATTTGGCCCCTCTTAATAATTATGTCATGTCAATACGCTTGAGTATAAACTAAACCGCCTTAGAACATTAACTATAATGATTAGTGATGTATATCATGGCGCCCTCATATGTAGCAATTATTTTATATTAATAATATAAGTCATGTATAGAGGACGCATCAGTAACCTTGAAAATAGTAGCCGAAATCGGCTTGGAAAGCATAATCACTTTTTCATTTATTCATAAGAAGAATGAATGAAAATCTAAGTAGAATTTCTGTATAAAATAAAACGATCTGTAGATGATAATAATATTGGATTTGGTACATTATAGATAAATTAGTTCTACATAACATCTTACACAATTCGTTTTCTTGTGTTATTTCATATTTTGTATTTTACTCCAATGAATTACTTTCGGTCATTTTATCTTTTAAGTTCCCGCCATAACTTTCGTATGAAGCTGTCAAAATGGATGCAAAAATGGGAAATGGGAATATTGGGAATAACGTTTAAAAAATACGCAGTGTTAGTATTGTGTTTCGTGCTCGTGCCGAGCTGTTTTTTTCTTATACCATTGTAACAAATTTTAAATATTACCTATATAAAATTATTTGATATGTGTGTGTGCGTTCAAAGGCCTACAGAGCAGAGCCTGTAGTGTTCAAGATTTTTACGTGATTGTCGCCTGTTGAATGGTCACGTCTTCGTCTTTTCACTTTTATCGTCACTTCTGCGTTGTCTAGTCTAGTCGATATAAATTCGTAAACATAAACCTGTGATCTAGATTCAGAGAGTAGCAGGGAAAATATTGCTATGACTTAGTGATAGTGGTACCATATTTTCTGATTTAGAAGTAGGTAAGTAGTTTTTTTATTTACCTTCATTAGTCACCACAATGATTGTAATAAAGAAGATACAAGCGTTACCTCTCGCTAATTGTTGCCTATCTTGTGTGAATTGTATCCTATGAATTGAGCATTCCAAATCGTATGGAAAGGCGTGTCATTCGAATTGTTTGTGCAAAAGTAGCAGAACACTTGGAGAGATGTTAACCAAGACTAACTTGGATTTTTATTTGTCATTGATTGAACTCTTTGGATGGTACTCCATCTGAACCATTTACCTGTTTATATATTAAACACAATATGTAACTATCTTGTGTCACAAACATTTCTTCCTGGTTTTATATTTAGTACCTAAGTGGCTAGCAATCACAACTAATATTGTTGTGAATTACATTCAAGTTTGGTATTAGAATTAGTCTGACAAACTAATATTTCTCTTAGCTGAATTTCATACGGGCTCCCTAAATATTGGTGAATACTTTGATATATCTCTATTGTTAAAATTTGAAAACAGTGTTTGAAAAATTTATGATAGGCTGTTTACTTCTGTTATTCTGAAGTGTAACTGAAATTATAAAATAGACCTTTGAGTGCTTAATTCATATGTTTTGAGCTCTGATTTGCCAACAAGATATAATGTCTGTGGTCAGTAACACTGGCCTAAACATACTTTGTTATATATAGTTACTTAAAATAAACCATAGTAAAAGTGTCAAAATATATTCTGAAAAATGTTGAGATAAATGTGTCTTTGTTGATATAGGTACTATCACTTTTGGCTAGAACAACTGTCCCATGTCATTAACATGTTTTTATCAATTTTGTTTTTCTTTATTGCTGTGGGTCATAATCCCGCCTCAGATCATTTTCTCACACATGATCTTGCACTATTAACTCTGATATGATCATAGTGTGAATAGCTTTGTGAGCCCTTTTATCGAATAAGGTGTGAATCTGGTCAGTCCAACGAATTGGTCTGCATCCCAGCAGTGTTTACCCTCTATTTTGCCCATTTTAAGCAGCTTTTCAAGGTTGTTTCCATCTTTATAGACATTAATAAATTTTATTTACTTTATAGCATAGCCAGTTATGGTACTAAGGTTTCAACACAGTAATGGTGGTTTTACAGTAAACACATGTATAATGTATAGTTTGTTGTGCTTCTTTTGGCACAGTTTACACATCTTTTTCTGCTTCTGATTTCTCCATTGGATGTATGGGTAGTTTGCATCTCTGATATAATTTACTATTGCATTAGAATTATAGCATTCAATTTGTAGTATAATATTAGAGACTTATAAAGGTAGTGGTATATATCTAGGCTGGTATCTGGTTAGCTGATTCTTGAAGGATTATTTTTGTAATATATAACTGATCTACTGCAGTAAATTCATAAAGATGACCCCTTGACTCATGGTATACATAAATGTGAAAGGATAGCTCATACTGTAATATTTCCCAGAAAAGCTCACATTACTTATGTACCTACAGTTAATACCCTACCCATTACAGTGTTTGTTATAGTTACTTGTTCTTAGTTTTTTTTTTATATGTGGCATATACATATATCTCCTTGATATTGACATCAAAACACCTTTTAGCATTATATTGCGTTAAAAAATAAAATAATAATAAAATAAAATAATTGGATCTAGTTCATCAAGTTGTAAATTCCATTATTTGGAATGATTGTAATCTGTGGAATTTTAAAAATAACAATGTATGTTTAATGGGAGTAGTTAATTAAGTCATCAAACAATATGTAACTAAATATACTCAAATAAACATTCAATTGTTGATTCTTTCTGAAATCGGTACATACAAATCTTCTATTACATGACAAATAATATCATGGTAATGAGTCTCAATACAATTTTCATTGATACATTGATGGTCATACCTCAAAATGCAGTAGTACAAGTCATACACATGCCACTAAATATAGTAGGTATACTTACTGGGAAGTGTAATGGATCATCTCAAACATATACAATTAATGCTCTAATCTTCTACCTGGCACCTCTTGGGAAAGACATATATGTATACATATGTGTGTACTTCTATGAAACGCAGGAAATGCCATGTCGTTTGCACTTTGCAGCCATTACTTAATTGGGTCGCTGACAAACATGATAGTTGATGAGCGAAGTTAACTAGTTTGTGAGTGGAAATTGTGTATGTGCAAAATGTGTTTGTCTTACTTTCGTACTACTTACTTCTTACGTTCGTACGTAATTTCTAGCCGATAAATAATTTTCATTTCATTTCTTTCCACTGCATTGATGCTGTTGTTAATTAACCGTTTATTAAAGTTTGAACAATTATTCGGATAACTTTTGGTGCAAACTCGTGTTAGCAAAAAAGTAAGTAAATATTTTGGTAAGCTTTTTGATAAAAAAATTCGTAGTTAGTATCGCGGAGTCCTGGAAAGAATATCATGAATTATTTCATGCTAAACATAAGAATTAAGGGAGCGATAGACACAAGTTTTTTTTGTATAATTATTACTTTATTTTCCAAGTAACGTTCTTTGAATTTTATAATATTTATGCACGCCGCTGACCCAGATTGTCACTTGATTAATAAATAAACTATTAAGACTAGAAACTGGAATCAAACGATCTAGGTAAATTGTTTGTACATTAGAAACAAGTTATGGATTGTGACTGACTACATTATCTATGTATTATGTTGTACTATACTAGACCACAGGCAATCGTTATAAATACTATATATAACCAAACAATTTAAGTTTCATATTATTTAAAAATCCTATTTGTTATGATTGAGTCTTGAATCAAAAGATTCAAATGAGTAATCTTGAGTTATAAAAAATGCACCTGACTTACAGGCGTTCGATTTGACGGCTGGCAAATCATGAGTCCGTCTTCAAATTGCTTATATTGCGTGTCTACAGCGCCCTGTTATTCTCATATTTCTTATTAAATCTAAAAACCAGCATAGTCTCAAAACTACCATTATCATTGGTAGGTACATCTACCTCCTCATAGTTATCACCTATTGGCAAAACTATTTATTTAATCAGTAGCTGTTCAGTGGTTCTTATATTTTTGGGTCCCTTATCTCTTTGGAAATTGGTTTTTCTGCTACGTGTGGTGAATTTTTGTCTACTATACTTATTTCCTCCGGGAGTTTAATTCCTCTATCCTCAGTTTGCAAAAAATACGAGTAATAAATAAGTATCTATTAACAAAGTAAACTTACTAATTTCTTCAATACTTGGCATCCGTTTTTCTTTTGCTTTTCCTGCTTTTTATGTCCAAAAAAATTAATTTCGGTTTGGTTGAACCCTAATTAATAAATAAAAATAAAAAAACCATCCGATGTTAAGTTCTCCCAGTTGATCGATTTTCAAAAAGAGTTATTTGCACTTATTGGCAAAGTATTCAACGTAAGGTGAAAAGTTAGATCTAAGATTAAATTATCATAACAATTGTTATGACAAGTTCTACTAAACTCTTTTGTGCCTTGTCTGTAATAGATCATCTACACGATAATGTTGCAACAGAGCTTATAGTTCACATGCATTACTTGATTATTGCATAACTGCCCTTGTTATCTTAAACACGCGTTTTTTCTGAGATATTTTATTTGTAAGTAAATATTTGCATGCACAGTTTGATAATTCGTCGAATTCCTGTAAGTGATAAAGTATTTTTATTTTTAACTTATCTCTACACTCATACAAAACATGTTTAAATGTTTCTTTTTAATTCATTTTGAACATCTTTTCTCTTTTTTATTTTATGTGTTTTCTTGTTTTAGTATCTTATAAAGCCTCTTGTGAGGGTAGTTATTTGGCGAAATTTGTGAGGGTGGTATAGCTATTTCTCTGGCGAAGTACCTAATACTATTTTTCGGTGCAATCATGATTCACGTTAACAACAATGTTGCTGTGCTTACAATACATAAGTCCACCAAAAATACCAATTTTCAAGGATATATTATAAATCAATCTCGTTTTAGCATCGCCACTAACTCGAAACCATCCGAGGCGTGAAGATAGTTTAGAATAACTTCACATGTGACAACATACAATATGCGCAAAGCGCATTAACTATAAGTATTTAGAAAATAATAATTTTTGAAGTGCGGCTTTTTTTCTGAATAACTTATCCGTACTTATGTACTAAGAAATAATTCGTTTCAATTATGACAGTTCCAAATAATAAGAGATCTCGCTGAGTTTAAGTAAAGATACTTTGTGACCAGAAGTGCTCACATCTCAATAGTAATGCAAACAAAACGCCTTTTTATCGAGTATATTTCAGCAAAAAAGCTATTTTCCTTAAAAGTAAATTGTTATTCCTATATTCCGTTTGCCATGAACAGATGTGGTGTTAAAGCAAGAAATTAAAATTAAATTGGTTACTATGGTTATAAAGTACGCGAGCTGATATGCCGATATCGACAATGTCCTTGCTGTATGCGTTAGTTTTGCTCAATGACGTTCTAGTTTCGTTCGTTCGCTTCGCTGTTGCTGGTATTTCAGACACTTAATCGCAGCTCAGATAATATTCTCTGAACTACATACAAGTATTACGTTTCATTCTTCTTGGATATTGGTTGACTAGGTACTTTTATAGTGAAATCATTATTTTATTATTAACTATTTTAGCATTTGACTTTATCATTCTTAGTGTGAA
The DNA here is from genome assembly GCA_964023185.1 of Macaria liturata. NCBI lineage: Eukaryota > Metazoa > Arthropoda > Insecta > Lepidoptera > Geometridae > Macaria > Macaria liturata. The sequence goes on along the minus strand of OZ026808.1, from coordinate 18,145,632 downwards.
AATTATGGTTATGCGATACATTCTGAGATTCAGTTTGAGACATGATTCACGGAATAATACTCATTCATATAGGTACCACTGAACCGAAATTGTTATTCTCAAGTTCTATTAGTAACTATGGCACTCATTGGTATGCCATAAAACTGAAGTATAGGCGCAGTGAATAAGAACTTTCAAATTCTTCTCGTTCATCTTGTGTACTAAATAAACACAGTTCACATAGTAATATCTGAAATATTCAGAATTAGGTGTAGTTCGTAATTTTATAGGATTTAATTTGTAGATCGTCATCATCTTTTTATCTACATATTATTATGTTAATTTCTGCGTATGGCTTCGTTACGATGTATTGCATGTACATATTTGATACGTCAACATTGTTCTACTGTATCAATTTCTCATTTGTTGAGCAAGTATAGATGAGACACTGTATCAATCGATTTGTCTGCGTATGACTTATAAAATATAGGCCAGTTTAATTATTGTTTATTAGTCCCTTGATCGCCCGCATTATTTGGTTGTGGTATTTACTAGGGAATCGAGAACCGGTACCGATTCAAAGAACCGGGATTTTCGGGATTTCGCAAAACGCCACCGGGATTTCACGGGATTTTCGGTACTGACAATTTTTTTTTAATATAGCCTTAAAATGTTTATTTTTTATGTGGAATGGAGATGAATGGATTATGAAGCTCCGTGGCATACTACCTTTTTTACGTCAAAACGACTACCTTTTTTAACACGGACTGCATGTTAGCAATCTACCAAGAACTCAGCACTATACCAGTTTCATTACATCAAAGGTTGGAAAGCGACTAGTGCTCTAAAAAAGAATGGTAAATGTTGTTTCGTTATAGGACCCTGTTCTCGCGCACTTTTTTGGTTATCCTTTAGCTTTTATAAGTCAGTTGGCTTAGCTTACGGTAAAAGTTAACGAAAAACTCTCTGAAAAGGCAACTTTATTGCTGGAAATACTGTAATCTTGTCAATAAATAGCTCAGAATACTTGTATTGCGTTATATAGTGCTTATAAAAGGAGCATTCACAAAAAAAAGTTGTGTTTAAAAAAAAGTCAGTACCGAAAATCCCGAAAGTACCGGGAAATGATTTTGCATTTCCCGGTTCTAGGCCAGCACTGGAATTCCCGGGATTTTCGGTACCGGGATTTCTATACCCTAGTATTTACCTACCTCTTATTTTGTCAGTGGACGTTCCGATCTAATGAATAGAACAATGTGTGTTCTATTATTCTGTTGCTAATGATTATAAAGAAAGTGTCTAATGGTACTCTTAGTGCAACACGTAACAAACTAGCTTTTATTACAATGTCCCGAAAATTAAAATTGTTATTTTTTTTGTTTATTATTAGGTAGGGTTCTTGGTTTTGGTGAATGATAAAAATACGAAAACGTGACCATAAAAATGCAGGTATGGAATAAGTTCGCCGATAGCAAGTGAGTTCTACGAGTGATGCACGAAGCTGTTATTGCTAGAAAACTCGACACACTATTGCTTTATTTATGACATGGGGACCTAGTGAGTTAACATGTGACTTTATGTGATATAACTGTGAAGCTATTAGTGCCTTAAAAGTATTTTGATAGTGAATTTTGGAGATTTATTTTCGATTAAAAATACATGCTGCTCAATGGATACTGAAATTCCAAATTCTTCAAAATCAAAAGCTAAGAAGAATGGAAGCAAAAATGAAAAAAAGAAGAAAGAAAAAAGCGACACTGCAGCCGGGACAGACAATATGTGTCCCGATAGAAATAAAGAAGCGGAAGATGAAGTTCCTACCAGCTCTCCTAGTTCATCTGATAACGAAGACCTAGTCAACGTAATTAACTACAACACCATCACGTCACTCGCGGCACTGAAGGACATTATACAAGGGGATGGCAATGATACGCCTGAAACAGATAGTTTTTTCCAGCACTACTTTATGAATCATTGCAATAACCTGTCCAGCCGCAATTCCGCCTCAAACGTAACTTACACATTCGCCGAACGTAGGCGATTATCACAATGTAGAGAAGAAGATGAAGACGACGAAAAGAAAGAAGGTGACATGCTATCGCCTAAAGCAGGGCGTGAAACTGCTTCAGTTAGCGACCCAACGGTTTTAGATAAGGAACACCATGTTGATCCTGATAAAGATCTTTCACAAAAAATTGAAGAGGAGCCTTCTATTAAAAAGCAAACATTACAAAAGAAACAAGAATATATGGAACGGATGGTAATGGGTGCCAAGCATAAGTTTCTTGTAACTACAAGTTTGGCGCCCGAGCACCCGCCCGCGGCAGCGGCTGCCTTGTCGCCACCGCCTGCGCAAGTTGAACGCGCTTTGCGTTCTCAAGTGCATAACGCACATACAGTGCATTTTGGGACCAAAGGAGCGGAAGAACAGCGTCCCAGTGTACGCAATATATTTACTGGAAACAATCTTCATCGAGACAAAAATTACTTCGACAGCAGTCTCATTGAAATTAGAGCTGTAGTGGACAAACCGTCCGCAAGCCCAGAAGATGTCTGGGTCAAAAGAACCGAACCTGATACGAAAAAAGATGTGAGTAGCTTTAAATAATTTTAAAAAGAACTAAACAGATTGGTAGAAAAAATTAAAAAAATTAAGGATTCCGCAACGTAATAGAAATTCAGAATTTCTGATCTAACTATTCATTTCTTCTGCAATCGTTGATTCGTTAGTGATTTCTGTTGTTAGTTATGATAATATGAAATTCATGTAGCACTTAAAATCTTTCAGGTCTCCATTCCCAAAATAGAACCTCTCGTTATCCCGGAAAAGAAAGTGCCTAAAGAGGATAAGGTACCAGAAGCTGTTCGACTGCGCTCTGAAACTTGGGGAGACCAGACTGCTAATAAAGAAAAAGATAAGTCCCAGCCTAAAGAGAAAGAAGTTCGACGAAGTAGCGACGACAGGCGCCACAAGCGAGGTGAGAAAAAAAGTTAAGGTTTAAATAAATGAACGAATAACGTATATTATTTTGCACGCAAGAATCGCGGCATGTGGGCGCTATAACATGGCCTTGACGTCCGTCACTGGTTGATAGCTAGTGCCGTAGGTCCAGCACGCACTCATGACATCATTACTGTTTGCATGCTATGCTAATGTTTTTGTTAATAATACATCAGGCTACAGATGATAAATGCTAGCGCAACTACTCAGAAAATTATTATATTACTACCTAGTCAAATATTTGCAGCTGGTTCAATGTTTTGTGGAACGGAATAATTCAGTTGTGCGCTAAGAAAATGCTATAAATTAGTATTAATTTAGTGTCTTGAAAAAAGACGAATATTTATGCTGTGGCATTTATTTCTTCAGAATAGGTAGGGCTAGTGCCAGCAATAGAGCGAAGTTTTATCAAGCGTTTTTACGAAAAAATACGTATGTGTAACAAAAAGACTTAAAAAAAAAGAATTTCATATGTTCCTTCTACTTGTTCATAAGGGGTCGATACAGCGTCTCCTCTTTCCGAAATTTTTGAATTTCTGTAAGTACATATAAACTTACAGTTTTGGGTTTTCGATAATCAATCTAACCGAGTAAAATGTTACTCTTGGCAAATATCCAGTCTTGCTAGCAATAAACGCTACACAAATACATTATTATTATTGTGATAAAAATAATGTGTAACCTAATAATGAGTAAAAGGGTGGCTTTCCAGAGCAACGTTTGGATGCTGCCGTCACGAGGAGCACCCAGTCGGTGGGGGAGCGGAAGCGGCGAGGGTCCAACGACGATGGCCAACCAGATCCCATGTACCAACAGACTATACACGGTAATATGCTTTACCTACTACATTATCTGAAACGCAGATTTTTTATGTATTATTTATTTCATTTACTTATGATATTATATCCATTATCTAGTATCTATGAATTATGATACAAGCGTAAGCTTAGTATAGAGCTAGACGGCGCTGTGTGATATGTCCTGTATCCATTTTTCAACGTAAGACTAAACCCCCAGTGTAGTCTTACATGCATCAGATATAATCATATCCATTCTACAATATGTGCGGATCTTTCCTAGCATTGGAGAATACCTGCTAACCTTTTACTCGCTGTCGTGTCTCTCTCTATACCTTACCGAAAATCATAAACATCTGTCGCTCCGTAGAGGTATAGATAGATAGATATACCTTCAATGCACACCAAACAATCATAAAAACTCAAAGAAACTAAAACGAATGAAGGTATGAAGTGAAGAAGGCACAAACTTTAACAAACTAACTTTCGACGTCTCTTGATGTCATTATTGGATTATTTATTGAGGTAGTCAATTCAAGGACAGACAGAGGACACCCAAGAATAATTATAATGGAGCATTGAATTTACGAAGTCTCAATACGAAACTTGTTTCCCTCTTTTCAGGCACTACGGGTGTTAGTAGGCGCCCCGCGTTATTTGGCTTATTCAAGTCAAAACCCAAGCCACCCAGCGATGCTAAGAAGCAACCGTCGATAATTAAACAAGTGAAGACGGCCATGCAGGTCAGTGCCATCGCGGGTCAAATCAATTAAAAAATTGAGTTTTGACAGGAGGAATATATACTTTCCTAGCAGGGATAAGGGCCTCCTGAGGAGTCGATGCCCGGATGTCCCTGAGCATCGTTCGCGCAGCAAGAGGGAGGGTGTCGCCCCTCCTGAGGCGGATCCACTCAGACAGTGGAGAGTATTGCTCGCTTGCCCGCGAAACCCGTCCTTGCCGAGGTGAAGGGACATCGTGGTAGGAGACATATATACTCTTAGATAGCTAAGATTATATAGCTGTCTGGACGTCACCTCACACCAAGTGACCTAGAGGTTGGTGTTCAGGGTTCATTTATTAGCGTACAGTAACCCTAAAGCCCTAGTATGCAGCGTAATTATTTATGTCCCATTCTTGCCTTAACAACATTGTGAAAGATCAGATAAACGTTTTTATTTTAGAGTATTATAGCTGAAGACAAATAGTCTGTCTATTTATATGATAACTTTTAACGGTTTGTAAACAAAATAAATGCAAGCATACTTTATCTAACCTGGGTCGAAATATCGCAAGTTCGACTCCCTTAGCTATTAGACCTCAAGCAAAGAATTAATCACTACATCAAACCTCAAAATGTTACAATAGGAATTCTTTTATAGATGATACATAAGTGGCCGCATAAGACAATATCCAAGTTATGTATATTTATCTGTTTTCGAAAATAATAGATATACCTAGTAAGTTACTGAAATCTCTAGTGCAGTTTATGTTATGGCTTAACATACCTATATTTTTCAAATTTAAAATTAATATAATCGAAGGACTGATTATTTATACTTCTCTGTGTGTGTTTAAGTCAAATGTTTACATTACAGAATATGAAAAAATCGTCGTCGTCTACTAACAAAGATGCAAAGGCAGAGAGCGGAAAAACTGATACTAACGTGGCAATCCCGCCACAAGCTGAGATCTCTGTGGCCAAAGCAAGGGACGGATCTGCACATCCCCATCCCAGTAACGATGCTAGAGTAAGTTAATACGAGGACTTATTTACAAATAGTTTCTTAAGTAAAAAACAATATTTTTGCTGACTCGTACATCCGTCAACAAGCTTGATAAAGTGCCGATATTTTAACATTCATTGGAGTGAACATAGTCCCGCGCTTATTCCACAAAATACACACATAATAAAACCTACGTGGATAAAACGCGTGATTTTATTCTTTATATTTTACCCGACTACGGCAAAAAATGTTAACCGCTGTTTATAAGAGGGAACAGATGCAATATTTGACACTTACATCCGTTACTACATTTATATGGTAAATAAACTACTCATCAAAACTTGAAAATTTAAGTATCATTAGAAACATCTGGACTGTCCGGTATCCGGCTATATAATGAGGCAGCCTATAACCATCGGAAACTATAAATTAAATATAGCGCCCTCTATAATACCGCATAAAGTCGGTAAGTAAAAATGATTATAGTAGGATGAAGGCTCAACGTTTTTATTTTTCCTTTTTTTGCAGTATTATCACACGGTGACCGCATCAACGAGCAGAAGGCCCCGAGCTATGGCGATAGTGATGGATATATTCAGAGGGCGCACGTCGTCGACAGCACAAAACACAAGCGCAGATACTGCCGAGAGACGGAAGGTGAGTACAGAAAAAGACTTATTCCCTTCCCTATAATACATCTTTGAAGTTTGTCATTAGTGATGTTAAGAAAGCGTGTTGAAACTGTAAGTCAAATTTGGAAATGGATGACGAATCCTTGACTGCTAACCTGAAGGAAAACAGATCAGCGGTGTGTTTTCAAAGATTCAAAAGATTCAAAGATATTTATTGACCTTATAACATTGCGCTACAATAGGTACCTCATATATTACAGTAATCATTTATATAACTTAATACTAATTATTAACGAAAGTATTAAAGATAAAAACATAAAAATGTATACATAATGTCATTTACAAACAAACAATGTCAGATTTATTTAAGTAGATTAGATAAAATAAAATAAAATAATTTTAAGCTATGTATGTCAAAGAAAATCATGTTACGTAAAAATATTAATGTCACTTACAAACAAACAATGTCAAATATGGATTCTTAAATAATTTTATAAAATGTCAGAGGAAATAATACTACATAATATTTTATAATGTCACTTACAAATAACAATGTCAAATATGGATTCTTAAATAATTTTATAAAATGTCAGAGGAAATAATACTACATAATATTTTATAATGTCACTTACAAATAACAATGTCAAATATTAGATTCTTAAACAATTTTACACAATGTCAGACAAAGTAATATTAAATGTTATTAAATAAACTGAACAATAAAATGTTCCATGTCAACCTGTGGCCATTATAAATGAAGATTCTATTAGAGGCAATCTCATATATTCATGTAGTGAGTAGAAAGGATGGGTTTTGAAAAAAAAATTAGTTTTACTTTGAATTGATTTAGCGGCAAGCCAATTTATTACGAGGTAATTTATTAAACATGCATATTTTCACATACATTCCTTGCTTCTGTACTTTAACCAATCGAGTTAAGGGTAATTTTAATGCTTTTTTCTTACGAAAATTATAAACATCTTCTCTTAATAGATTTGGTTTTTCTTCGTATATTTCTAGTAAACAACAGTATATATAGAGATATATAACGGTCATTATCTTGTAGTTTTTAAAATGCTGTCGTACTGATGTGCCCTTTTTTAGTCCTAGCATAGTCCTTATTGACCTTTTTTGAGCTCTTAACACTTTTATTATATCTTTCCCGTTTCCCCAGATTGTGATTGCATATTTTAGTCTTGAATGGATGTATGCAAAGTAGACGGATAAAATGGATTCCTTATCTAATAAAGGTTTTAATTTAAATGACGCATAGCTTGCACTTGCAATCTTTTTACATAGCTTGGCAATGTGTTCTGTGTGGCTAATTGTATTGTCGATGGTGTATCCAAGAAATACATTATCTTTAGCACCTTCCTCTTCTTTTAAACCTTTTCTAGACTGATAATACATAATAATACTTTTGTCTGCATTTAAAACTATGCCGTTGGCACAAAACCACTCTTTTAAGATAGTCATTGTTGTTGTCACTTTTGTCACTTTTGTCACAATGATTCGGATACGGATCCGATTCGATTGAGACGGAAATCAATCGACATGGAAAGTATTTTTCCAAATCACAATGCTTTCATACGATTGTTTTGACAAATTTATTCAACAGAAAAATCGGAAACTTTCCCTGAGCCAAAAGCTAGCGGATTCGTTTCCGTCGATGATAAGTTCAATTTTGTTTTTTCATGATATTAAACCCGATTAACACTTAATTATATATTCATTTATTTTTATATACAATTATTCATATGAAATATACAGTAAAACTTATAAAATTAACCTTATAAATCATAAATAAGCCGTCGAATGTTTGTCGAAGGTTAGGTAAATGGTTTTCCGTTTCGTTGTAAAACATACACGTTCTGCTGAAACTTCTCTTCTTTTTCTTAGTCGTATCCCTCACTGCTGAGGATCGTGATTCCTTTAGATCTTGTGGACTAGTTGTCGCCAATGATTGTATTCTGATGCTTGGTGCATTGCAATGTTTATTGTTATCTCCAGCTCTTTAGTTACTTGGTCTGACCACCGTATGGAACTACGGCCACTCGGTCTCGGCAATTTCTACTACTTAAAAAATACAGATTCGACCTCTATGTCAGGTCTTCAATAGTCTTGAATATTTTACTCGTAAGAGTCTAATCCGGGCGGTAAATTGAAAATATGTTATCTGGCAGTTGGAAGTATGGTTGTATTGTCATTGGCAATTAAACTGATAGATATGACAGCCACATTGCCTGAAGGTTCTGTTCTGGCTGTACCACGTGTGTCTACTGCACTATACCTACTTTCAGGTAAGAAGGTATTTCATTTCATATTTTGCTTCTTCGGTAACTGGGTCTAGGATATAATGATATTTTACTATATTTACCAAATTATACCTACATATGAAGTAGTTCGCCTACCGGACTATCTACCTTAGTTCAATCATGATAAAGTAGTCAACAACTAAGGTAAAATAATATAAGTATATCTTTTATTTTGACACAATGTTAATTGTATAATACAAATTACATGCACCCTATTCATGTGAAAATTAGGGCATCGCTATTATTGTATCCGTTATGTAATAGACATCAGTACTTACCTTAAATAAGTATTCTTACTAAATTATCTTGATATATCTAAAAAATATCCAACCATTGTGTCTTTATATTTTATTCTCGTTGTCCGATCGATCCCAGCATTCTCTTCTACCATATTCTATTTTTGATCCATTTGATTAGATAGGATTTTCGAATGACGAGGATATTTTATCTGATATGAATTATCTACTAACTAAGAAATCACTGTTGTTCCTCCATTAGGTGTTCTGACCGAGACTCTCTAAATAATGTAAGTGGGCAATTGCCCGGACACAATCTACCGCTTCACTGCTATTATGATGCTGATATGCCAAGAGTGGGAGGAGGAACAATAACCAACATTGGAATTCATAAATTATTGTATTTTTCTTACATATCACTACATAATGTAGAACAAAGTCGTTGTATGTATGCTCTCTTTAAAATTACAGATATTTTGATGCAGTTTTTAGGGTTCCGTACCCTAAGGGTAAAACGGGACCCTATTAGGTACTAAGCCTCCGCTATCTTTCTGTCTGTCTGCTCCAGACTGTATCTCATAAACCGTGATAGCTAGAAAGCTGAATACAACAAATACTAAAAAAAAAATAAGGGGGTTCCCCATACGATAAACATGTTTTTATTCGTATTTTTTTGCTCAATATTAAAAACGGTAACAGGTAGACGCTTCAAATTTTCACAGAATTTTAACTTGCATATACCTTTCAAAATAAATAATGAAATAACAATAAAGTAAATATTGAAGGGGTCTCCCATACAACAAACGTAATTTTTAAGCAATTTTTACTCGATCTTAACAAACAGGCAGAAACTGGAATATTTGTAAGTAAATATTTAGAATTATATTAACTATAAAAATAAATACCTAATATAATGCATAAAAACTCACAAAATGAAAATAATCCGTGCATCTAAACGCGGTGCGAGCGCCGCCCCGCGGTGTGGTGGTGGCGCGAGCGCGAGGCGGTTGCTCGTTGATTTCTCGTTATTTTATAAACAGAAGTAAAACTTTGTAGTATCTAGAAACGTGATTTTCTATTATAGATGATAGTACGGCACCCTTCGTGCGCGAGTCCGACATGCAATTGGGCAGTTTTTTTTAATAGATAGAGTAATTCAAGGTGGAGGTTTTCATGTACAATAATGCATGCGAATAATGCAATGCTAGTATACATATAAATAAACATATATGTTATATATATGCTTGTAAGTTTAAAAACAGGACCTATAATTTCATGAGAAAAATATTTACAACAGCTAATTTAAACTAGTTCCTGAAATCTGAAATTACATATGAAGCATGTATGGTGGTAATCAACGATAGCTTAATTTATCATACTATAGATTTGATTTGTAATCACTTGGTCTTTAGTTTGACATATCTTTCTTGCCACGCCTCCAAGGATTTAATCAAAATTAAAAATATAACTATTAGAAAACATCATAAAATTATCCGGCACTTAGATTTTTCATTCCTAAAAAAATATGTTTGTATTCCTTAAGTTGCCTAGGCATTTAGATCACTATGTCAGTCAGTCAGTCACCTTTGAGTTTTATATACTTATATTATTCCAAAACTTTCCAATTTAAATACTTACTTTAAAAAAAAACGACTATTTTTATTTAACTTCTGTACATGGCCTCTACTATTATATTATGTCTAATGGCTCATACGGCATAAGATACATGCACGTAATCGGTCCTCGCGTTGTATCGCTCAGTAGATAACCTGCGCTCGCGCGTAAGTCGCGTTAGTCTCCCGGTTCCGAAGCGGAATAGGCTCGTGATCGGAAAGCGGTTTATCGCCCAGCTTCAGTCTTCGTTGCATAACAAACGCCTCGTGATGGTAGCGTTATCTCAGTGCCTTACAACACTCGGTCGCGTTCGCCATCCTCTGAAAATAAGTTACGAGTAAATAGTTATATATACGAGCGATGTTCGTGATGTGGTTACGGACTCGTTGAGCAATCTCGACATGGCCAACTACTTTCGCTGGAAGAAGGGAAAGCGAGATGAGGATGTGTTTTATTCAGAAAAGCCTCGCAGCAGGTCTCTGGACACGAGATCCTTGGAGCTCAGTGGGATCCGACTAGTGGCGCAACACTACCACTTTCAACAACAACAGGTACCTAAACTGGCCATGCTAGATCCCAGCTTAAGTAGCCAACAAGCGATACCATGTCATTTATATTAGCAATTTGCTGTTGCACAGTTACAAGCCATGAAAATGAAGAAAAATATCATTAAAATATACAGTTTTTTTACGTGGGATAGGTTGACGTTTGACTACAGCCTGCCTGATGTTAAGCATTGCTGCAGCCTAGGATAGTTTATGTTACAGCCATCTGTTTTTTCATCAAATTTAAAATTCTATCCATATTAAAACATTTTAGCTTACAATTTTTAACTGTTAATATTCATTCAAGAAAAAGAAACAGAATATTTAGTGTGGCATGACAGTTGACAGTTGCAATGTTGTTATCCAGTGTAATCAAACATTCGTGCGGTTCTATCAACTTCTGTTGCAACCAATGTGACTTCGATACAAGATCCAGTGTAATCAAACATTCGTGCGGTTCTATCAACTTGAGTCAATATCTGTTGCAACCAATGTGACTTCGATACAAGATCCAGTGTAATCAAACATTCGTGCGGTTCTATCAACTTGAGTCAATATCTGTTGCAACCAATGTGACTTCGATACAAGATCCAGTGTAATCAAACATTCGTGCGGTTCTATCAACTTGAGTCAATATCTGTTGCAACCAATGTGACTTCGATACAAGATCCAGTGTAATCAAACATTCGTGCGGTTCTATCAACTTGAGTCAATATCTGTTGCAACCAATGTGACTTCGATACAAGATCCAGTGTAATCAAACATTCGTGCGGTTTTATCAACTTCTGTTGCAACCAATGTGACTTCGATACAAGATCGACATTATTTAGTCATTATTAGATAACATACGAAATATGCACAATAGCTCTGCTAATTAGTAAAATATTTACAAGCTATCTTAGATTATTGTTTCTTTTACTTTACTATTGTATGTGTATATGTCTTCGTATATGTAGACATAATAGTAAAAGAAACGCGTAACGTTGTACTTACCAACATTAACTGCTACTGCAAATTGTGTGTAGTAATAATTTTGCTAATTGGTTACATTAGAGTATAACGTAACAATAATTGTACCAATATGTATTGTGGGATAGGGGACATTCTTTTAATGAAAAACACAACGTCTAATCATAAAGTCTTTAATCAATCCACTTAATAAAGCACATATAAAATAGGAGATATTAAAAAAAAAAATCTACTTTAAATCCCTAACACGTTTCAGCAGTTTTTAGAATTGTTGTCTGTTTATCTGTTTATTTAAACGCCCATAACGTAAAAACGGCTTACCGGATCATCAAGATTTTTGATATGTAGGTTGTATGAGGTCTTACAAGTGTCATAGGCTACTTTTTATCTCAAAATAATGCGAGCGAAGCCGCGGGCGTCCACTAGTAATCTAATAAAACACACGTACGTAGAATTAATTTATGTAACCAATAATCCAAGTTCACAATACTGTACTTCAATATACACGTAGATTATAACGTTGCTTAACATCAGGCAAGTTGTAGTCAAGCGTGAGCCTATTTCATGTAAAAAAAACCACTTGAACACTCGTAATATTAGCTTTGATTATAGTTCTTGTCAGCCATTGTGATGGCTTCTTGGTTTGGAATGGCAAAACTTTGAGCCACTTAGTGGAGAAGTCCATGACAACCAGGAAGTACATGATTCCACCCTCGGAGACGGGGAACGGCCCCGCGACATCCAGCGCTATACGTTCTTATGGCGCTCCAACGTTGTAAAACGTCAAAGCTTCTCTGCTGTGGGCATTTTACTACATATGGTACATTTCTCAACTCATTCTTTCACATCGTCGTAACTAAAACCGCTCATGACATCAGGTACTTGCGAACAATCATTTGTAGATGGCAGTAATTGCCACGAACGTTTTCCTTTCTTCGGCACAATACGTCTTCTTTACACTCAATATTGAAGTGAGATGAGTTCCATATATCCATCGATTGGTTGCTGGTTTGACTCTTTATCGGCAAATAAGTGCTTACGGATGTCTGCTAACTAGATGTCTGCGGCGCTAGTATTAGCTCCACCAAAGGCCTTCGTAGGCATGATAGTGTTATACTAGCCCATAACATTATCTGGTTCAATTCAATTTTAAACCATCTGGTTAGTTCTCTTGATGCTCCGGCTGTTCCTGCTGCTGGATACGCTGTCCCTTCGTAGTTTTTGAAAAAGTCAGCCCCCTCCAATATAGTGTCTCTTTCGCTACAGTGGAAATACTTTCAGGCTCTTTCGATTGCATTCGAGCTACCGTTAGCAAGTTTGTAATAGGGAGCGTTTTCTTCCAGAAATTAATATTTATCTTTGGCTGCTATTAAATAAATATAAATAAAAAATAAATAAATATTTCGGGACATTGCACACAGCGCCATCTAGCCCCACACTAAGCAAACGCTTGTGTCGTGGGTACTAGATAACGGATATAATACTTATATACTTTTCTTTTGTAAATACATACTTATTATACATACAAACAACCAGACTCGACACAAGAAATTATACATTTTTAAAATAATAAAAATAATAATAAATGGGACGAGTACTTTGCTAGCTCTGTCCAGCAGAGCAATACCATACAGCATACCTAACAGTTACAAGCATTAATTTATTTAAATGCATAGGTATATTTTATCATGGTTCAAATAAACAAAATAAGTTTGAAATAATACACATATGTACATACAACGTCGTATTGTATTTTATTAGATGTAGTATGCTACCGTGAAACTCACGATTCTATTGTGGTGACGTCAGAATGTGATGTAATACCTTATCCCGTATCTCGAATCGTGTCTTACAGTGCGAAATTATTACAAATGCACACACAAAAGGGCTATTGCTATTACATACATAGTAGTGTACTTAATGTTCAATAAAGTATTTGTGTTTAAAAGAAAAACGTTGACATTTTCAGAAGAAATTAGGTCACCATCCATTGAATGTTCAAAAAATAATTTGCATATCTTTGACACAGCTGTGTTCAGTAGCTTAATTTAAATACTTGACTTTTGACTCTCGTGATAGTTATGGTGTATTGTGTTTGAAGCTCAAAGACGAAGTAGGAACCTAGCACCGATTTGGCACCTACTTAAATATTTATTTTAAACTTAACATACTTTGACCTTATTTTCCATACAGTGGTCGATCTTTCTACACGAATAAGAGAGTTCAAACCAAATTCCCAGCAGCAAACGTAGACGGAGCGTTTCCATTTGATTCGGGTCCACCCAGCTTGGCAGGTTTTCTATAGAATCTGTAGGCCAAACTTAGCTCTGGCATACAAAATTCGACACTTTAATGTCAGTTTAGGGATGCGTGTTAGTTCATTACTTATCTTCACTTGGTTTCTTTCTAATGAAATACAAATTCATTTCCCTTTTCAACAATCATAATGTTCTCTCGCTCTGTTGCGGCGTTAAGTAGGAAACATCAACAAACTTACAAACAGAAGTCACTTTATTTTTTAATTATAGTACTGGTTTGGTTAGTTGTTAGGGGCATACATACAATACAAATACGTTTATTGTTCAGACAAAGCTTATATCTAGGTACATGTTGTTTACTTATAAAGTAGGGCTTACTTTTATGTCTTCTGGGACATACTTGTGGTGTTTGTGCCCTGCAATAGGTCTCTAAACGAGCCTGAAGGGCAGAGCACGTCTACTCCCACATTCAAATTTACACAGATAAACGTATTAAAGTATCTAAAAATGTATGGTAAGTACATTAAAGGAAGGAATATAATTATTTCTAAATCCACAATTAAATTACCTAAACCTGTACAAATAAGTGTAGATGGATCTACAATCTTAATTTTGGAACAAAATGGAGATGCAAACTTTGTATTATTTTGTAATTTGTCGTGTTTTTTTGCCAGTAACTTTAATTTGTTTATTAAAAATAACTATAAGTTTATTAAAATAACTGAAATATCATACTATTACGCAAATAATTAAAGCGCGTTCTTCATTTCCAATTTTTCAATATTCGCTTAGCTTTTTGCATCCGTATGCGAAACACAACCATTTTTTACCATATATAATTAGCAATTTAAGTGATTTATCCAGTCAGAAAGAAATAGACATACACGATCTTTGATGTTAGCAGATCGATCTTTGCTGTGTTCAGAGTATGTTAAACTTCGTAATGTTATCTTACCAGAGGTTATAATATTATCATCATCATCATCACAAATTTAGGGGCAAGGCCCTTGTCTGTGGAGCATACGCCATCCTTCCCGATCTTCTGCCAATTCCTTGACCTCCTTATACGACATGACACGCGCCTTTTCTTTTACTTGGTCCATGTATGACCTCGGCCTTCCTCTTCATCTTCGGGCTTCCGATTTTCCTTCAATGATGTTTTTCATAAATTCGTCATGTATAAGGTGGCCAACCATCTTCCCTCTTCTATTTTCAATAGTCGCCATTATTGCACGGTGTTCTTGTAATATTATAATAAGGTTATTATTAAGATGCTTTGTTTCCAAACGATTTGTTTTTCTGCGTATTGTCAACTTTGGGAAGTTCTTAGTAGTGGTGGCATAGTGTTTGTTAGCTTGGGTGATCTTGCTTACATTTCTGACTGACGCGACGTTATCATGATTTATATCTTTTCACAATTTTATCTAGCGGTCCTTCACTCCAATGTATGTACATACCTACAACATTGTTATGTTATGTAGAAATATATACAATGATGAACGTATGATCCATTGTTATTCATTGACTTAAAACGTATTAAATATTGACAAAAGTACTTGGTCAAATTACAGTAAAAAAATACGCTCCCTTAAACTCAACATATTGTGTCTAACTGATTACGTTATTTATTGTTATGATCTCGGCTGTTCAAGGAAATTAGATAGATAGCAACACAAACATGTTTACGTAATTTATTAAAAAGTGTTTAGATATGATCTGTGACGATATTGTTGCTTGACTATTTGACAGAAAAAAGATAAATTAAATTGAAATGTGTATGGTATTTTTTAAAAACTGACTGATCATTTTCCGTTAATTGTTTAGTATGTCTAATAATTACTGCTGTGCACAAAAAGAGATTGCCCACAAATATTTTTTTTGTTGACATTAGCGGCACTATGTTGTGTATTGAATAGTTTTAGTACTTCTAGCCGCAATTATATTATTAATTACTGATTCTCTATGAATGACGCGTCCGTCTAAAGTATGTCGTATATTTTCTATTCATTAACACAACATTTCTAACAACAACTTATTGGACAGGATGTAAGGAAGACATTTGTTGTTTCTTATTGCGATCAAAACAGACTCTTTTAAAAAATGCACAATCAGCTTTATTAAGTTTCATAAGAATGAAATAATATATTAGGGGTTGTAATTTTCATAGAACCTTCATGGTTTGAGGTTTTCCAATGAAACTTTTTGACGTGGTTTATATGATGTTCTTCTTTTTAAAAATTTAAAACACTTGAATATCGACTTTTTATTGTTTTTGTTATATTTTTTGACGAATTTTTGTCATCTAAGATTGAAATAACAGATATGTAATAATATTTTCTGGGTGTTTACTTGCATTGCGTATTTGTAATCCCTATATTACAAGTGTTGTTGCTTGCAAGTATTCGTGTTGGTGATCTCACGTCGGAGACGATACCTTAGCATGCGAGGCGACAAAAGGTAATAAACGTAAGCGGCTTATATAGACGCGACGTGTGACTGCCAATGTATAATTGTATAGTCTGCCAAGAAGTATTTTTTTAAACGTCATCGTTGAAGTTCATAAAATATAGAACGTTTCAATCAGGGCCGCCGGCGGACGTTGAGACATTTTTTTAATCAGTTTCTACTACCGCCGCCGGGGGATGTGAAGGCGGCGGTGGTTGGGTTTACTTACCCATGTTACAGTAAATTTGTGTTTATATAATTTTTACATTGTAAATATAAGTTTTTAGTTTTATATATATAAATTGTGTGACGTAACAGCTTGTCGGTGTTAATTATATATTTATGTGATCACCTGTTTTCTTATTTGCAGTCGCTTTATTTGTTTTGAGTTTTGTTAATTTTCTTTTTGTTTCTATTGGTTTCAGAGGGCGTTAGCTCAACAACATGCATCAGGTGAGACTTATATTTGTGCAATCGATGTCATTGACTCGAATCTAAATCGACCGAGAAAAATATATATGTAGGTACCTACGTTGCAACGTATTATGTGTTGTGTTGGTTCCATTTTTATGCAAAAAATCACAAAGCATATATTATTTTGCAATATATTTTGATCGTTATTTGCGGATTATACATTATCATTAATATATAATTATAAATGACGGTGTAGTTCACACTTTTCGGTATACAGTATGCACCGTAACCGTAAAATTATTAGCAAGCACTATATACTGTTGATGACTGAATCTGTTTCCTATGAAATAAAACGAAAAAACTGAATTTACAAATAGAGTGCTACACTGTCAAATTTCATAGGCGTGAATTGAAACCTATGGAGACACCTTCATTTCTTATACTAAAATTTGTCACCAAAATAATCTTTAAAGCGTTTTTAGCTGAGTAAGTTGAGGTCAAATGTCATGAAATAATGTTTTTCTCCATTATCTCTGTTCCTATTGATCCCGCGATGTTACGGTCTATTAAATCCAATTTTGAATTAAAGGGCGGTAAGTGTGCAGCGATAGCTACCTATATCCGTTATCTAGTACCCATGATACAAGCGTAAGCTTAGTATGGGGCTAGATGGCGCTGTGTGATATGTCCTGAAATATTTATTTATTTATTTATTTTATATATGTAATTGTTTATTTTCCTTTTGAATTGACACATGAACATGCGTTCAAAGATGGCCTTTAACCCGTGGCGTGTTTAGAAAATCCTATTGCGAGTGGCGCCAAACGCCAAGCTTTGGAACGAATTTTTCCTAATACATCAAATCGCAAAAATGAATAAATCTTTATGTTTGTGTTTTGTGAATAATGTGCTCAGATTTATATGTCATTATAATGGTCTTGAAGTGACGTTGTACCCTATGCCTTTTTATGGAGGTTTTGATCATACCTTGTATGTGTAATTTTGAGTTGATTATGACGACATGATTTTGTCAAGATATCGAATGATTTTCACATTCACAACACCAAACATTCTTTTAGAAACACATTTTAGCAATAATTCAATTCAAAACGAATTATTTACGCCATTATTCCGGCGGACCGCCGCCACAACCGCCCGGCGGTAAAAACTCTCTGAAGACGGGAGTAGGTGCGGGTTCTTTTCCCGAATCATCGACGGACACTAGTGGCTCATCTATCATCTCTCAGGTCGGGTCGCCGATTGTCAAAATGTTTCATCAATCGTTGCCACTATTCAATGGCATAATTCCTCTGGAGCTCCTGTTAATGTTTTGGGCTCTAGGAGTTCATATTATACTCGTATGTAGAATCCATCGCCAATCTTCGAAATCAAAATCAATCTTTATTGCACAAACTGTAAAGCAGTTACAAAGTTTTTTGTAACTGCGTATTTGTTAATAGTTTTGTCCCTTTTTTTAAACAGGGCTGTCGTTGTGTCGCAGCTACTGAATGTATGGAGAAATAATATAAGCTTCTTGTAAATAAGATATTTTTCGTAACTTTTTGACGAATAGACTTTTTTGGTCTCTTCAGCTTTATCATCTTTTTTACCCCAAAATAAACAGTCTGTATATTTAAACACTGCATTCCATTTGTTATGAGGCATATTTAGTGATCTTGAAGTTTCGTCTCCTTCTTGACGTAGTTTTGATGATTATATGAAACTTTCGAGAGTGTACAATTTTCGATATTCAACACGCACATTTATTGAAACTCGAAATAATTAAAATATACGAGACCATTATTTCTCTTAATACTTGCAAATAAATAATGAATTCTTTATTATCAAACACACAGTCCATAAAATACAGTCAATTTAACACAAACTATAGTTTCTCATTTCTTACATACAAACACTCAGAATAAAATAGGATGAAATCAAAACAAAAACATATACAGAATGTATACATAATAAAATAAATAAAACAAAACTATAATAAAAATTACGCTTTCAAGCATAACCCAGTGCTGCATTATTGAATTCTGTATTTGTTGCTTATGATATTAAAGTCGTTTTCCCAAAACAGCATGAGATTCATCTATTCGCGCATCAGCGAATATGCCTGAGAAACTATAAATTTAAAAACAGTCGTCATGTCATAACACCGGCGGTCCAAACAGCACCCTGAAAATATAATTATGTTTGATGCGTAGAGCCAAACGACCACATTAGTGTCAAATAATATTTTTTTTATGGCCACGATAGTTCACCCGAAAACGCTTTGCGCTTGGAAAAATGCCTATAGTTGCTTTTTCGCATGCAATTCCACGCCGTATTAACATGAAAAATGAAAATATTCTTTGCTCAAAGAGGACGGCACCAAGTGGGCACCAAATTAGTAGTTTGATGCCCACACAATATTGTTGATAGTCATTTTTTTTTTATAGGTACCATTTTTTTTATTTTAAAGCCTCGTGAAATACATGCTTTAGAATAAGCAAAGTGTGCAGATCTACCACTTTTTCTAGATCCACCCTTAAAACCTTATAAAAAGAGATGAATGAAAAAAGAAATGACGACTATTTTACATAATCCACTCAAAGTGGCCCGTATAATGAAAGATCGTACGGTTACCATGCCACTGGGCAGATGTCGTATAATGAAAGATCGTACGGTTACCATGCCACTGGGCAGATGTCGTTTAATGAAAGATCGTACGGTGACCATGCCACTGGGCAGATGACTCATAATTGCTATAAATACTGCGGAGTATGTACCTAATATTAGGAAGTATAACAAGTCCAAACCTACCATATTACTAGTTTGATTAAGTGTGTAGTACTTATTTGTTTCTCACTTGATTCTTGGTTCAGCATATTTTATTGTGATTTATAAATAGCTTCGTGTTTACATTGGACAAACCTCTTATCACTTTATTGCTTGATGAATCATTGACGTAGACATGTATTTACAGACTTATTAGTAACTAACACGCTACATCAAATCGAAACATCTTTCAATTCACATAGTTCATGGATGCGTAAATCGCGTTGGAAAATCTGCGAAGATATGAGCATTTATTTTTATACTCTCCAGAATAATTTCGCTTAAAAAAATGAAAACCGATAATCCTTAAAAGGTTACCTAAGTTACCAACAACCCTGTATTTCATGTAGGACGGATAGGTTCAACTGCTAATGTATATTTACGTAGGTACTACTTTGCTGGACTGATAGCGAACTGAGTCAAAGTTGTTTTGTTGTATAAAATTTAAGAAAGAATTTCTTTCATTGCGAAATTTGAACAAGATGCAAAAACAACTATCACTAAAGTTATCACATTTTTTTGACTTTGTTATAATATCACACACACCGCACATTTTGTATCTGCCCGTACGTTTCCGGGTAATTGGATGGTCGTACGTTCAAATAGACCGTAGAGCGGGAAAGCCGGAAAGCGAACAAAGAGATGCGATCGAATTTCATTATAGCCACTTCCCTTGCTCGATATCCCTATTTACCCTTTACCGCACCACAGAATAATCAATATCATGACACAAAAATAGGTACTATACAAATTCCTTTGTAACTATGCATATGAGGTTATTTCATGCCAATTAAGTTGATTTGGTTTCAGTTCAGTCCCGAGTTTACTTTAACATTGGCACAGAGTGCGTGAATATTCTATTTTATTGAATAAAATGTTGCTTATAATAAAAAGGTAAATAAGCCGGTTACTAACAATAATATTGATTTCTGCCGGAATCGGAAATGTATGCAAGGTCTCCAAACTTGTTACGAAGCCCCCTAAATCATCGTCGATCTGCGTGCAAGGCCACCGCGCTTGCACGAAAGTACCACAGCTCAAAAAGATCAGTTAGCTACTTATTACTAAAACAATTAAGTTGGTTACAAGTTTATTCGTCCGATGATCGCCAGCGCCAGTCAAGGTTACGTCAAGGCCCACTCGGCACGTCGCGTTCACACTCGTTATTGCTTCTCGATTATTCTCAATAGTGTGCTCGAGGAAACAGCGGTGCGTAATGTGGGATTTGAGTTTAATATTGTTCATGGTGGTCGTCTGGTGTCGTTGAGCTGTGGCGGGCGCTGCGGGCCGGGGGGAGCCGGCGGCGGCGGCGTGGCAGACTGCGAGGGACTGCGCCGTGGCGGCAGCTTGCTACTCCAAAGCCATGCGCCCGTATCCGCTTCGCGCCATCTCTCGCTCTCTCATTCCTCCTCTCTTGTTTGCTTGTTCTTATTCCACTCTACCAAACCAACCAAGTGAATGCAGTGCACTCCTGGCGACGCCGAGAGACGCACGTGTCGCGAGACGATAGAAATGAACTCTAACATGAAAACAAAATAATGTGTCAAGTGCCGAAAATCTTGGATGTGTCGTTACACGGTCTACAAAAGTAGCGAGTGTCTACAAATTGTTCCACGTTGATCGAGTTTCGGTGAAGTTTAAATTATAATGCTTTTTGTATGTAATGTATGGTATAGTACCAGTCTGTAGTATAGTATTATACACAGCGGTTTATTTTTAATATGAAATTGTAATTTCCCATTGTATTTACTGCTGTGTCTCATTTTTAAAAGTGTAAATGTGTTTTTTTTAATGAGGCAACTCTACCTGACCTTGAGCTGGTCCCCTTTGAAAAGATATTGAATTAAAGTCAATGTAAACTGCTCTTTGACCCTACACCCTCTACACCTACAAAAATCTTAGTTTTGTAGTGTTTTCAGAGTAGGTATTCTTCTAATGTCTTCGTTTGCTATATAACAGAAATAATACAAATAAACTTACTGAAACCAGAGCCCTAAACTCCCCTTCTTAAAATTGTTAAACTAAATTTACCTTGTAAAGTAACTGCTACTATTGGTACCATAATTTCATTTGTAAACAAAGTCTATTATTCAAAGTTACGAACGGACAGTTGATGGCTTTTATGTAGAAACGTGTTTATAGTAGGTGCGAGTATTTGATTAAGTATCATTGACAAATAAATACAAGTATAATTTAATTTCCTGTCTGTTGTGAGTCGTACACAAATTTCAATATATACCACGTAGTAGGTAAGGTTATCACTGATAATATGCTAATAACATTATACATATCGTCGTTGCCTTGTAACAAAAAAATATTAGTTATTGTTGTATACCTATATAGAAGAAAAATCCATGTGATGAAGGCGCATTCTCTTTAGGTATATCCGGAATGAATTACCCAATTAGTGCAATATTATCGATGACACTTTGTTTTATTCGTTTTGATTATAATTTCTCCGTATTAAGTTGACTGTTGAATTAAATAGCAAGTGATTTCTTACGCGTCAGCGATAAGATATGAAAGAAAACTTGCAAGATTATGCATATACGTTTTTTGCAACGTTTTTAGCAACAATCTTTTAGATTTGTGTCGTGTTAATAACTTTGTAAACAAAGGTGATAATAGTACTATGGAAACATTATTATTTTCAATTAAATAATTAAGAGGTCTGCGCCTACTCTATTTACGGTAAAACGTTGTTTAGTTTAAAAAAAAATAACGTACCTATTTGATGTTTATTCGTATTTCATGAGCAAATACGAAAATATATCGCGTACAAAGTTGTATTGCTAGAACATAACACCAGGTAGGTAAGTTACGTTGCTTCTCAATTTTTTTTAATTTATTTTCATAGTGTATTTTAACTCAAAATTTATTATTTAAAATACATATATACATTATTTCATTTGATAATGTTTATTTGCATAGTGAGTTATAATACACTCATGTAAGTACATAGTAAATTTATATTATGTAATGTGTTGTCTAAACGCACATCTCACGATTTTTGACGAAGCAATTTAAGTAAATAATAAAATTTTAGAGATTATTAGATATCATTTTATAATCCAGCCACTTTGAAATTGTAGGTACATAGTACAAACGACGATGTTTTATTTGTAATAAAACAGCACGTAAACGAAAAGAATACATTATTATGAACTGATCTGTTTTCGGCTAGATATAATATTCCAGAGGTCGCAGATGTGCATTAAAGACGTTACTGTGATCGCGCATGCGCCATATAAAACGGTTAGTATGACCGAGCCCCCCGCGTGAAGAGATACGCGACATTCCTAAATAGAACCCGGTGACCTTGCTCATCAAACACGTTTTAACTCTTACCAAAACTATAGTCACCGTAATTGCCGAGGGTAACTGGAAGTAATAAACATTCAAATTCGCTAGTTTACGACTCTATGACATACACAGGTTTATAATACATCGATTCTATGCGACTTCTCCGCTGCTTGCTACTTGTCCTTGTAGGGATTTTTATTAAATGTATTGTCACAGGTATTGTGCATAGTGATCTATCAGAAACCTTGTTAATTTCTCATTTTGGATAGTTGGTTCATGAAATAGTCTTATTTATTATAGATAGATATATTTATTCGCTTAGCTAAGAAATGACTTCAAAAATTATAGAAACCATAAAATAATAATTAAATTTGTCTCAAAAATATCACTTTTAGAATTTTAAAGAGATAAATAGATAGATTATTTAGACCAAGTGGACGCCCGCGGCTTCTCTCGCATTATTTCGGGATAAAAAGTAGCCTATGACACTTCCGGGATCTCATAATACTACCTAATTCGTTTCGCCGTTTTTGTGTGATGAGCGTTTAAAAAAGACAACAGAGACACAGAAAAATAGATAAATAGACAAAATAGTTAGAACGTTTTCTGATATCAACTCTAAGCATCCCCAAACATTTTTTTTTTTTTTTCAATTTTTACATATTCGACCCTGTTCAGCTTTATTATATGTTTAGTTAGATAGATTTGTTGAATAATTAATAAAAAAATATATACAATAACATTTCTTTGATTTAACAGTATATATAATTCGTAGTGTTTGAATGCAAGCGAAGCTGTATCATCTTAGACAGTTCTTAGGTAAGGTTAAACTCGTGAAATTTTTACTTTGCCTAATCTCTTTAAGTTACTTTATTTACCAAACAAAAAAAGTGGTAGAAAATACATATAGCATGTACCCATATACTCTTATCTATATTCAGACCATAGTTTCATAGTGATTAAATTAGAAAACTATTTACTGGGATACATATCTACTTTATTTCATGCTGTTTCCTATTCTGAAGACATTCCTGCAGCCTCATGTTACCGCTATGTGCGGTATAATTTTCTGAACCGAAATTCGATCACTGGTTTCAGATATCCATGTAGGTATATCAAAACGACTAAGTGAAGTTCATAAAATTGTATACAAAATGCACAGTTTCACGAACTTTCTACATAAACATCACTCGAGGGAATCGACTCCTCCAGCGGACAAAGATGACGGTTCAGATAGTTGGCACTCTTCGTTGAGCTCGTGTGATTCAAGAGGAACTGAGTACAATGTGAGCGCATCCAGTGCCATTCCCATAAATGGCAGACGTGGCAGCGTGGAGCGACACTTCCGGGGCACCCCGGGCAGCCCGCTGGGATTTGCAACTAGTCCACGCGACCGCTATCCCAACTTCGCTAGTTACATACGCGAAGTTATGGAACATAAAGTATCTCTGTCACAGCAACAGCACCATCACCACGGTGAGCATTATCGATGGCACGAAGCTGAACGTCATTACATTGGTAGCAACTCGTATCAAACGCCTCGACAAGACTATCGCCACTTTGTCTCGCCGCTTTACAACGATGTCATGGATGACATTCAAGAGAATGAGTACAGTAAAGTAGAGAAATATGGAGAGATCACAAGTACGAAAACCCCGCATAAAAATAAATTTGATGATAAAAGTTTTGCTGAAAAACTGATTGAATATGAAGATCCTAAAGATATTCATAATCGTGAGCGCAGCGGATCAGGATCGAGTACAAGTAGACATAGACATCATTCTATACAGGAGTTGATTAGGACATTTGGTAAAAAAGTTAGTCACTGGCGGCACGATTCTTCTGGTGACGGACGAAGAGGATCTTGTGCCCCCGTCATCAGTACAGAGCCTAAAACCCCAGGCACTGACGAATTTCGCTCAAGATCAAAGTCGCTCGATTGTGACCACATTAACCAAATATCTGTGCTGGATGACTGCGGTGCCACATATCAAATTTTCGAAGAAATCCTTAAGGAAGGTAAGGTTAGAGTTGAATCATGTCTTGTTGGTGCAACATCATTGTCTTTTGATAACAAATAATTGGCCATTAATTCATATATAATATCTAATATTGTCGTTCTATTAGGCAACTTACCTGGGTTCTTTCTTTATTCTTGGCATGACAAAAAAGATGCCAATACCCAGCAGTGGGAAAAAACCAGCTGTGGACAATGATGATGATTTGGGAACTTCAATGAATCATATTTCGTATTGAAACTTTAATGATTGTTTTACTAAAGTAGTCACTTTGACTGCCAAAAATACCTCGTGTAATTTGTGACTTTTTTTTAAATTGAATAAGTATGTACGCAAACTTTTTGATAAAACAAAGGCCCATGCCCATTTCTGGGCATAGTATTCTGAATTCAACCGACATCAAACGGAGATTCTCAAATTTTGTATCTATGTTATACTTTGTTGCCCTTATCAGCCTTACTCTGTTTAAAAAAAATAAGTTATGTGATTACGCATAATTACGATCATAAATCGACAAATTAATTATTTTGGAGTAAAAAAAGTTTAGATTCGATGGTGGCCCTAATTACTATGAAGTTCTTTTAAAATATAAACGGATTTTCTGAAGCACACAAAGAAACAAGCAAAGCAGCGACTCGTTATATTCGCGCGAGGTCGGTTTTTAGGGTTCCGTACCCAAAGGGTAAAACGGGACCCTATTACTAAGCCTCCGCTTTCTGACTGTCTGTCTCCAGGCTGTATCTCATAAACCGTGATAGCTAGAAAGCTGAAATTTTCACAAATGATGTATTTCCGTTGCCGCTATAACAACAAATACTAAAAATAAAAAATGAAATAAAGGGGGGTCCCCATACAATAAACGTGATTTTTTCGTATTTTTTGCTTCTTTCAAAATTTATTGAAATTTTTATTTTATATTGTAGTTATATGAATGTATGAAATTTGACGTATAAATAATTTTTATGAACATTAGAACGTTGAACTTGTGTATTACTTTTCAAAATAAATAATTTAATAACAATAAAGTAAATATAAAAGGGCCTCCCATACAACAAACGTAATTTTTAAGCAATTTTTATTCGATCCTAATAAATAGGTAGAGACTTTAATATTTGTAAGTAAATATTTAGAAATATAGTAACTATAGAAATAAATACAATGCATAAAAACTCACAAAATGAAATTAATCCGTATATCTAAACGGTGCGAGCGCCGCGTCACAGTGTGGTGGTTGCGCGAGCGCGAGGAAACAGACTAAAATTTAGTAGGTATACCTACAACAAACGTGATTTTCTATTATAGACTAGCTGTCTATTCTATAAATTAATTTCATTTTTTGTCCTTTTTAAACCTTTCCTAGACCTCCACGAACATTTCAAGACTAAGATAAGAAAAATTCGTTAAGCCGTTCTCGAGTTTAAATCAGACTAACGAACAACAATTCATTTTTATTTATAAAGATAATGTACTGAACCCTCCGTGCGCGAGCCCGACTTGCACTTGGCCGGTTTTTAATTTAAAACGTACTATTTTTCTACGTAACCGATATTGAATAACCATAACCATTTATTTACATTGTTATAATATAATGTAAATAAATGGTTATGGTTATTCAATATCGGTTAGATAGAAAACTTCGTTCGTAGCTAGCTCATTTATTTCTCACTAAAATGAACACAAAACATTACGTAAAATACCTGTCCATACAGATGATACAGTGATAATTCTGCAGACAGTAAGCACTTAAGCACTTATGAGGAAAATAAATTTTAAAATCCTATTATATTTAGAAATACCTATATATAGATACTCATTCATCGGACACACGTTCTTACTTCCAAAATAGTGGTTATCATTTTAGCAGTTTGATGCCAGTCGCTCTGTGTAAAAACTAGTACTCTGCCAAATCAGGTAGATCGGGATCCTACGCCATTAATTTGGATTCTTGGCTATTTGGGACAACCACAACCAATTGGTATACATCAGGCAAGCGTTGTCAACCGTAAGCCTATCCCGTCTTAGAAAAAATAACCGGCCAAGTGCGAGTCGGACTCGCGTACGAAGAGTTCCGTACTATCTACTATATATTGTAAGTTTTTGTGTTTCAGATTAAGTATTTATTGTTAAAGTTAATATATTTCTAAATAATTACTTACCAATTATTCAAGTTTCTACCTGTTTATTAAGATCGAGTAAAAATTGATTGAAGCATCTACCTGTTACCATTTTTAATATTGACCAAAAAAAAACGAAAACAAAAACACGTTTATTGTATGGACCCTTAATATATATTTTTAAATTTTTAATATTTGTTGTTATAGCGGCAACGGAAATACATAATTTGTGAAAATTTCAGCTTTCTAGCTATCACGGTTTATGAGATACAGCCTGGAGACAGACAGACAGCAGAGGCTTAGTAATAGGGTCCCGTTTTACCCTTTGGGTACGAAACCCTAAAAATGAACGTATGTGTATTGTCCTCAGGAGCGCACCTGCGTCGAGCCGCGTCTCAAGAGACTGAGAAGCGTCGCTCGTCTTTGGGCAACGTGACATTCAGACATCGCGCGTCCGACGCCAGCGTCGACCCCCATCATGCGGCAATACTGTTCAGGGACTCTCGAGGGGTAAGTCAGTCGATGTAACAAAATTAAATGAAGGATGATGTTGATGATGATACTGACCCACCTGGTGACAGAATTGACAGGCATTTTCGGACTGGTCAAGAGAGTGTGACTCAGCGGGTCGAGTGTCTTCTTTTCATTCACACGCACCCTGGTTCGAATCCTGCCCTATACCAATGACTTGTATTTTCAAGTTATGTGTAGGTTTGCACTCGCTCAGCGGTGAAGGAAAACATCGTGAGAAAACGGACATGTTTAAGGACCCAATATCCGAGGACATGTGTCTTCCGTGGAAGGACCTGGGAGCCCACTACGATGTATCTGCACATGAGAACTCCGCTAACGAATTAATTCTGAAGAGGAGTCACGACCCTCAGTCATGAGGAAATACGACTCCAGAGAGAGAGCTAGAGAGTCGGACTGATCAAACCCTGATTTAATAAAATTGAGTTTTATCTTTAGTCTGACCAAATTAGTCTCCAAGGTTTAACGAAAATTCTTTCCTCCAAGTAAAATTAAATTGAATTGTATTATTAGTAAGTTACCTCTGATTTGATACGTACAATATCTACAATTTATATA
This sequence comes from Macaria liturata, assembly GCA_964023185.1. Classification (NCBI taxonomy): domain Eukaryota; kingdom Metazoa; phylum Arthropoda; class Insecta; order Lepidoptera; family Geometridae; genus Macaria; species Macaria liturata. The sequence goes on along the minus strand of OZ026808.1, from coordinate 18,117,353 downwards.
TTTGTTGCAGCTTCCCGTGGCTGATCCGTTCCTGGAGAAAGTCAGCCTCTCGGATTTAGGTGAGCCTTCATTTACACGAACATTCAGTTCAACTATGCTAGTTTACACGAATTTGACTAACATTACTGGAACACACCGAACACATATAACACATATCAATATAATAAATATTCCGGGACATAAGACACAGCGCCATATAATTAATAAAAATAAATAAATAAATATAATAAATATTCCGGGACATTGCACACAGCGCCATCTAGCCCCACACTAAGCAAACGCTTGTGTCGTGGGTACTAGATAACGGATATAATACTTATATACTTTTCTTTTGTAAATACATACTTATTATACATACAAACGACCAGACTCAACACAAGTAATTATAAATTTTGAATTTCATAAATACTTGTGTCAAGCGGGAATCGAACCCGCAACCCCTAGATTAACCCAATTTAACTATACACCATGTTGGCTTATGAATCTCTTGAATGATTCGCATAGGTTATGTACTTGCATGTAGGTATAGCTTTTATCGAATTATATCTGTGCGATACCACGCAATTAGCTAGTTCTAACTCGATTTACGTGTGATACAGTGATAAGATGTTTATCGATTAATCAGCAGTTCACTATCAGTTATAGACAACACACTCGTAGTTGTGGCTCTTACCAAAAAGAAAATGTCGATATGATTGTGTTTTACAAGTGTACAAAATGTATATGAATGGATAAAAGTCTACTTGTATATAGAAGATTTATCGTGGGCGGTAATTGTATCATTTATATCTTTTGCAATTAGATTTATTAGTGCATACATTTTATATAGTTACGTTTTTCGAAAAGAAATCATTCTAAGATCACCGGTCTTTTTAGATCTTTTCGTATCTCAATATCCATTTTGTCGGAAATACAAGTAAATAAATATTATAAATACTTTTGAGTGGCGTTGAAGGAAAGTGACCAAAATCCTCGTTTCATAGATTTTAAGATCAGAAATCATGTTGTTACGTTGATGGTCAGGATAAAGTGAATGTTAGGACGTAGGTACGTACGCTTGGCCACGGTTCTCACGCTACCATAACGTTATTCTACACCGTTGTATCAAAATCATGAAACATACGAATTTAGAGGACATGAAAATCCTAAACAAGCGCCACAAGTGGGGAAAGAGGGTCTTGTCGCTATAAAAGATATCTTTTAGGCAGTTATTTGATAGTAACGAGTTATAACTACTTAAATTATTGAACAATAAAATGTGGACATTAAAAATATATATTTTCCTATCAAACGCTTTGTATGTACATATCTAAAATATATAAATTATAGTACTGTTTGGGCATATTATTAAACTTAGATGCTCGTTATGTGATGCGATGTCACAAGCCTTGTTTTGAAGCTCGAATTTGCCACTCTCATACGAATGTAAATACATACTTGGTCAGTTGAAGAGCGACACCGAGTAGCGAACGCAGTCGCGCAGTTATTGTCTGCATAATCAGTAGGTATACGAGGTACCTAGTGCACTTTGCAATATGTGATTACAGACAGTATGTATACATATGTACGTATGTTTACTCTACACTGATGGTACGGTTTATAGCAGGTACTATGTAGGGTTATTCGTACTTTTGGGCATATTATAGTAATCCTCTACAAAGTAAGTGTCGTAGATGTCATAGTAATATGTATATTTTTTTTCATTTCTCGATTTTTTTTTCGCCATTAGCGAAATTCGGAACTATTTATGCAAAATTGTAGCTTTTCTTGAGTATACAAACTATACCAGAATGCATAATGACTTTTCATAGAGCCTCTATGAATAATGCGAAAAGTATACTAAAATTGTACGGTTCAACGGACGAAAGTATCGTCTGCACTTGCACATACGTTCTGGTCTCAAAATAGATTAGTAAGGTGTATGTCGTGACCACTTTATGAAACGTAGGAATTAAATTAATTTATTACCATTCCTTTGTCGGTACTAAATGACCCAATATTTGCGTGGATTACTTAGTTTAATTAAATAAATAATAATACTACTTTTGTTTAGCAAAATCTTATCGGTTAGGTACCGCTATGAGACGGCTACATTACTATTTCATTTCATTAATCTACATAGGCATGTTTCAATGTCCGTTACCGAATAAAAAAATTACTCTGCGCCATATCCATGTAATTTAGTCAGCACATTTTGCGGCGATGATGAGAAATCATGTAAATAAGTCACATCGCAATATTATTAGATAAGGAAAAACTCAATGCCTTATGTTAACACCCTCGGGTGGGTGAATACTCTACTATCTTTCTCTTATGTTCTTACCAAGTAGATGCCGATATTTAATACATATTGAAATATTCCATTCTGATTTAACTGGGAAATAGTTTCGTATGTTATCACGCGAAATGATTATTCAAGGTCATTCTTAATCTCGGTTCCCTTATTTTGATGTAGTAGTGCATTGCATATGTGTGTTGTACACGTTCGCCGACGTGTGTTGCGTGTGGGCGTCTGCCGGCAGAGCAGGGCAGACGGCCAAGAGTCTCGCGGCGGCAGTATCAAGTTCGTGGCGCGAGTCGGGAGCGCGGTGCCGACGCGGGCGCGTATAATTAGCAGTTAGCCGTGGTGGGCGCGGAGGGCCGCACCGAGAGGCGGCGGGCGATGTGCCGCCCCGGCCCCGCGCATGCTGCGCCTACATTACTTCTCCGACAACCCCGCGCTAGCCGTCGCAGAAGACGAAGAGACCGTCTACTCCATCGATCTCATCAAAGAGTTTGAGGCGGTCGGCCGTGCATGGAAGGCATTCCTCGCCGACTGGCTTCTGAAAGGTCCGCTTGTTTATGTCACCCACGCTTACTGCGGTGCTAGTGTTTTGTTTTGTTTTCATTTATCTGCAAAACGGATACAGTGCGACAGGTAAACGGTGTGTGAAAATGAGTGGATTAATCGCGGCTCGCAGACCGCGCAATAATGGCATACCGCTCGTTCGGACGCTGACAACGGATATGACTTCATGCTAGCTACGGATTCCAACACTAATGTGACGAGTTTCTTAAATTTATGTGCATTCCGTGTTCTAATCATCAAGATTTCTTATTAACTGTATTGTTAATTAATTGTTATGGACTCAAAATTAAAATTTTCGTTAATAATTCTATTTTTGAGTGTACAGTGATCGTTGTTGGTGTTAGTTTAAAATTGCGGCTTAATCTTAATTTAATAATGATACCCAGTGTTGGTCGTCTGAAATATATAATTGCAGTTCCCTTGAATGTATTTGTACGTTATTCCCAAGCTGTCCGTGCGCACATGCGAAACAATAACATTAATCCCGTACTAACATCTGTTCACTCGTCATCCGAGGTTCCCGGTGACGTCACGGCCTCAACTCCCGCTTGCGCAACTGCTAGCAATCGTAAATAAACAGACACACACGATGTATTATTTCTATGGAGTTCGGATTCGAAATTAAATCGAATATTTTTGTCAAAACTAGGTGTGGCCTCTGAATTAATATTTAAGTTATTTTTCCCTTCGAAATGTTTAATACACGTCCAATATTTCGAAATACGAGTATTAAGAGCACAATACGAGTTGAGTTGTCAAATGTTATCTAAACGCAATATTTATGAATAATGTTTTGTGATTTCAGAGGAGGATGAGTCCCAGATATTCGTGAAATTCTTCAAGTTCCACAAATGCTACGACCTGATCCCTACGTCGGCTAAGCTGGTGGTGTTCGACACTCAGCTCCTAGTGAAGAAGGCTTTCTTCGCTCTTGTTTACAATGGTCAGTAAACCCTTCCTGAACCTGTGATATTTTTCACTCCCAGACAAGATTCAATCCTACCACATCTCCGATGTCCCAGTCGGCGACCACCTTACAGCTAGATATTATATATATAATAATGATATTTTAGTATTTGGCGTTTCCTGTAATATTGTTTATCTCGCATTTTAATGAACAAAATACTTTAGATAATTTTAATGCTTAGCCTATCATAGTACGTAATAATGCAAAGCATATTTTTTTGTTCTAAGCACGTATGCGAATGTGTTTTCTATACCTATCTATATTGTGTTGCCCTCGCAAATGTTATCATGTTTCATGCTGTGTTGCTGAAATACGAGGTCATTATGCACCTCGAAATAGTGTTTTTTTCGTATACTGATGCACCTGAGTATCTGTTTTAAGCGTGATACAATATGAAAACTGACTTATGTGGGTTTTTGTGTAAGGTTCAGCAAATGTAGAAACAGTTCAATGTATCACATATCCAAATTTCGTACAAATCCAGTTAGTATCTGTAAAAGTGTAGATTTAATAAATTGCGACTAGGAATACAATAGCCGGCCACACAAGTCAAATGTCAAATTAATTACGTTTTGGCTATGCCAAAAGCGTCTACCCGAATAAATGTACATAAAATATATAACGTATTTCGTGCTCTGTACTGGTATCACCTAACGCCATAAAAATTGGACTTCAAAAAGTTTATTTGGCCCTTTGCGAAATTCTGTTCTTAAACTATTCAGTATTGTTGTGTGTTATGCAAAGGATGACAAACGGCTCAATGTCATCCGTTATTGACAGGTGTCCGCGCTGCCCCACTGTGGGACTCGCACAGGCAAAAGGTCGTCGGAATGCTGACTATCACAGATTTCATAAAGATCCTGCAAATGTACTACACTAGCCCCAACGTAGCCATGGACGAGTTGGAGGAGCACCGTCTGAAAACCTGGCGGCGTACGTATCATTTTAAGCTTTAATTTTTATCTCTTTACATTATATCTCTCTTTATCTTAGGGTCGTATTTCCTAATGACTGAGGGTCTTGATTCCCCGCAGAATTAATTCACTGGGGGAATTCTCTTGGCCAGATACATCGTGGTGGGCGCCCAAGTCTTTCCACGGAAGACATATGTCCTCGGATATTGTGGTCCTCAAACATGTCAGTTTCCTCACGATGCTTTCCTTCACCGTTAAACGAGTGCAAATCCACACATAACATGAAAATATCATCATTCGTGTAGGGCCGGATTCGAACCAGGGTGCATCTGGATGAAAAGTAGACACTGGAACCGCTGAGCCACACTCGCTTATATATTTTCTGTGACTAGGCTATGTTATGTTAAACAGATATATGTATTTGATCGAGATCTCCGTAGAATTGATTATTTGGGAATGTACTCTTGGGCTCCCAGAACCCACCAAAGAAGACCCATGTTCTCGGATTCTGTGGTCCTCAAAGGTGTTGGTTTCTACACGATGTTTTCCATCACCAACAAGGGAATGTGACTCAACTTGAAAAAAAAAAGTAATTGGTGTTGGGCCGGATTAGAACCAGGGTGCGTCAGTTTTTCATTTTAGTCAGCTTTTTTTAAGTAAAGTTGTAAACGTACTTTAATATTTTACACGGAATAGGTTTGCACTTGGCCATTATTAGCCTGATGGTGAGCGATTATTGCGGTCTAGAATGGAGCGTGCTTACCTAGTAAGGACCGATTTACGCTTTGAAGACCGCAAGAATATATGTGTGTTTGATTGTGCTCGCAGATGTGCTAGTGGGGTCGGTGATGCCGCTGGTGTCGATCGGGCCAGACTCGTCCCTGTACGAGGCCATCAGGATCCTCATCACGAACCGCATCCATCGTCTCCCGGTCATTGACCCCGAGACTGGCAATGTGCTGTATATACTCACACACAAAAGGATCCTGCGGTTCCTGTTCCTATACGTATGTACCTATTGTTGGACACTCCTAAATTCCACCCACACACATCGTGATCATCCGCAGCCTTCTCTATCCCACTGCTGGGCACAGACCTCTCTTTGCATGTGCCAGCTACGTCGATATTGTGCAGACCTCACCCACACACACACGTGATAATATTTTTTATCATCTATAGTTTGCACGTTTTAGCTTATTTAGCCACGAGCGCTGCTGTAAAAACAACGGACGCTAAATTGATGATGATTTGAAAATATGTAATAAAAGAAATAAAATATGTACCTACACCAAGTTTTTATTTGTGTTAGTGTTGTAAAAAGATTTTAGCTTTTTTATTTATTGGCAAAACTTTGGATCTCTCCTTCTTGTCCCCCAGATTCGATTCGAAAAACTTGTTTAACGTTTGAAAATGTGATCATTTCAGATAAACGAACTACCAAAGCCATCGTACCTGCAACACAAGCTCCGGGACCTGCGTATAGGAACATTAAACGATATTGAGACAGCCACGGAAGACACTTCCATCATTGAGGCTCTGAAGAAGTTCGTCAATCGACGAGTGTCTGCTCTGCCACTGATTGATGCTGAAGGTCGTTTGAAGGACATTTACGCCAAATTTGATGTTATTGTAAGTAAATACTTACTTACTTACTACTTACTAATGTGGCGCTGCGACCCAAAGTGGATCCTGGCCTCCGACACGTGGAGACGCCACTCCTCTCGGTTCTGCGCCATCTCCTGCCACTCGGTAGCATGGAGTGGTTGCAGATCCTCCTCATTGTCACAATATTTGCTTAAGCTGGAGTTAGTATGTAATAAATAAGCTGTAAATAGTTTTTCTTCCCTTATTTATTATGCTTACATTGTGGTCACGGCGTCGTCAAATTATTTAGTTTGAAGAAAACGACTTGAGTTTTTAAAATAAAATCAAAATTCACCTCTCTAATTGCATACTATTATCTACTTGCGGCTTTGTCTGTGTTGTTTTAGGGTTTAGAAAATAGCGTATTTCTATCTTCCGAGATTGAAATATATTAAGATACCACGTGCCAAAAAAATTACATGGTTCCCATGCATAGTTATGCTTTGAAGGGAGAAACTGTCCTACTAACACTTTTCACGCTTTACAATGGCAAAGTACTACTACCAATAATTGGCAAATTTTATATATTTTGAATTTAAGACATTTGTTTGTTATTTTCCAGAATTTGGCCGCCGAAAAGACTTATAACAATCTGGATGTGACGCTGAAAACCGCAAACGAGCATCGCAACGAGTGGTTCGAAGGAGTGCAGAAGTGTACGCTCAACGAAACACTCTTTGATGTTATGGAGAGGATCGTTCGGGCCGAGGTAACATACTTAGTATCTACTCTATTAGTAGGTACTTCTCCTTCTTTTTGTACCAAAGTGTCTCTAGTCTCGATAGTTGTCGAACCGTCTCAAGGGGCTTTAACTTGGTTTACTGCAGTATTATGACAAGCAGTCGTGAACTGGAATACCATACGGAATGTCACTTATGTATAAACCATCTTTCCAAGTACTGGTTGCGTTGACAATCAATGAGGGCTACCGTGTGTAAGATCATCTCTAGAGGCGCTAGTATACAGTGAGGTCCAAATGTTCTCAAACAAAGCAAACCTCACCAATTTGCTAGGATCGCTACTGGATCGTAAGGTTTGAAATGTCAATTGTCAAAAAACGGTAGCTCTCATTAAAATTGCTAATCGCGTGCGAATTTGTTCACTTCTGTACTCTCCAATGAAAAATGATAGATACAAGTCTTGGATTTGACCAGAGTTAGGAATATTAGACGTTGTACGCCTGTTATGCAAGAATCGTGCGGAAAAGTACCTCAATTTTTATTTTCCGTCTATAACTGACAATAATATTTCATTAATTCTGTGCTGTATATAAATACAAACTAGCTCCAGCTATTTTCTACTTTGTACAGCTTTATATAAATTATAATTACTGGGTCCTGGCTATGTACATATTTATTATTTATTTATTTATTAATAAAACTGTTGAAAATAGCTAAAACTAGCCTTATATTAAACAATCAAAGCGCACAAACTTATTCGATCATATTTCTCTTTCAGGTGCATCGTCTCGTTGTAGTCGACGAGCAGGACAAAGTGATCGGTATAATATCGCTGTCTGATTTGCTCCTGTATCTCGTACTGAGGCCGGCGGGGGAGTGCGGCGGAGCCAGTCTGAGAAACGAACACGGTTCTATCGAGGAAACAGAAGAGCCGGCTAGTACAGAAGTCACAGAAAGTAATGACACGAGACGGTCGAGTGCTTCGGCCAGTGAGACAGTCCCGACCGCTTCCGATGAACCTCACGAGGCGTCGGAAGAGCCCAATCTGCCAAATGACCCACCGTCGCCCGAAATCATTGATGATACCCAAACCAAGGACGATGCAGACTAAACATTCGATTAGTGGAGATCGAGTCGCGTGTGATTACGTATCACGGTTTTTAGGTCCCATTTTTATGTTTGTGAAGACCTATCGCGTTGTGCGCGTAGTCATCAAAATTATTTTCTTTTTAAATACTTCCAAGGTCAATTTTAGCTGTATAAAAGTTAGGGTGTTCTGCGTATGCGATTTGTCGTTGATCTATGTTGCAATTTTAGATGAAAGGAAAGTCTCTTCCTCCGTTGTGAGTTACCTAAACGTAAAACATTGAGTGGCGTGTATATTCCAACTTAATATGCTGGTACGGACACTCAATGCGCAGGTGTTATTCGTATGTACGAGTACTAGTTCGATTTTATTTTATACGCGTACCTACATTATATTCCATTTCATTTATTTTTCATTACTCATACTCTGAAAGTAGGTCTGAAGTTGCCTGAGGAGCGGGTTGAAAGTAATACTTTTCATCCCTAGGGAGAATCGCGTTCAACTGACAGCTGTCAAATTAACATGTAAAAACTCTGCGCGCGACTGGCGGCAGCACTTATGCCAAGAATTGGCCTCTGATGCAAATTGCAAACAGAACAAATTTACATTGTTACCCTAGGGGTGAAAGTAACTTATTTAGTCCCGAGACGGGGTTTGGCGCCCGAACGCAGTGAGGGCGCCAATATAGTTCGAGGGTCAATATAGTTACTTTCACCCCTTTCCTTACGATGCAACTTTTCGATACTAAGTATGTGGTTTTTATAGAACACATTTCGGTTTTTGAACTTTACCCATATGAACACTCGATTGTGTAAGAAAGCAATGTGTATTATGTAAGCGTTTTTAAAGAATATTTGTTGGTTGGTTGTTTATTAAACAGTAATTTTTTAAAGAGTTGTAAACAATTGAGATCATATCTTGAAATAATTCTGAATACAAGTTTGATTGGTTCACAAAAGATAAAAAACACATATTATTCTATTGCTATATTAGCTTTTACAGAATATCTATTCGTGGTATATTGTTAAGATTATTGCGTATGTTGAGTAGGTATGTTTTTTTTTTATTGAAACGTTGGCTAAAGTGACCAAATTATGGGTTTGTGTTCTTGCGATGCGGCGTCGTGTCGTGTCGCGTCGCATCGTGGCTACATGTAGCCTCAAATCCTCTTTATCCACCCCTATGTAGTATCTCGGCATGTCAATTATCGAGTCCATTTTAAAGAAGTTTCAGTGTGTTTACAACGGAAATATCTATAAATCTCTTCTATTTGATTAGTCCATAATTAAAAAATACGATGTGTAAATGCAATACATTAGGTTTGGTCCATATCTAATATTGTAGTAAGTAGTTGTAACGAAGAGCAATTTTGTAATATTATCTCTAAGTAGGTACTTACATGTGTATGCAGGGGCTCGTCAGGTGAGTCTGTTGGGTGGATGGTGCATGATGTTTTGTTATTATTACATTGTAGTTATTGTTTATTGTTCAGACGGGGCGTGGACTATTTGATTGCATTTGAGATTATTAAACTGTTATTTCAGTATAGATTTTTTATTATTTAATTCATGTTGTGTCCTATCATTGCTTATTACACTACTTTTGAGAACATAAAATAACTTTCAGCTATTGCAAAATCCGTCGAGTTCAGAATTCATAAATTGGACCAAATGGTAAATTAAATATTCAGTCCTCAATAAAAAAATATGCTCATCAGAATGTTAAAAAGTATAAAATGCAGTATCAGATTCACATAGTCCACGTTACCTCTAGTATTATTTTAAAATGTGTTATTAATTTATAAATATTATAACGTAACAAGAAAACATGCGTTTCCTGAAATTCTGGATTTTGTGACGAATGTCAATTAAACATCGCCTAATACTAATCACATCACACCAAAATTGATTGAGCCAACAATATGGGAATAAAATGTAACAAAGTATGCTGAATAATGACTTGTTCAAGTACGTTTATTAAAGACGAACCAGTCTCGATACCATTTCCATATTCAATAATTGAACCACACTACTACTTATTGTGAAGTGTGACAAACTAAGAACAACTACTCATTGCTAAAATTTTTTTAGAATTGTAAGTCTAAATGCGTATGTTTCTACAAAGAAAAAGACATACGGTCGTATTTTTTAAATGTTATCAATACTAAAGCTCAGAACAGTAAGCCAAGATTGCACAATGTCAATAACTTGGTAATCATCTGTTTTTTAAATGCTGGTTGCAGCATCAAACTGTGTTAAATTTACATTTCAATAACAATAAAATCTGTACTTACTGGTTTACCTGTTCAAAAATTTATAAAATCCAAATTGTGGTTTTATTTTATTATGGTTTCCAAAGCATTACAATGTATAGTTTCAAAAAAAATTCTTTTCCTTAGTTTTGTATAAATGATAGGTTAAAATGGTTACGTGTTCTTTAACACGCACATTAACATTAAAACGTTGATTCTGATACTTTCTGTTTCAATTAAATCTCCCAAAAATAGTGAGATGGGGCAATTTATTGGGAAATATTGGAGTATTTATGAAGTAGAGAAACCAGCAAGAAGAAGGGATAACTATGTCTACTTCGGAGAAATAAAAAGGGCATTTTCAATAGTATAAGTTTATTTTTCGCTAGCACAATCACGGTTAAAATGTCATATCCGTTCTCACTACATGTTCAAATGGCCCCAAAAATGTTGAGTCCTTACTCATTCTTTACATGCAATAACTTACTTTTCTCCTCTAGATACCTAGTTTTTCATACAAAATGATAATTTAAACGCAATTGTACTGAGCGTGGTCGCTCCTTTTATATACCGGAGACTCTCCAACATGTATTTATTTTAAAGATACATATCATAAAGATTCGCACTCAATGCAATTGGCTGCTTCCAATACTTTTCAAATGGAAAGTATTAAGTTGTAGGTAATGGTTTGCAAACCAGCTCTAAGCTATATTTAAGTAGTTGTTTGTGTGTCGCTTCAGATGATTTGGTGCTCTAACGCTGTCCTAATTGTTTTTGTTTGTCCTGCGTTTTTTCTGTTCGCTTTGGTTCTGGTCCTAAGTTTGGTATCTTGGATATCAGTTACCTAGTATTCATATTCAGCGTTGATTAACAAGAATTTGAAATTAAATTATTATTCTTCAAGTTCACGGGTGAAGTTGTGGCCGATTCTCTGAACCTTTCTCTGTTGTTTATTTCGTGTTGTATTTCTTTACGGGTACCAAAAAAGGTAGGAATGCTACGACAGTAGTTTTCAAATATTTTCTTTTCAAATAGGAAGGGTTCTAAATTCAACTTTCGATTTTTATAGAACCAGTAAATCAGATGTTAAAGTGAGTTGCTGGCAATATAATTCTGGTTCTATCATGGTGTTCCCATTAATTTTCATGTTCTCCACTGGTCCCTTTCATCAGTTTTATCTACAGTCACCAGAACAGCCAGGTTTTTCCAAAAAGTAGGAATAATCAAGGGCTTTGCCACTGAGCTCAAATGGTTCCAAGGACACAATTGTAGAGTTGTATATCTATATATATAAAACTCAAAGGTGACTGACTGAGTGACTGACTGACTGACTGATATAGTGATCTATCAACGCACAGCCCAAACCAATGGACGGATCTGGCTGAAATTTGGCATGCAGGTACATGTTATGACGTAGGCATCCGCTAAGAAAGGATTTTTGGAAATGTCACTTTTAAAGGGGTGAAATAGGGGATGTAAGTTTTACTTTCTAATGCGAGCGAAGCCGCGAGCACCCACTAGGAAAACATGTTCATACAAATAACAAATAGTTGATTGCTGTTGGTTGACGCAGCCAAATGCCTTGAGAGCAAACCAGAAACATCTTATACAGTATACACCTTATTATACGGTTATACAATCAATAATATTATTCTTAACAACAATTCCGCTAGACATGAGAAATGCAAACAAGTACATAATATCTTAATTAATACGATTTTCTAAGAAGTTTTTTAATTATATATTATATACTGGCACTTTAGTGTTTCCCTCATATGAGAATCTGGAATACAGAATTTGTCCTAAAATGTGAAATACAAAGATCCATACAGGGTCGGCGTATGTTTTTCCATGGGTTTATTTTTCCTATATTTTGTTGAGTTGGTGAGATATGTGTATACCTAGTGAGTATTTGTTTTAAATAGTCTTCTAAATGTTTACAGATTCAAAATGCAATATTAAAATAGTTTTTACATTTGAGAGATATACATATATTGTTTGAAAACAAAAAAAAATATTTCGTACTTGCCTTCTGTTAAATTTTATTGCTTAAAACATTTGAATATTTGGTTACTATACTAAGTAAAATTTTTTTTGATTATGTAACAATTTAATTCGGATTATATTTTTGTGCTCCAAAGTTTTTTGGTGTGCGTAAAGGTTTCGTGTACCTAATTATAAAGATCAAATATGTGCATAGCGTTTGGCGTCAAGTTTTACAAGACTTAATGGAAATTAATTGATTTTTATGCTACTGCTGTTATTGGCTGTCGCGTGTTTTTAGATCTAAGGCAATTGAAGACGCTTTGTGAAACTTATCACTAAAAGTACGTTACCGTATATTTGTTAATCATGTTTTGATTCAAGAAACTGGAGGGAATTGTTTTGTAGCCAATTTCTTTTGTTCTATAAGTTTTCTCTCAAATTATACAATGAATTGATAAAATCCATAATCCGTATTTGAGAACTTATAGCCTCTACGCCTTTTGGCTTGTTACACGAGTGCGCACAGACTAAATTGTTTGATACTAATGATTTATACTTTATTTTCTATCATCCATTAAATTTCTATTTCATTTATATGCTTGTTGAGGTCCTGTAGTCCATATACTGTATTTCAATAATAAAATAAAGTATTTTGGAGTATAAATATACACCATTTTTAAGTATTATTAAGACGTTAGCGAATCGTGACATTAACAATTTTATTAGATACTTACAAATCTCACTTTCCCAAATAACTATTCCCAACAATACCTACTTAAGATAAAATTTATTTCATAATCAACAACGTTTTTTTAAGAATAAGGCTCTATCTATTATATTTTATACCCCTGAACTACTTTTGTTATGGAGCATAGTCCATACAAATATAGTTCACTAAATTTAAATTTAATTTAGAATTCGATCACTACGGCGTGATTCGAAAACAACTAACACAAAGGCAGCAGATATGTATTAGTATCTAAATTAATACTCATCATCTCAGTTCTTGAATGATAACGAAACTTTGTATAAAGATGAGCGAAATACGTACGTACATTACCTTACATCAAGCGAAATAACATGATTGAATGATTCATGAATGTATGAAAGCATAATTATTTCGTTTAGTCCTAGTTTAGGCCCCACTGTCTCTGCCCACTACATATGTAGCTTTCTTCATTGAAATTTGAAGAGGATTTTACATAAAAGGTTTCGCATGAACCAGAAAGAGCCGAAATATAGATAATCGATTTGCTACGCTTACTCAAATGCCCCACATTGCTTAAATACTCAACAATAATTAATACGAATTTAAAATCGAATATTCAAAAAGTTTGGGACACTTACGTTCAGATTTTGCTTGAGCCTTTAAAATAGGCACATTCTCGATTGAAGAGATATTACTTATGTTTATGTCATTGTAGCGGAGTTTTTATACAATATCAAATTTTGGTACCTACGTGTGTACATGTGATAAATATTTGAGCTGGATCTGTAAAGTCAAAAAATGTATATAAAAAAAAACATCAACGGAATGACTACACACCTATTACATATATTTACAGAATCTTGATAAGATTTCAATGCGATGTACACGAATGCCAAAAATCTAACTGAGAAATGATTGATATACAGTAGAGATAAAATATTGATCATCTTTTTACTAAAATGTACATAATATTTGGTATCTGTTATAATAGAGTATTACATAAAATATCACAATTGGTAAGGATATTACTAAGAGAATTTTAAAACTTAACGTCTTAAAAATACAGTTTCAGGGAACATTGCATTACAATAACTGGAAACAACGCTACCGAAAAATATATAAAGTTACGCCCGTATAGTACAGCATAACACATTTAGTTTACGGTAATATTGTACTTCTCATAATAACCAACATTACATTCGAGTAAAACGCAAACAACGGAAGACGTCACCTAGTGATTTTTGTTGTTTTTCGGACTACACCTACATAGATGTTAACTGCAGTTCCATCTCTCTTAACACAGTTACATCATCTACTCGTACCTACATACATCTATTTATGGAGCGGTGAAATATACAATTCACTCGTAGTAATCTTTGCGTTCGTAAAGTAAAACATGTGAGATATAATATGCAGGTTCAATATAAATGTAATCATACAAAAATATCGCTTTTATCAGTAGTATAGAGATTCATATAAAATTGGTTTATAAAAAAGGAATGCATATATGATTTTTGGTTACAAGCGATTCACTACTAGGAAGGAAGGCATTTGTGCTAAATTATGACATAATGTTCTTGCAATATTTTAGTCCAGACATTCAGTTTCTATAATAATTATATCATTATGGGATTCTCTGTTGGGAGCGGATAAGGAAATTTCCTAGACCCAAACATCTACACATGAGCACTAGAATAATCAGAAATATTTTATTTCAATTTTAACAATATTTAATCTTTGAGTTAAGTAATTTTATTAGAATACTTTGCTTAAAGGCGTAAAATTGTGGATAATGTTGATGTAGAAATTTTGATATGTCCATGATACGCTGTCATTAAGTAGAACCTGTAGAATAGGTTTACCAAAAACATAGATCAACTTCTAGTACAGTGGTTGGATGCATAATGGCAACGAGCACGGAGCCCGTGCTCTCTGTGTAATGCTAATCACAGGTTTTTTCATCTGTAGGCATAAATATGTCGCTGCTGTGTTTCTTAACCCGTCGGATTATCATATTTAGCGCATCAGCGACATAAGCCCACAATAAAAGTACGTAACTACAATATCACTTAATAAAATACTAACTACAGTATAACGGTGGCTAAAAATTTAGGATTAGTTAGGTCGAAAGTTAATTATAAAATATACCTATTATTTATCCATCAAAGTAAACTTTTATAAAAATAATAGTAGCTTGAAACATCTCACTAAAACATAATTTACACAAAGCTATTATTACTTAAGTAAAACTTTAGAACGTACAGCAGTTCTTCGAAATTAAGACAAAGAACGTCCATAAGAAATGTAACTACGATTTCAAAAGTTTCGACGCAGAGAACTTGGATATATAACAGTAACAAATGTATTATTATGAACCAAAGATATAAAAATACCTCGATTTCGGCCCATATCTTGGACAAAGAAGTTTTAAACGATTTAATCATCCCAGGAATCGTAGGTTGCATCCGGGTATGCCCATGGCGGTCGGCTCGAAGCGTGCGAGGAGGTGCTGTTGGTTCTAGCGTTGTACCTGCAAAGGAAGCGTCCGCTCTTCATTATTCTGCTCCTAATTTGAATTGAAAGCTAACAGGGTGGTCTCGAGTGGCGTGACCTGAACTGACCTAGTCTCGACTTGCTTGTATGAAGAGTTGGCTCCTGCTCCGTGGCTGGGGGGTTGCGTCGCCCATCCAGGCTGGCTATCTGTGGTGCTGGAATACACACACTTACATGACATTTCACTACTTTTTAACACTTGTCGTGTGAAATACATTAATGATCAATTGTGCATCTAAATTATGATACCAAGCTTAAACTGTTATCCAATGAGTTGTCACATTTGTAATATACTTTTGGCACTGTGCTATGTATCAACGGGTGCGAACTTTTCATCTGACTCTGCTGCCGTGCAATTTGTTATTGTAGAAATATATCGATAGCCAGACTCATTAAACTTTTAGTTATTTGTGAATATCGAATTATATGGCGTGATCGCAGTAGACGACTGGTGCAGACAGTTACCTGGCCAAGCAAAAAGTACTCACTCATTGTGGGTTCCGAATTGAACAATGTTGGTACCAGTAGCGGCGTTGCCATACGTCTGGTTGCCATTACCGTATAGTCCGCTGGTCCCGTCGCCTTGGAAGATGTTGCGGTCGCCGGAGGCGCGCGTCGATTGATGGGGGGAGGGCGGGGGGATGGTGGTGCGATCCAGGGGGTGGGGGGGAGGAGGTGTAGGCTCGCGCGCCGCTGGCGGGTTGGTCTCCAGTGTCGAGTTCTTGATGCCGTACTTGAAGTACATTATCATACCTGAAATAATGTGTGCACAAGCTAATTGATTCCGACTTGGAATAAAAACCAGACTGTCCCCCACGTGTCTTTAGAGCATCCACAGTATTTCGGTCATATTCAAAAGAAAACACGGAGATATTTTTTAAACGTTAATCGTTATATGAATGCTAGAAGGCAAATGACCTCGTGATCGCAGCCCCATGCGAAAGTCAGACTGGATTCAAGTCCAAGAAGTCGTAGAAAGCTCTGCACGCTGCTGAGATAGGGTTCAATGGCGAAATATTATGCATTCAAGTTCGATCCAAGGAGGAAGTCACAACCTCCACTAACGAGGAGGAAGCAAATTGATTATGTCACTATATCTGTCGAGTTCTATTGCTTCGCCCCTGAAACCGGTCGGTGAGGCGGAACACGTGAGATTAAGCCAGCAATTTTACAGTCTTTTAAAAAATGCTTGACTATTGCTTGGTCCACAACATGGTGCTAGGCTATTTTTTGGTACCAGCCTGATCAGATACCATCCACAAAGTTAAAATCTGACACCTAAAAGTCCCACGGTGTATTATCCCAGTCTTGATTCTAGTGTGCTCCTATTTGGGCTGAATGTCATGGAAAAAGTTATTCTTATAGTGACACATATGGGTCACTATGTGTAGTAACCAAGAATTGCGCCTAGTTTACTGGAACGCAGATGGCGTACATAAAAAGCAACAGGAGCTGGCCGATCTCGCAGTAAGTAAGCTTAGGGCCGATATCATTGCACTCAACGAAACTAGAATCAATAACCGTCTCAATCTTAAAATTCCTGGATTTGCTTGTTACCGTATGGACAAGCGCAGTGATGGCTCTGGCCAGGGTGTAGCCATATTGGTACGTTCTGACTTAGCTCACAATGTACTCCCCTCACCTAAAACACAGAAACTTGAAGCTGTAGGCGTCTCACTGAATCTTAACTCAAATAACAATCTTATTATTTATTCGATTTACCAATCTCCAAATTCTCCACTCATCACTACTGACATCGATCACTTAATGGCTACGGGTGTCAAAGTTATTGCAATGGGCGATCTGAACTCGAAGCATCCCTTGTGGTCACCGAGTCATCCTAACAAGCATGGACTAACCCTGTATGATCACATGACTAACAATGACTTTACGATTCATGCTCCACAGAAAGTAACTCTTGTCCCTTATCGTGCTGGTGATATGCCATCTATTCCGGACTTACTGTTAACTAAAAATGTATTTGCCCTGGAATCTATCACAACTATCTCAGCCTTGTCTTCTAATCACTTTCCAGTCCTTGCTACTTTTAAAATGAAATTCCAACGTCATCCCATAACCAAATTTAACTACGCTAAAGCTGACTGGAATAAATTTCGACAGCATCTAAATAATAACACTATTCTTACCTCCGAAACATTCCTTACGGCATCCGCAAT
This sequence comes from Macaria liturata, assembly GCA_964023185.1. Lineage (NCBI taxonomy): Eukaryota > Metazoa > Arthropoda > Insecta > Lepidoptera > Geometridae > Macaria > Macaria liturata. Next base: position 18,099,537 of record OZ026808.1, on the reverse strand, counting down.
AGATAACACAGTTTCCCAGCTCCAGAAAAACATACTTGATGCTAGGGATTCAAGTGTACCCATCAGCAAGTTGCGGCCATGGTCCATCTGCTCTTTGCCTAGGCGTATCCAAAGGCTCATCAGGCTAAAAAATAAACTACGTAGGTACGCTTCTATAGAAACACGCCCCCTAGTACGCAAAACATTGAACCATCGTTTCTACAACCTAAAAATAGAAATCGCAACCTCTATCAAGCAGTACAATGATATTATGTGGCATCAGAAGTTACAAAGAGTCGACAACCCCGGGAAAGATCTATGGCGACTTGCCAGATCGCTCCGCTCAGATGCTTCAACTACTATACCCTCTCTGAAAACGGATGACAATTCGCTTACTACTACTGAAGGTGAACAATGCCAAGCACTAGCCAAGAGTTTCTTGAACAACATGCTCTTGACTAATGATTGGCCAAGCGATATTTCATCAATCGTTTTCGACTCTGTAGGCAGCATTCTAGAACAAGCCTCTAGCCCTGACCATTCCATGCTCGTCCGTCCCTGGGAAGTCAAAAAAGCTATCCTGAGTTTAAAACCACGTAAAGCACCTGGTCCCGATGAAATTACAAATGTAGTAATTAAAAACATTCCCCAAAAGTGCGTAGTGCAACTAACAAAACTTTTTAATGCATGTATAACTCTTAGCTACTTCCCCTCACCATGGAAAGTGGCTAAAGTTATAGCCATTCACAAACCAGGAAAGGACTTCTCCAATCCAGTATCATACCGTCCCATCAGTCTATTGCCCTGTTTGGGGAAATTGTTCGAAAAAATTTTTTATAAACGGCTACTCAAGTTATCAAGCCACCTTTTAATTGAAGAACAATTTGGATTTCGCCAAGGGCATTCCACTGTCCAACAGCTGGCAAGAGTCGCTGAAACGGTCTCCCACAACCTTAACCTGAAAAATTCTACTGGAATGTTCCTTTTAGACGTCGAAAAAGCTTTTGACAGCGTTTGGCATAAGGCCCTCATTTATAAACTCTATTCTCTAGGCCTACCCGCTTCTGTAATAAAAATGACCTACTCTTATCTCTCTGAACGAAGTTTTCGCGTCCACATTAAAAGCAGTAAATCTGACCTTTTTCCAGTGCCTGCTGGAGTCCCGCAAGGCTCAATATTAGGCCCATACCTATTTCTCCTCTATTTGAACGACATTCCAGTTCAAACTCGCACCAAGCTAGCGTGTTTCGCCGATGATACCGCGTGTATGACGTCATCGCCAGATGTTGACATAGTGATATCACGGCTACAACTAGCCATTGACTTGCTAATTGAGTACTTTAATAGATGGAAGCTCAAAATTAACGGGTCTAAAACGGAAGCGATTCTCTTTACCCGCCAAAGATCCTTGCCTACGCGCGTGCTCAATATTAATGGTCACAGTGTCAGTTGGAGTAGATCAGTTAAGTATTTAGGTACTGTTCTAGACAACAAGCTCAACTGGACAGAAAATACAAAAATGTTGCGCTTAAAAGGTATTAAAGCCTTAAATGCCTTGAGCCCTGTGCTGAACAGGAGATCCAACCTCAGCTGCCACACTAAACTGCAGATCTACTGCACCCTGGTCCGCCCGTGCATTACTTACGCTTGTCCAGTCTGGAGCGGTACATGCGTAACCAACTTAAATAAACTGCAGGTGTTACAAAACAAAGCGCTTAAAATCTCATATAATACCCCATTTCGTACTAACCTTTATAACTTGCACATAACAATTGGCCTTCCACGTATTGATGTATATATTTATAAACTTTCCGAAAAGTTTTATCTTTATACTAATTCCCAAAGTAAAAATAAACTAATAAACAATGCACAACTCGTGCCACTAACTTAAATTTTATCGATACTTATTGTCGATACAAACTTCCCCACCATATCTTTCTGAGTCACAGACTTGAGTGCAAAGATTAGGCCGTGACCCATTACATGAGCGCGCGCGATCCGCGGGTCGTTCCGCCGCGCGAGTCGCCCCGCAGCTTTACCAGTGGGTATCGGACCGCGGCGGCTATCGCGGCGGGCGGCTGCGGCACGCGCTCGCTTATGCATGTAACCACGCAGCGTTCTACCGGCTCTTGCTGCCTACGCCTACGTCACAGCATGACTCGACCGAGTCACATTCATAGTTATTGAAGTAAATGTTTTTCTACCCGCAAATTGTATTTGTTAAAAATGTTTAGCTGTAATCAAAGCAAACATAAAGATTGCACGATTTTAATAGTATATACGTTAACGAAGCTATGATTATTGTACGTTAAAATTTATGATAAAAGTTTTGTATGACCATAGTGTTAAAAAAAGCAATTTATATTTTGTTGTAACTGTTAGGATATATGTACACTGACAATGTTACTTAAGTTGAATCTTATAATAATAAAGAAATTTTGAAATTGAAATTGAAATTGAAAAATTATTTGGGCTGAATGTGCAGTGTAAAAAATGCAGTTACGTGTAATTTAAGGAATTATCACAGAAACACGCTAGAGCGAAGACATTTTAGGGTGTAAAATAATGATTACGTGAGATTCATGTATGACGATTCTTCTATGAAAATTATATGTCATGAGTTTGTCACCACCAAATGATTAATCTTCTGAAATAGTGTAGTTAAGTATAGCGGTAACTAATGTTCTTGAATGTAGATTTTCATTGAGGATTTAGCCACTTATTGATGATGTTTTCTATGCACACATATGTATGTTAGCGAGATGTGTGTGTGGGATATTGATGTTTACTTACCGAGTATCATCCAAACAGTGAAGCGGACAAGAGTTAGGATGGACAGGTTCAATATCAGATAGATGTTCACTATGATGGCGATTGTAGGCACGAAGGGCAAACACGGCGTCGCATACATCAAGTTGTTGCTGAAACAAATTACAGAGAACATTTGAAGATTATGTAATATGTATAAAGTTAGTAATATAAATTGAATCGAATTTGCTTTATAAGCGATAGCGTCGTTACGCTCTTAAATGGATTTTTATTTCACATGTACCTAAACGTAGTGTATGTAAAATAAACGATGTAGTGCACACTACGATATTTGTAGTTTTAATAAATATATGAGTAAAATTGAACAATTACCGGTTTTGAGGTCGCCGCGATATCAACGTCAGAATTACGAAAATGGCCAAAAATAATAGGAACATGAAAACTGCTGTGGATGTCGTTGTGCCTGGGCTTCCGTAGGCCGCCATCAGATCGAATATGACGATAAATGCGTACATGACTCCCACTGCTTTGATCACGTACATTCCTGAAAAACATCGGAAATATTATTTTATTAATATTTACATAATGTACCTATATCACGGAAGAACAAATGACAACCATTTAAAAAAAAATATAACAAGTCATACAACTAACAATATAAGTCACAAATTCACCAACAAATAGAGCTATAAATAAAACCGTTTATTACACAATCGTCAGCTACTAAGTAAGCAAGGTCCACACCATTATAATGACACAATTATCTTAATAAGTAATGAAAATGTTTACCGCTTTCCTCAGTAGGTGGTCCCATATCAACCCAAGGGAAGAGTCCAGGGCAGAGGTAAGACAATGTGTGCAATTGTCTGACCACGCTCTCTAAGAAGCGGCCGAATCGAGACGGGTTGCACGAACCCCCTGGAACCGCCCCTACAATCAACAGCCATAATTATAACCATGCTTTAATTAACACTAATTGTCATGTTAATGTGTGGGCGTTGAGTTGCCAACTAGTATTCTACTAGAGTATCGTGGTGGGAGTATAGATTAAGATTTTTTTATAACCTTTAGGTTATGTCTCACTACTGGACAAAGGGAAAATATATCTAAAGTTGGGGAAGTTGTAGCGCAAGAAAGGAACACCCTGTGTGACTGATAGCTAATGACGAAGTAAATAATATTTCAATGTTCAATAGTAGACATTGGCTTAAACTTTATTGCATATTTCGTGTAAGATACTAAGTTTTAGGCTATGATTGTAAAGTTTATTTTAAACTTGTTTCTAAAAAACTTGTCTTACGTATAAGTCTTAATATATGTTATTGTATCTTGCTTCCCTATGCTCCAAATTGTCTGTTTTGTTTAGCAACCACTACCTTATTTATTTCTAGACATACCTACCATAGAATTTGTTTTCTGTGTTAGAATTGACGAGGAATGTGTCATCTCGGCCGTCGTCCTCGTCATCTCCCATCATGGAATCATCCGAATCTGGAGAGCTAAAACATTGTGTTTACATTGTAAAATTAATAAATTAGAAAAAAAAAAAAAGTTACCGTCCGAATAAATGCCGTTTTTTAAGTTTGTAGACCTCTCCTTTCTTTATGGCACTCTCAAATTGTCACAGTAATGGAACGTACACTTTTTAGCATGTAATTAACTCACCCTACCTTAGTCTGATGCGCTCGAGAATTTGTTATGATATTTTTCTTACTAAGCTGATCCTTTATCCTGGATACACGGCCTTATTAATGAGGCTCATATATGGTAGAGGTACTTAACCGGGTACAGGGTATCCGCCTGTACATTAATCTGCCGTGCTTGAGTAAGTCCCGAAAACCCCGCTTGGGCTCCTCTACCGCAAAGGAAATATCATAATCTATTTTCAATAAATTAATGACTTTTAATTTACTTCAAGCGACCTGGTGGTCAAAGGGCCGGCAGTCCATTACTAAAACAAACCGTGGGTAGTAAGTGGTTGTAACCGCGTGTGCTTTAATATTTCCATCAGCCGAGCTACGGGCGCTCCATAAATAAATTTAAAATGTCTCTTTGCAGGCGGTGTAAATATAAATAGGCTTTTTATCGATTCGAAATACGTAGAAGCACTCGTATAGGTACTTCGCCGTTGCGGCACTTCTGCAGTAATTGAGTTCCGAGCTATCATCCACACTGCCTCTTCAAATTGACGAGTCTTGAGTTGGATTTCAAGTAAAGAGCTAATCAGATGTTCGAAATTATTTGTAGCGAATAGAAATTAATTTACAAAAAATATGTAGGTACCTAATAATAGTCAGTCAATCATTTATAAAACTACATGTCGTTCATTACTTACCTGCGAGTAACACGGCGTATCATTACCCTGTTTGCATGTGAAGACTGGGAAAACAAATTCATGGTATTACTGCATTATTATAGTACTCGGTTTGCTTTTGCAAAACTTATACGTGCTGACCAATGCAAAATAGTAATAGTCGACATTTCCCACTGGAGGACACGGTAAAGAGAAAATAATTTGTTTCTTGAATAACTTGTTTCTTCTTTATCGCTACAGATCATGTCCTTCACAAGATTATCTGGTATATTTTCAAGTATAGGATAGGTACTTACAAAAGCTGTTTCGGCGTGATTGCTCGTTCCGGGTTGAGGTTCTGGGGTTCGAATGCTCTGAGGCAAGAGCTCGATGAGATTAGTTGATTGTGGTTGGTACCGCAGTATGAGAACGCAAGTCGAAACCAGCGTGTAGGCAAGAAGAGTTCCTGTAGAAAATGCAACATTTAGAAGATAAAACGAAGCACCCGCATCTCAGCTAGCAGAGGCAATCGCATGCGACTAAATGTTAAGCAAAGGTTAACGCGGTCGGTTCTTGGATGGGTGAACGAAAAGTGGCATTCCATTTTGGGCGCTTCCGTGGGTCGGAAGAATTCTAAAAAATTACATTGAAACTATGTATACTATACTATATACAAATACACTATGTATATGAAACAATTGATATTACTCACCGATGCTCATCATCTCGACTAGAACCTCAAGTTGGACCAATAAAGAAACCATGGCAGCTGCGAACCCACCGCTCACGGTCGCCAGGGTCGGAGTGCCGGTTGATTCGGAAATCATGGCTAGCACTCTGAAACACAACGTTTTTTTATATTGCGCTTCAAGCAAAACTTACTTTATCGATATTCGATATATCATAAAAACATTATTTTATTATGTATTTTATAAAATATATCGATAGGATGTGAGCGGTATATTATTGATGTCCCGATAGACTATGTAAAATAAAAATTAAACAAAACTTATTCTAGTGCGATGTCTTTCAGGTAACTATTGGACGAAAAAAAATAGAGTTATTATATTAGGACGTCGAGGTGTCAAAGGTGTCAAAGGTCAAGGTGAGGCCCATACATATGAATTGGAGCCTAAATAGTTAGTAGATATGCTAGTAGAAACAAAAAAAGATACAACTTACTTAAAAATCAGTCCATCTAAGGCCATGGCGTATAAGATTCTGGGCATCGGAAACATTGATCCGAACATGGATACAGTGAGACCCGCCAGAGCTCCCACTGCGACGATATACTTGCAAGTAGGCGCGTGGACGTGCCCGAACATCTGCACCAGCGCTGAATCCGTCTCCACCTCATTGTAGGGAACTGTTGGAATAAAAATATTCATAGAATTGCTTGATCGGCCCAATGCTTTACAAGCGGCTCGTTAAATATCAGACAAATATTTCCTCACGCGAGTTAGGAAAGTTCGTCAGAGTCATCATTGAAATCAAACATTTTCTGGGTAAATATATTATTGCAAATTTACTTCAGTGTATGAATCACAATAGCGAATTTAGGATTTACATTAGGTACTCGCAAAAAAACCTAGTCGCAGTAATATTTAGTAAAACAGCCGTATTTATTTATTTTCTTACCAATAAGCGTCAACATAAATGAGCTCGAGACGTATGCTATTAAAATGATTGCTAGACTGGAAACAATAGCTAAAGGAATCGATCGCTTTGGATTCTGAGCTTCTTCTCCAGTAGTAGCAATTATATCAAATCCAATGAAAGCGTAAAAACATGTCGCTGCTCCAGTGAAGACCTGCGGAATAAACAAATTTCAAATTTCATTTATTTTCATAACAAGAAGTGTAACTTAGTGATTTGTCAAATATAACTTAATTCTAAGTTAATTTACTTAATAGTTGAAGCCAAGTATATTTAAGGACACAATTATAATATTTTACATTTAATACATTTCATTTATGTGGCACGCATCTCCTACACTGAGAGAGATCTCTTGCTGTAGGAGAGTGCATTCTCAAGGTACAAAAATATATATGTATATGTTACAGCTGTTCACTATTTAATTTGTTTTTGATATGAGATAAGTAAATGTTATATAATTTACTATTTATAAAAAAAAATAAGTTATGTTATGTAGTAGGTATGTAATTTTATTTGAATAAATTCTATTCTTAATCTAAGTCTAGATAAAGTTTGTTGTGTGTGTGTGTGTGTGTGTGTGTGTGTGTGTGTGTGTGTGTGGGGTTGTATGTATGTTGAACAGCAAGAAATGAATTCCGCAATTCGCTTACAATATCGTTATCACTTCTTACCAGTGAAATTGTCTCTAATAATAGTCATTCTTAGAACATTATGCGTCTGTATACACGAATCAGATAAATTTATAGAAATACACATACTTAGCTAGTAATTTTAATCGAAATGATCTTCATACTCACCCCATTCCACCCAAATGGTAAAAATCCTCCATGTTCGGTCCAATTTTTGACGTCAATATAGAAAAGTCCTGCAGCCATTATAAACACCCACACGCTCAAGTTGATGATGTTCAGTATATTGTTGAAGAATAATGATTTCTTCACTCCTGCCACCAATACCATGGTCATCGCGATGGTGATGGCAAATGCAAGAAGATCTGGTGGTTTTCCTGCGAAAAGAATGAATTATGAATTAGTTGAATGTTTTTTTTTATTTCAACAATATTAGTTCATAAATTGATTTTCGTTTTAGCTTTAAAATGTTTGTCTTCTCGAGCGTGACCATATAACAATCAATATTTCACAAATTTCGCCTCTGTAGCATTATTGTTTTATTATATAGACGTACTATCTTCTAGCGAAAATGTTTGTAAGTTATGAACAACAATAGTGCAGGTGCCAGCAGTTTCTATATTAATTATAAAATGTTAAAATATGAGGACTACAAAACGGTGTGTAACCGTTGGGACCAAAGCCAGCTAAATGCAACTGGTTGACATGGCTTGTACCCAACTTTGTTGCCAACTTGTTGATATATCTTTTATAGAGCGGGCCCAACAATATCAATCCAGGTTTCTAGGTCTTTTAAATGTTTTGATTTTAATACAATCTGTTGAATAAAACTCAAACAGGTTAACAAATTAATGATGAGTTATCAGACCGGTACTGCCAGATTGGTTGCCTGGAAGAGATCGCTCTTTGCGATAAGGCCGCCAATTAGGACGCTAATTTTAATATATCTGTTTTCTTTTGTATTGTTTTTTTTATATGTGGTGTTTTAATTGAGTATTTATCTAGATTAAACGCACAGCATTCTGTACTTATAACAATTCGCGACGCAAAGCTCATGCCATCTTTTCAAACTTTCGCATATATCCTAAAAACACAAGATACACGTAAATGAAAATTAAGGTTTATAGAAAATTATATTCTTACCATAAATAGTTCCAAAACTGTTTGCCAGCGCATTACTGATATCCCCGTTCATAATCGTATCAAAACTTGCACTAAGGGCCCTGGCGCAGGCACTTGTCCCGATCTGAAAAAGATGATAACAAATATAATCTGTTTCATACAAAAATTGGCTGTCTGGGACTAAAACTTGCAGACCCGTGATCTTTTTATTTTTGACACAGTAATATGGCAAACCAACAAACTAATATGACATTTAAATTGTTTGATGTGCTAGATACTAGTTTTTTAATTATGATGTAAAGGTATTTATTACATAGAAATGTGAAAAGAAAAAACATATTTTTTAGCAGAGAATGCAGAAGAATTTCCAATATGTGATGCTGTTTGTGCCGTTGGCCCGACACGGTACGCCGGCAGTCGGCACACTGTGATAGGTTGTAAGCTTTACAAAAGAGAAATGAAGCTTTTTCTCATCCATACTTGGAACATATTATGCTTGTAAGCTCAAGTCAAAGGCAGGAACGGAGAACTGTGTGAAAATGAATAAATACTATTGGTGTTTGTAATTCATAACACATTTTTCAGTTTCTTATACTGTTTTGCTTTAACCGAGAATTTGGCATACAGAAATATGTTATATTTTTTTTTATAAATCTTCACCACTCAATAATTTTGGATTAAATAAAGCTTTGTAATATAAAGAAGGAATTCATGATAATACGATTATTAAATTATGCTCCTTGCAAATATTTAGTCGCGTTAAAGCTATTATTAAACCAGACACTGTTCCATTCTGTAGATTTTGATTGAAACATTTTGCGATTATATATAATAAAATTGTCAAGGGCACATTAATGTTTCATCAAATAAACTGTAATTTACATTGGTAAATGTTTTTTTATTATATTACTTAATCTTAGCAATTATAAACTCTTATTTTTCATTGCAACTCCTGTTTGTGATTTATACTTATTATTTGATTCAATGAATTACAATTAATTATGTGCAAATAAACACTATGAATTGTCATACAAGTAATCGTCATCAATTTCTTGAAAGCTCCTGGTCTTATGTGTTTCATGTATTTCTCTCTGATGAGTAGTATTGTGGATGCCAAACATTTGCTGAGATCAGTCTTGGAAGTAGAAATGGTCAGAAAGAAGGATCTATTGCTGTAGCGATTTCAAATTCTACTCGGTTGCATTTTTCTTTAAACGCCTGTTCCTTTGAATGTAAGTCTTTGTTGGTTCTATTCGACCTTATATAGTAAAATATGTTTTAAAGAGATATTTCCTCGTTGCACAATAAAACTGCAATGTCCTTACTGAATAATAAAGTTTCCTCAGATGGTTCACAAAATGGGTTCCTAGGATTAATTATTGTATGAAAGTAAATTTTGTAATTGTTAGTCGCAATGTTTCTATATCGGAGAGTGGCTCCATCTAGCGGCACTAATTACTAGTATTTCTTGGTAATCGATGTAATCACGTAGCAGGGAATAGCGCTGCCTTCGGTAATAGATTTTCCGGCAGCAAACTTATAGTTGAGTACTCGGATAAGACTTTTTTGTCTATAAGCTATCCATATCCAATATCCATGTTTTAAGAAGCACCGTATTAGAATTTAATAAATAGTATAAAGGGCGTTTATGTAACATCTAGGTATGTTTGTGGTTCGGGTAACAAGTTGAATAGCGAACCTAGTGGCTGTCAAACCGTGCCAAAAGCAAAAGCCCCTACGACAGCTTGAGAACGGTCTATACCAAAGATCGTCTCTCATACAAACATGGTTATCGAAGTATAACGCCACATGCGTCGGACTAGGTACGAACCTAGAGTTCGATTCACGAGCTTACATGTCTAGGTGAGTACATGGTCCAACGTATCTGACTGAAGCACATCTTCTTTCTTCTTTGACAGAGTTTCGATCGGGCTCTGGACACTGATGAGAGTATGGTAAACTATGGTCCTTGTAATTCCGAGATTTTAAGATTGATCACTAAAAACCCGGATACTACAGGGATCACGTCTACCAACATTTTACCAATAAGCTAGGGGGCTGTAAATCCAAATGTCGTTATGTTGAATTAAAGTTCAATTAAATGTTTTTATTTATTCTAATGTAATCCTTACCAGATATTCTAGCACCATATTCCAGCCGATAATAAAAGCTATAAACTCGCCGACGGTAACGTAAGAGTAAGTGTAAGCAGAGCCCGTGGTATTAGGTACCCTCACGCCAAATTCTGCATAACAAGCACCTAAAACAATAAGAAGTTCCTTTGAATATGCATACATTTTTTTATGTATATATACCATTACAATAAGTGCACCTTACAGTTACGCCAAATCATCCAATATGAGTAATCAGACATGATTATAATTTTCATATAAGCAATCGCATCTTCATATATTAAGGGTTTATTCCAACTAGTCCTACCAGTAGTTCGATTGTCGAACTACTTGGAAGGTTTTATTCCAAGTAGTTCGATTGTCTAACTACTTGGAAGTTTTTATTCCAAGTAGTTCGACTGTCTAACTACTTGGAAGTTTTTATTCCAATCTGTTATACTGACGGATCGAACTATTTGGAAACGCGGATTTTGTGCCCTAGTCTATCTAGTCCTACCAGTAGTTCGATAGTCGAACTACTTGGAAGTTTTTATTCCAAGTAGTTCGACTGTCTAACTACTTGGAAGTTTTTATTCCAATTTGTTATACTGACGGATCGAACTATTTGGAAACGCGGATTTTGTGCCCTTGTTCCATCTAGTCCTACCAGTAGTTCGATAGTCGAACTGTTTGGATTTTTTAATTCCAATTTGTTATACTGACGGATCAAACTATTTGGAAACGCGGATTTTATTCCAAATATCCAAGCAGTTCGACAATCTAACTACTGGTAGGACTAGTTGGAATAAACCAAGTTAAGGATATCAACGTACCTGAAAAGATACTAGCCATTGCTGCGATCATAAAGCTGATAACTACGCCTGGGCCTGCATACTTGCGAGCCACCATTCCGGCCACGAGGTACATGCCGGTACCCACACACGACCCCACTCCCAGTGAGGTCAGGTCTATGGTGGTTAAGCATCTCTGGAAAATAATGTAGTACACACAACATTGTCTATCTGTTTCGAATTCAAATACAAGTTTAGAGCACAATGCGAATGTATTGCATACCGATAGACGCTGTCTTCCCTCAGGAGGTACAGGAATTTCTTGGTTGCCTTCGTTTTCTCTCGGATCTTTTGTGCGTATTAGTTTAGCAAATACGTGATGGCAGTCTCTTCGGAGCGACGTCCAGTCTATATCCCGCAGTCGTTCCCTACAAAGAAATATGTGTATTAGGGTTGATTCTTTGTGTTTGATTTTGAGTTGGCAGAAGTCAGGTGATCCTTTTATTCGTCATTAATTGGTTCGATTCAAATCGAGTTGACTTCGGTAAAATCATGTTGGCTTCGTTCCATAATGGCGGTTAAAAATACAGTTTAATAAGTCATGCATCGCAAAAATACGCCCGAATGAATAATGTGCTGACATTTGGTTTACATATATTGTTTTAAAAAAACCAGCCAAGTGCGAGTCAGACTCGCGCACGAAGGGTTCCGTACTATCATCCATAATAGAAAATCACATTTCTAGATACTAGAAACTTTAGGTCTGCTTATAAAATAACGAGAAATCAACTTTCAAACGCCTCGCGCCACCACCACACCGGGGCGCGGCGCTCGCACCGCGTTTATAGATACACGGATTACTTTCATTTTGTGAGTTTTTATGTTTTATATTAGGTATTTATTTTTATAGTTACTATATTTCTAAATATGTATTTACTTACAAATATTCAAGTTTCTACCTGTTTATTAAGATCGAGTAAAAATTGCTTAAAATTACGTTTGTTGTATGGGAGCCCCCCTTTAATATTTACTTTATTGTTATTTAATTATTTATTTTGAAAGATGATATACAAGTAAATGTTCTGTGAAAATTTGAAGCATCTACCTGTTACCATTTTTAATATTGACCAAAAAATACGAAAATAAAAACACGTTTATTGTATAGGGACCCCCCTTAATATATATTTAAAAAAAAATTATATTTGTTGTTATAGCGGCAACAGAAATACATAATTTGTGAAAATTTCAGCTTTCTAGCTATCACGGTTTATGAGATACAGCCTGGAGACAGACAGACACTGCTGTCTGTCTGTCTCCAGGCCTCTGCAGGCTTAGTAATAGGGTCCCGTTTTACCTTTTAGGTACGGAACCCTAAAAACAGTCAAGATCACAAAGTCGTAGCTATCCATTGAAGAAATTATTTTGAAATCTCTGTTTCTGGAGATTGGTTTCTTCAAACTCACAAACTGCAACTAAATTTTCCTTTAGTGATGAGGTAAATTTTTACCAATCAAATTTGAGTTTTTAATTTTGCAAATAGTAGTAATGATATGCAGTTGATTTTTGTCAAGGTTTTTATTTATTTCATTGTTTTGTCTACTTTAATAGTTAATGTTGTTCATATGTTATTATTTTTTACTTTATATACTACCATTTAAGTATGTAGTCATGAAATAACAAGCATAGTATGAAATTGTGCTATATTACTTTTTTAATTTGACATTCTCTTCACCAATATTATGACCGTTACAAGGAGTCTTGTTTTGTTTGATTTATTGTTTAAAACATAAGGTTTTCTTGATGGTAGAACCTAGTTAATTATTATTTTTTGTAGTTCTTACACAACAAAATTGACAAAAAAATTACCATAGTCGTTATTGATTGTATCTGCTAAAACTCTCTTTCTAATAACTTTGATAGAACTAAAATTTTAAAATTATTTGTATTAAAATCACTCAGATTAGATTTTTTGTTTTAACCAAGTACGATATTATACTTTAATACTGTTTTTATAACTGTACGATTATGTCGAAACCTAACCTAATGAAAAATAAAATAAAATCTATTTTAAAGTGGTAGAAAACAGGTAACACCGTTGGACGCCGCTAGTATGTAAAGCCATACATACATAAATACCATCTACATCTTGTTTAATTGAGTGTTTCACGTTGCCATATAGATTCTATATTCTAAACTCTCTTATGAATACCCATTTTGTAATGTAAGCAAAGGTATATTATTGAATACACTACGGAGTGCATTTACTACGAAGTCGTAAGTCGTAATAACAAAAATCTCAAATTCGCGCATATTCGGTGTGATCCGAAATGTAACAACCCCTGTTAGAAAGAGACAGAGCTATACAACAAAGCGAAAGCGCATACTCCTGTACACAAGTTTAACTAACAAGACCCGACAGCAAAGCAAATATGCATTTTGACGGTTTTAAACGGGTCTGTTTTGCGATTATGTAGACATTTCTTATTTTGCGAAACGCAGTAAGTGCAAAATGCATTGTAAAAAACAATCACCTTTACAATTTCACGTAAGCTGTTGCTTTTATAGCTGAACCCGACAATTATAACAAGCAATTAGTAGAAGCATCTCACTTATTCAACACAATATATTGTTGCATGAATGATGGATTCTTCAAAATGGAATTGCATTTGGTGACACACAAAGCCGCCTCGCGCACTAATTATGTCGCGCCGCAAGACTCACGAATACAAGTATTGATTTGTAGCTTTTGTCATCGATTCTGGTGATAATGATCTATTGCTAGTATATTTTATTTTTGGCAAATTATACACCTGCCATTGGCCTTTGTTCCTGTATAGTTTGGTCGCTCAGCTTTAGCGTCCTACTGCAGCCTATATATCTATATAACAGACACAATGGCTTCTAGCTTGTTTCATGTATCTGTTGAAAACCTGTTGAAAATCGACCGTTCCTGAAATGTCGCCGTTCATATTGCACCGTAGCAGTACAATGCATGCCGAACTATTTATGAATATTGTTTTTTGACTGTATCGCGTTATATGTGCCGAAGCTTGAATGTTTTTTCATTCAAGCCCAATAATACCTTATATTTTATTGCTTAAATTACATAATACCACAAATTTCTAACAAAGGACCTTCTGTATTACTTCGGATAAAGGCCAAATAAGGCTAATGTATCAATACGGCGAGAAGGAGGCTGCGTAATCCTCTAGCTACGGAGTTTCCATGTTTGAGACTGTTTCTGAAGTATTAGCAAACGATGACCTCAGAGAGACAACCCACAGGTTGTCTCAAGCGTATGAATTAAGAAACTTACATGACTGCGGGCTCGAGTGGTTGAGGGCGACCGGCGCGGCAGGGTAGCGAGTCGCGGCGCTCGGGGGTTGGAAAGCTATCCGCGGAGTGAAAGGGAGCGGGGCTGGTTTTGGTGGCGAGCAATGTACGAGCTGGCCAACGTGCCCTGCCACACTGCGTATCGACCCCGCGCGTGCTCCCGCCCGCCCCGACAGCCCCGCGGCGCCCGCCTACCGCGCACCGCTGTCAAAATGTGAGGATTCTTTAAGGGGCGGATGTTCTTCCAAACAAAAATACACGCCATTATTTACTGTCTCAATAGCTCCAAGCTAAGCCACAATAATAATTACTTACTTGACTATACATGAGAAACTTCAGGATATGAAATAAACGCTTCTTTTATTTGTTTAATTTATATGGCTTTCGCAATTCTAGTAAGTCACGTTACTTGATTCTGCTGTTTATAGCAATATTTATGTATGGACGGAACTGAACATGACCCTCTGATAATGTAACGAAATTATTTTTATACATTATTTGCGTGCGTCTCCATGTTGTCGCTTCACCTTAACTATCCATTTGCCATTCTCAGCGGAAGATGCGATCGATGACCACGTAACATCTCTGAATTCAATTAAAAACTAGTTGTTAATTAAATCACTTGGCTTTAAAAAGAACTGACGCTGTCCAAAAATCAATTGCAGTGATTTATTTCAAGCGTAACTTTTTTACAGGCGCTAGTGTGATGTTATGAAATTTTAATATCGGTTTATTAGGCCACAATTTTTGTTTTGTTTTCTATTTCCTCATGCAATTATCAGCTAGAGGTTCTACTTGCTTGGAAGGTTCATCCCTTAATATGTATGTTACAGACCATGTTTTTATGTTATTTTACTAGTAAAA
Organism: Macaria liturata; assembly: GCA_964023185.1. NCBI lineage: Eukaryota > Metazoa > Arthropoda > Insecta > Lepidoptera > Geometridae > Macaria > Macaria liturata. The sequence continues at coordinate 18,083,990 of OZ026808.1, read as the reverse complement.
ACATGGAAGGTAAGACTATTTCTTGTTTAAATGGGGTGTTATTATGCAGTAGGTCCGATTTAGCGTAACATCAAGTTCCTTAGCATTAGTAGAACGATGCCACAATGGACTTGAGTCTCCCCAGCGGAGAAAGTGACTCGAGCTCAGATGTGCTGAGAACTTGGGCTGAAGCAACCCACGTCGTTAAAGCGAGGCGGGAAATTAATAAAAAAAAAAAATTGTATAGCTAAATATACTTTTGGTACCTATAGTTTTTTTTGCAATGTGGTTTATATGTGAATGTTCTGTCAAGATTCACGCGTAGATAGGATGGGGTTTAGGTGTATTCGATATTGACGCCTCACCAGAATATTGATTGGACGGAAAGCTTGTCTTTTACACAGGTAGAATACTTGACTGAGATTTGGACGGATTTGGCTTGAGGGTAATCTATTTATTTATTATTTGTGTCGTAATACTACTAAAAACTTCAAGGCTTTCAAACGAATAATAATTCATAAATAATAATAAGAATAATTCGGTTAGTGGGGGACTGTTGGTCGTTTGTGAAGATGTTCAGAAGAGTAGGAGAGTAAGGTAAGGACGCTTACAAGACTGGAATAGTGCGAATGATGTTGACCGGTGCCTGATACAATGATTCTGGTCACGCCACGCACTTTGTTAAAATTACAAAACACGGATTTAGTTTTCGTTCTCATTCGAGCTAGTGAACTTATTTTGATGGTCCAGAATTCCGCCACTCCGACTAAGTCCTCGGTGACATCGTTCAGGTCCAACCAGGTGCAAGTGGCGAGGCAGGAAGGCACCAGGTGAGCCATATTTTGGAGACTTGCCCTACAAAAGCACTGCATAAGATTTAATGCGTTGCTACATCATTTAGATGTTCGGTCTTGAGAGAATTAGCTTCCAGCTCTGAGATCTCCTGTGTCAAGAACCAGACGTTTGCCAATAACTCTTACGAATAATTTTGTGTCTTTATGACACGGGCACAAAGTCCCAACAGATAGCGCAAAAAACATTTCCGCTAATCTGCGAGTACATTCGGGGTTTACCAAGTTGGACCTGTAATGCAGCAGCCCCGGTGCCACGAGCGGAGGTACTTACCGTGAGAAGGCGCTAGGGTGTCTATACACGTGACGTCCCAGACCAAAGGACGGCTGAGACACCACGGTACTAAACTAGCGTCGTCTAGCCTCTAAATAAATAAATTGATTAATTAAAGTAAATCTAATAAAATTGTTGACCTTGATAAACGCAACAACGGCAGCGTTTGGTTGTTTGTTGTTTTTTATATTACTAGCAGTAGATAAACGTGTTCACAGCCTTTGTCCTTCCGGTTTCAATATAAAAAAATACCGTACCCTAAGAGAAAAATAAAAAATTTAAAGTAGGCTCAAGCAAAAGTAAAAAAAAAAACACCTTAGACTTTAAAGTTTTTCTCAGTCAGTTTAATACCATGAAAAATTATACGTTTCACATAGCTATAAAAAAACTGTCAGTCAGATTTATGTAATTATTTTTGATTATATTGTAGTCTTTATTCTGGAATTTGGATATATCATTAAACATTGATGTTGCAATTTTTACTTTTTCCACAAATCCCCAGCGGTACGCCATCTGTTGCGTTTGCATAGAACTACGTATTGAGGAATATTCTCGTAACTGTAAGGCCGAGCTTGGTAAGTTCACAGGTTATGTCATTGGCTTCCTTGATGAGAATTCGAATTAGTTCTGAAGTGAGGAAACAGATGGCAGAATATTTGTAAAATTTAATTGCAGATGCTATATTTTCACTAAATGTTTATAATGTTGCATGTAGGTATAAGATATGTAAGTATTGACGATTTTTTATCCAAACTACGTTGAAAAAATGAATGTGTTACACATTTTTTTCCCATTTAGATTTATGTTAATTGATATACAATGCACTCGCGTATGCACTATTAAAAAAAATAACTCTTGAGAAGCCACTTTAGTTTCATTTTTAGGTAGTTATAAGGTAAATTTTAAATTATTTAAAATCTCGGTTTGAATTGGTGCAGAGATGGTATGGTTTGTATAATATATTTCTGTAGTGTTTTATTTATTTAATCTAGGTATAATGTTTAACAAAACAAGTTATTACGGAAAATCTTGAGCCAGTTTGTCAAAATTCACATGCTTTTGTTGGGATTTGCTGAAAGTTTTTCTCGTTTTTAAACAGCGCCAAAGCTGAGTCATATTTACTGAATGATAGTAAAAGTAATACTTACATGCTTCTTGTTATTATGTATATATTTGTTAAAGCTTGTTGTCGAATAAAATTTTGGATCTAGACTCTATCTACTTTTTCCTTTTTTTTACAGAAAATTTCTTCAAGTATTTCTAGGTAGTTGTTTTAAAAGCCTTTTTTAAGACTTAATTTAAGTCGGCACATACGGCTTAACATAATTATCAGAGCTTGGCACTTCATTATGAATGCGCCCATCATCACTATCAGCCGCATGGTACGTTATCATAATACATCTTACCTTATTAATGACCTTATATTGTTTTTTTTGTGTCTCGATTACGGTACATTCTGGTCCCTGGTTTGCGTTTGGACTTGGGTTATTCTCTTCGTTTTGTGCCGTAGTGCTAAGTTACCTGGGCAGTCGGGGTTGTTTCCTCCAAATGTTTTTACCTATGAAACCAAAAGATAGCTATTGCTCGCTAGTGCGTATTGGATCCTGATCAATACTGTGAAATAATATTGTATATCTAAAAATGTTGATAATTTTCAAAATCTTATAATAGGCATGCAGTAGATTTTTATAAGGAAATCAAAGCATTGATTTTCTTTATAAAAATGTAGGGCTATTGAGCTAGTGATAATATTCTATAGCTTTACTTACTACTACACACATTGTTTCCAAGGTCTATTGATGAAGCAAATAGGTAAGCGTGTTTATGGTTTTTAACATTTTGAAAAGGAAAATCTGTGAACCAACGGATTACGGATCCCGCGCGAGTACCAGCGATTGTATTTGAATTCTATTGCCAATTAAAATAGGTGAATTTAAATCACATCTTGTAAAAAGTTAAATTAGCAAGTACTTACGACTCAGAATCTACAGACACCCTAAATAGAAATATATCATTAGAAATAATGCGCAACGTTCCTGGACTTTGGCCAGAACAAAAGAATCTGTGGAGATTGTTGCGAAGAATTAAATTCATTTAGTGTTCCGATAGTAAAAGTCGTGGCATATACTCACTTGTTATGGTTGATGGATAGAACCGTATAATATACCGGGAGTAGAGAGCCTTCTATTGTCTTTTTAATGCAAATCAGATTGAAGCGATATCTAAAAATCTGAACTCAAGATTATACTGTACATATACGTACCCATATGTAGGGTAAGTACTATAGATTTATGCTATTGCCTAAAACAAAAAATATATAAATACAATACCTACCCTCCTTGCTCTATACCTATATGTACGAGTAAATGTTAGCAGCTAAAATAAAACTGAATAGAATAGAATGTTATTTTGCATATTTGTAATATTTGTGTTTGTTGTATTAATTTTGCAAAACAAAATCTCTATATCTATATAAACATCAACAAAACCTTACAATTTGTAAAAATATTTGCCTTTATAAAACTAAAAACTTCTTAAAATTCCGCTCCTCTAAGTTTTTGTGATGATTGTGATGATATAAATGACTGGCTGCGCTCTGCGGTTCCCCCTGTTTACACGAAATAAAAACTGAAAAGCTCAAACCTACATAATTATAGGAGTCATAAGAGTAATAAATGACATTTCTACTTCGAAATCTTATTATTTGAGTCATTTTATATTCTCGATAGATATATGGACACTCCTTGGTATTTATTATCGAGTCCTTGAATTATTGAATGTTTTTTTTATTTCAAATGAGGCACGCGGACAGTGATACAAACGTTTTATATTATTAGTAAGGACAGAAGATGCGCCAAACATCTATATTGAAAAATTCCTTCTTGTCCGACCATTGGGAAAGTTCAATATAAGCCCCCGCCACCCGTTCAGAACAGGACTTTGCTTTTCCCGTACAATTCCTCTTTTAGAATACTTAATGTAGATATACCCCTTTTCATCTTTTCCGAGAAGTTTTCGGGTTCTTTTAAGATTCGGCCAGCGGAAATCATGCCTGCTGGGACTTTCCACAGAGAATCATTTTCGCTTGAAGCCAGTTCAGGTAAATTGAACGAGAACAATGAATAATCTGTTATTTTTATTTCATTGCGCTGGAAATAAATATTGAAAATTACTTCGCATCTCTTTCTTCACCCGATGGCTAGATGGCCTATTAAAATGATTTTTGTGTTTTTATTGCTTATGTTGCGTTAAGGTATCTTTGAAGAAATTTGCACTTATAGATGTAACTTTGCTTCCAGCATACATTCTCATTGTAAACGGTCGGTATTTATATCGACGAAATCATGAAATCCCCAAAACGATTTTATTTTAAACATGTGGATGTCAGAATAATTTTAACTCCTGTAATCATGCCTTTGTCGCGTTTCTTTTATTTACTTTTTTAACTTGAACGTGTTCGCACTTGGCCAGAAAAAAATGTGTTATTCCTAAAATTAATTTAGGTCGCGAAGAACATTTTCTACAGATTTAATAACAATGCTAAATACGTCATTGGGGACCCCGGAAACTATTAAGTTTAAAATAATGAGACACTTATAAAAACAAGAGTGTTCATTTTGTGTGATGTGCGTATTATATCTGTGGCCGATCGTCTCCAGAGCAGGCCACGCTCAAATTAAGTTTAATCGCACCAAGTGAGGGGGTCAGTTAAAAAAGAGCCCCTCTAATCAGGTCCGCACGAACACGCGTTAGGTACGCACTTACATAATGAAAGGGGGAAGTGAGGTGGTTAAGGCTCCCCCTGGAGGGGCCGTCATCTGCGTACTCCCTGTCCGGCGCCCGATCGATACCTATACGTGTGGACTTTATGTAAAAAGCCTCCTGCACACCCGGACGACGCCGACCATAAGTGTCGAGAAACGAGTCGCCCCCAGGGAGGAACACGAAATATCTTCAATTTTCGAGAGAAAATTTTCCAATGCGGGGGCGAGCGCCCGCGGCAGAAGGGCTGAGCGCTCGCCGGCCGGCAGCCCCGTGTCCGAAAAATGCTCAAGCCTTAATTGAATTTACAGATTTGCCTTTTGGAACGCACGCTCTCCGCTCGCCGTTCTGCGCTCGGTTTATAGGAGCCCTCGTTACTACTCTTTACGGCCGACGCTGTTTATGGCGTTGATAAGTTTTTTGTTAAAGAAATTTACAATGCAGACGTGATGAAATTCGATTCTCTAATATAAGGTTTTGTTCCATTATGTACTAACATTTTACTATATTGTATGGGATGGGTATCAAGCATTAGTATCTGTATTATACTAGACTATCATCAAAATATACAATTCTCTTTATTTGCGTCAAACGCATTTCCATATTTTAATTTATTACTCGGGCATTCTGAAACTAAATGTTATGATCTTAAAACCAAATTAAATCGTACATATTATATATACATATATATTATATGTTAGTATATATTAGTTATCTCCTCAGATCCCACAAAAAAATGTCCGTTCTGCCGCGTCACTGTAACAGTACTAACTTTTTATATGTTGCAAAAGTTAACTGAAACAGACACATATAAAGTTATGTATTTATTCGAACACATGATTGATCAAACTATTATTGAATACAATAAGTCACTTTTTGAACCTTTTTTATATGTAATACAAGTTCAGTTGCGTAAATTTTGATGTCCCAGTTAATAAATTGGAACCTATAATAGTTTCATTTGTATGATATCATCATATTGCTTGTTACCACATTTTCGTTGTGAAATCTAGTGACTTCTTCTTATCGAATGAGAGTGGCCTACTCTGGTGTCGAGAGATTATCAAGCCGCCCTAAGGGCCTCTGACATGGCTTAACGACTGCCGTACTAGTCAAGCAGCCGGAACTTACAATCTAGTGACTAAGACCGGAAGTCAAAGGTGGTAAATTTTGCAAATTTTTAACGATAATCAATAAACCTAAACGTTTTGTTAATATCTGGGAACATAGTTTTAATTTATAAACTACCTACTACTAGATATTGAAATAAAATCTTCTGGTTGGGTCAAGTTTTTTGGAAAATTAAAAATATTCAACACTAGGTATACAAAGCCTCGCGTAGACATATCTTCATATTTGGCCTTTTTTTAAATAAATTAAATGAGCCGAGCTCAGCTTTCTCGACGCAGTCGAGTTAAAAGATGATATTCAATTCACTGTATGCCCGTGTGACAAAGAAAACAATCGATATTACATTTTTAGTAACTGTTTTTTCGTACGCTATAGTGGATGTCTACAGTATGTTGAGATTAAAAGTAGCCTATGTCACTTTCGCAATTCTATACTACAACAATAGCAAAAATCATGATCATTTGTCGCTCCGAAAGAGAAACAAATAGATCAGCAAACACAATTTCGCTTTTAATACTATATGTATATTGTATGTAGGTAATAGTACGATGATTCTCTCTTGCATACATTTTCGCTTTTTGTTGCCAAACCAAGCCTATATTTTAATTTTCTCGTAGAAATGGAAAGTTCGTATTCTAAGGCACACTAACCGGTGAAAATGTATTCGTCGGAAACCTATTTCAACGGCGCCCTACCTACTGATACGTAGGGTGGGCAGCTATAGTCCACAGCGCACATGTAAAATAGCTGCGGCACCAACTGGAGTATGCTCTACTTCAATATTTATTAAATTAAATATTTTACATTATTACCTGATAACATCATTTATTTATACATGGTAGCACATTTATATAATTAGATCAATAACAAAAGTGTAAGTTTGTAATAACGTTTTAATATCGCAATAAAGTTGAATGTAACAGAAATCAATCAGTGAAATCCGAGATCTTAACTTATTCTATCAGCGCAACGTAATGTCATGTAAGGTGCGCGTGATCTAAACTGTAGTTAATTACCCTTCGGTTAAGATATGGATGACGCGCTCAGCACGTAATTGCACGTTTAACGTTTTAATAAGTAATTCTACTTACGGCATGTCCAGTCAGTATAACTCTATGTAAATGGTTTATGTTTTACAAGTTTATTTTATAATTATTGACTGACCCTTAGCTAGGTTGGTAGTCTGCCTCTACTTCCGAGGGTCGTGGGTTCGATTCCCGCACAACACACATAATTGTCCATTTTCAATCTGCAATTATTTATGGTGGGTCTGGGTCTTGTAAAATATCTAAATGTTTCCAGATAGGGTAGGCGTAAGTAAATTTGGTACGAATAGGCAAGATTTAATTATAGTATGGTGTATGCAATATGTTAATTTAGATAACCCAATTTGTGAATATTTTCCGAAAGTAAAGTCAATTTCTTTTCTAAAAAGGGCCCGACACTATCTTCGCACATTGACGCACCTAAAAGGCAAAATTGTTTGGTATCAAGAATTCGTATAATGGGAGCTACTTTATGAAAACTTTCTAGCGGGTTAATACGTTAGTGATTATTGAATTTGTTTAAAAGGTGTAATTCACATTTATCAAAATTTAAGATTAGATTTATTTTTTGGAATTTGTTGATAAAACATTGAAGATCATATTTTATAACTATTTCAGCTTTGCCCACTAAGGTGCCATCGTCCAGGTACCAAACATTTAATTTTCGCGCCGGCCCAAGAGGATCTCCTTGCTAAAGACCTACTTCAGAAGATATCTCTTGACCGTAATAGAAAAGCTTTGAATTAAAATTGTAGCATTGCCAGATGTAATTGTATGCTTCAGGTATGTGAATGAAAGCAAGATGCACCGGTCTATAGAGTTGAAAGCGTTCTTCACGTCAACTTTCAGAAAACATCTGCTTCACTATCTGATGATAGAATAGTGCGAACAGAATGAACTGCTGCTTCACAGCTTCCAGTACTACCAAAACCAATTTGGACTGGCTGAAAATATGGCGTTAGATTGGATGAGATTTTCCGACAGATAAAATTGAAGCTAATCTGCGAAAGGTACATGCAATATGCATCCAACGGCTATGGTACGTATACTTCCACCCTTTTTATTCAAAATAAATATGATGCCTAAAATAAACATTCCACGCGGACGAAGTCGCGAGCACAGCTAGTACCTATAATAGATATTTGAATGCCCTTTCTGTGTATTTTTATTAATTAGCATACATTGTTATTAAGAACTTTTCGAGGAATGACTTATCCCTCGTTTGGCCTGATGGTTCACGTGTCATAGTGCCTTTGGCCATGGCTATCCTACACTTGATCTCCGGGACACAGCTTTGAGCTTGCTTTGATACAAATATAACACATTACTTGAAGCGTTCTAATATGATGTTCCATGCAACGTAGGTGCCACGTTGAGAATTGACCTTCCGACGAGATCATAAACGAAGTGGCAGTTGCTGTGCAAAACGCCAAAGTTGAGGCTGCAACTTCGCCGGGGCTAAGAACAAAAATATTCAAGAAGCATATTGGAAAATTATGTTTTAGTCTATTTTGAGGCCCAGTTAAATGAACACGATAAAATTTGTCTATATTTTTTCAAGTTCTATCTATCTCTAGCGCAGTGGGACGACGGAGTTATACATACCCCTTAAAAGTTGTTGTTTGCAATATTTTGGAGATGCTCGTCTATAGTAACCGGTCTGTTGTTGTTAATCGGCGTCACTGATCGTCGAATGAAATGTTTAACTTTATCTAGGATTTGTCCTTCGTCAGCCTAAATGAAAATAAATAAAGCTTTCATAATTTTCACAAATTTATGGCTAGTTTATTTGTTCCGGATTAGTGCTTACTTTCATTTGGGGCTGTCAAGTAGCTGTTGCTGCTGGCAACGGCCACAGTCCCCACAACGGTGAGGCGAATTCGGAGTTTGGGCCTGCAGGTGGCGCTCCACAAGTCCGAAGCAATATGCTTCCATGGACCACGTCGAGCACTACCTTCAGGGTTACGAAAATAGATGTGGGGGGAACTTCCATCCCAATCAGTACTTCGCTGAAGTACCGCAGCATTGTACTAGATGGGCGATGGAAGTTCGAAGAACACTTCCGAAGGTTGTCCGGGTAAGTGGTTGGTGCGGCTGCGGCGCTTTGACGTTTGCTACCCAACTTGGGTGGCGGAGGAGCCACTTGCCGCCACCTTTACACGGCTGTGGTGCGCTCCATGGCGTTATACGGAGCCCCGATATGGGCAGGGTCCCTCTCCACCAAGGAGCGCGCCCTGCTTTGCAAGCCCCAGAGGAGTATGGCCATCCGAATGTGCAGAGGGTATCGTACTCTTTCACATGAGGTGGCCTGCATACTTGCAGGGTCTCTCCCATGGGACCTCGAGGCTGGCGTCTTGGTGCAGGTGTACTGGCGACGTGCTCAGCGCGCCAGCAAGGCCTGTGCCCCCTCCAAGGAGAGGTGGAGCGTTGGAGGCAGAGCGCAAGACGCGTGGCCGCTTCTGATAGGTAAACCAAGTTGTTTTTTTCCAAGAGTTCATTCCGTGTTTATATTTACATTTATTTTACACTTACTTTTATTTTTAAAGTTTTTTTTTGTGTGAGGCGTAATTTAACTTTACTTTGGTTACAAGACCACTTTACAGAGTTTCAAACGTTTAACGACATCCAAATTGATATCATTACAATTTAAGTTTCAACTTATTCAGTTTTTAAATAACAAAAACTCTATACACATAATTATAATATTTTATGCTAAACATATTTGGTCCACCTTAACCTATCTTCCAGTCGTTTTGTTAACTTCGAGTAAATATTTAAAATTTTAAACGAAAGTGAAAGTTTGAAGTAGAGCAACATCGCTACTATTTTCCCGAAGCTTTGGTACTGGGGCTACTTCTCTGTTATATCTGGTCCAAGATACATGCCTCGCATAGGCACTCGTGTTACCGGCCGGTCCTGGCCGTCGGCGGCGGGGGGCCCACCCCCCACCCCGGGGGGAACTCCCCACCGCCTCCCTGCGTCATCTACTACGCCGACTAGCCCGCTAGGGTTAATTCCAACTATTCAACACTATTTGAATATTTTAAATTATTTTTAAGTCAATTTTCATGATCTAGGTTCTTTTCGTGGTGCAGTGATTCTGATGCATTTGCGCAGCAGTAAAAGGATTACTTACAAGTGCATCATCATTATCTTTTATTATTAGTTAATATATAATTTGATTCAGCTTTGTACCAGTATCTTATGTAAGTAAATAATAAAAATGTAACCACTGACATGTTGTTTTGATTCAGTTTCATGAAAAACCAATAGAAATATGTTTATTCGTTTGGGTGATACACATTAGCTGATACAAAGTTTAAGACACTTGTTTTACGAAATTTATCCTTTTCCACAACTTTGCAGTCACGGTTTTCTGTCAATTAGGTTAAATGATTGAAGAGAAATAAGTAGATATGCAAAATGTTGATTGTTATTCCAATTAACCAGAGTAAAAACCATTTTAGTTAGACACATACACATTTGCAATTCTTTCAGAATCTTAATTTATAAATATTAAACACATGATTTTTAATCAAGGTTTCTGATTAACTTAGTTGGTATGAGTGTCTGTCTCTCTGGTGTCGAAAGTTTTTAAAACGGTCAAAGGTTCATCAAGGACCGTTATACTATAACGGTTTCACATTCAAAAAGATTTTTGTTAGATGGCGATGTGTGCAATGTCCTGGAATATTTACTTATTTATTTAAATATATATATATCTGAATCATATATTGCACACTGCACCATATGTTTCTACTGCGTCCGTCGACAAATAAGAAGTAATCGGTTAGTGGTTAACTTTAAAAAACAATGGAAAGTTTAAAATCCACGTTGCGTGGCGGCGGCAGCCCTGGGTGTCCGGCTCAGGCCTGATTCTGTAGAACAGAGCGGCGTGCGTGCCTGGCTGTAAACAGGCTACCCTACGTATGTAGGGTCCGTTCCCCCCACCCCCGCCTTGCCCGCCGCTCCCTCAGAGAAAGGGGTGCCCCCGCATCTTCCTTGTTCCTCCTTGTGCAAATTCCCTCGGCGATGGAAATTGTGTTCGACCACGTTTTATACAATTTCTGGCCAGCTCTGTGCGCAGCGGACATGTTGAAATGTGCTAATCTCAACTAAGTTATAACAGTCATTCTGCTAAGTTTAAGCTGTACTACTCGTACTTACGTTTAGTTCCTGGATACATTTTACCTAACCACTTTATTTTCGTAAGATGACGTATATTTACAGGAATAGAAATAATATGTGTTACTATTGTATATGCCGTCAGCCTCGTTCATAGGAAACGTACCCAAAATGCTGGCTATATTGCCCCTTTCGATAGTAAGCCTAATCTTTTCGGCAAAAAACAAGCCAGGTTTTTTTTTACAAGGAATGGGTTTGCACTTGACCGTAATTTGCCTGATGGTATAAAAAATGAGTGAAAAACCAATTTAGAAATCAGCTACAAAATTATTTTTGCAAAAAGTAATTAAGTAGTTATATTCAGCCATCACTATGTAAAAAGGATTACAACTTCTTAAAATAACATACTTAATGAAATTATATAACGACAGAACTATAAACTAAACTTGCTAATATATACATGTAAAAAAAAATAACTATTTAATTCTAAAAATGTAATCTAAAATAACGTAAGTAGAAGTACTAAGGTCCCCAAAATGCTGTAGGCATCGCCTCGTTTAATCGCTTTGCATATTTCTTGAGCAAAACACCAAGCGCTTTACCAGGTCCCGATACCATAATATAATTAAAACAAATAATCGTAAATGTATAAAAAACCAAAGTAACTTAAAACGAAAAAAAAGTAATACTAAAACTAAACAATAAAATCATAACAAAAAATTGGACCAGTTGGAAAATCTAGTGAGCAGCGTTCCCAGCATGATGGCCGCATTTCCACGTTGAAATTGAAAAGCAAAGTTTCTAAAACTGGAAAAAGTATCAACTGATTTGAATAACTTTTTATAATACACGCGCTTCACATCGCAAATACGTTTATTGTTCTGACAAAACTTACATCTGAGTACATGTGTTATATTATCGCACCGCCAAAGATATTATTTAGTAGGTAGGTGCCTGCGATACAGGTATTCCTAGTGCAGGACCAACCGGTACCTTAACACAACGTAATACAAAAAACTGTTAAACAATTAGGTTTGATTTTGTATTTATAAAGTAAGACTTGCATTGTATATATATTTTCTGGAACGTACATGTGGTGTGTTTGTGCCCTGCAGTAGGTCTCTAAACGTGCCTGAAGCGCACACTGAGGTCGAATATCTTCTAAGTCTAACCTTCCAGCCTTGTTTCTAGACTCAATTCTGCGTGCTTTGCTTCCACGCAACTCTTCTATTTTTAAGCTGATTTCTTCAATTTGGCTATTATTTCCTTCAGTCGCAGGCGGATCCTCTCTATTTTCCTAAACATGTTTGTTACCGGGATACATCACACACTGTTAAATAAATAAATAGTTTATTTCAATAAAACTTCAAATATAAAAATTAATTATTAAAACTAAATGATATACATAAACATAAGCATATGTACATGAGATTGTTATTGCGGTGGGATTCTCTTTTTTCCCACGCTAGGAATCAAGGATCCGGTGTCGTAAGAAAGTTTAAGCCCGTTCGAAGAAATGGCTGTTTTGTTTATACACATTCTTTACTTATTATTATACTTAAATTATAAAGAAATATTTTGTCTTGAAGATATCTGATGGCTGTTGTGAAAAGATTACCTGCTTGCGTTGGGAGACAAGTGAACTGAAATGCCGTATCGTCAGCAGTACTGGACTTTGTAAATTTGGCTGTGATATTTGTGAACTGTGTGTTAGGTAGGATGGATGCGGATAATCAAACTCGTTTATTTTTTCAACTTATTTAAAGTACTTATTTTCAATTTATTTATTTATTAAGGCACACAAAACCAAATATGTTCTTAAATTAACTGAATATACATTTTAAGCTGGTTTCGATCCAGAACAAATTCCAAAACATGTATACCCAGCTTGATCTAAATGTGAATCTAATTAAATGAATTGTCCAAAATAGTAATGTAACACCACGTAGGCCATCCATATCCGCCCGCGACTTCCTGATCGTCATGACGAAGCAGACAGTCTCGGGGAACTGCAGAGGCTTGATGCAGAACGGAAAGTTGTTTGGGATAAGCGTTTAGCGCGGTATGAAGACGGTTTCTATGGACCTGTCGAAATCTGCGCCAAGATGGTTTCGTTGCACCACCATCGATTTTGGGTTTCGTGGTAAAACTTGTGAGGCGGTGAATTCCGAAGGAGCATGATTAGGACTCCAACTTTCAGAGTTAGAGCGTGTGCTGGGATTTCAGAAGTGCTTAATAAGTTCAGAAACTCGACTGGATATGCGATTATATTCTTGTCGTCTAGGACAGTGTTAACGGAGTTGTAGTGTCTGTTCATCTTCCATTTTCACTAATATTCTTGCTTAACGAAACTTAGCTGCCACAGCCTGTTTATCTTTCGGCATTAGTATATCTCTCTCACTAACCTATGCTATGTCCTAAAACATTTTTTTTTATAAAACACAGATCATTTTATGAAATATTAGCACGCCCCGTCCGTATTGTCGCTGTGCGGCAGTGTTCCCAAATTTCCTCTTTAATTTATAGAAAGAATCAAACTTTGAGAGAAATAACTGGCAGTCCCGAGATCTCCTGAGGCAAGGACCAGTCGTTTATTAATTATTATTCTATTTATTTGTTTTATCTAAGAGTTGACACGTTGCGTTATTTGGTTCTGGTCTCCGCCTAAGTTCCGGATAAGGTCTTCAACGGGCGGAATGGTCCTGTATAACGTCTCTGGAGATCTAAACAGTCCGTTGATTTCTTCAATAAGACTTTTTCTAACCTGAAGCAATACAATACCCCCCGGACGAATTCTTGGACATGTAAGCCTCCTTGTTGGACTTGCATGTTATCAGTCAGGTGCAAAAAACCAATGGAATATTATTTCTATTATGGGCTTTGAACCATTTTAAAACTGACTGAATCTTGAGAAATGGTCCCATATCGTTAAAATATCTGACAGAGTCAAATTCTATTATTGACTCTTTCCTGTGTTTTTTTCTTATTTCGTTCCACGAAACAATATTTTTGCTTCATATGTGGCTAATTAAAGCAGTCAGGTGCAGATATGCGGATACAGTATGTTGTTGCCACAAAGCAGCCACCGATGGCGCCAGCCTGCTGTTGGTACTATATGCATAGAAAGACAAGGCTGCTAGAACCTAGAAATCAGACAGTGACAATGGTTACATAGTTTTCTTACAAAATATAATGTATATGAATTCGTATAATACCATAGATAATTTATTTGTCAGGTCGTATAGATTGCTTCATTATATGTTTACACATTTTTCGTATTACCCTTTCCTTAAGTCTCATAATTTTATATTGGTTGGGCAATTTTTTATATTTTGTTATTCTTTATCTTTTTTCTTTGTTTCTTACGTTTCTGTGCACAACTAGTTAGTCCGTTGGGAAGAAAATTGGACTCCCGACACAGCTGAACAACTGGTTTGTGCAGAAGGGAATGAAAAGTGTACTCGTGTCTTACCCTTTGTCTTCAACTGTTTCATGAGATACATTTGCTCGTGTTGTCACTGCAGTGGCTGCCAAGTCAGTGAGGACTGAAGCTGAAAATTGAAGGTTCAAAGTAAAAGCCTAGCTGGAATGTAGTTGACCAATTATTTAGTTTTTTTGTACCAATATTTTTTTGGCCCAGGAAAACCTTTTAAAGTTACCACTCTTCCCCGGGGAGGGCGAGTGGTTATGTGGAAGTCTCCGCCAAAAGGGTGGCATACCCACTAAAAACCTAAGCTGTTCCACCTCCGCATCGCGGGACCAGACACGGGGGCGCGGTGCATTCATCCGCAGCCCTGCCGATGCTGGCCCGGAACGGGCCCCGTCTCTGTGGGAACTTCACCTCATCTTTCTGATGGACGACATGTCGGAACACAGGACACGTCGTGAGGTTTTCTGTACCAGGACCAGCACATCACTATTGCACCATTTTTATCAGTCCTAAATTTGTGATATTGATGTTCCCCGTACAGCAAATTTTATCCCTGTTCATATTAATAAATGTATTTCATATGGACCTACAAAGCTCATTTCTATTTCTTAGTCCTAATTCTCTTTACGTTCGTGAAAATTATGATAGCATACAGTAAGGTAATTATCAGAAAATGTTTCAAAACGATGGCCACCATATCTTCTTACTGACTAAGTGCAGCTTGATAAAATAACTATTTTATCAATAGTGATTCGGAATAATTTCTAACTTCCCTATAACACAACTACATAGTTGTGTGGTGGTATAATAGCCGCAGGTACTAGTTGGCTCGTTAGTGAATCAGTAGTGCAGAAGTGAAGAAACACTACCCACTACACAACCAGTTGTGAACAGTAGTTGTGCGACGGGGAATTCACGGTGTTCTATTTCTCTTTTAAAAAGTAGAAAACGTTATACGTTTAGTTAATAATATTAAGAGAAAGTAATATTAGACAACAAAATAAAAAAAATGCTATAACATCTCCTTATGATGGTTGAAGAATTTTTGAGACCAAACTGTTTGTGCTGCTGACCGAAGATAAAAATGTTAACAAAGAAATTACCAACTACAAAAGTGGCTTTAGGTTAAAAATGAAGAAATGAAATGAAAAAAAAAAAACAGCAAAATACCCTAATTTATTATTTACATTTTGTAGTGGATGCCTTACTAGGCATAGCCCTGTATATAGGCATCCTGAATTAAAACTATTAAACTTAGACATTTTATTACTTAACAATAAAACAATTCATGTTTTAAATATATAAAAAATCTTCTAGTTTTGACAATAAAATACTTAATTCTAACTAACTTAATTATTAACAACAAATATTACTTATTTATAACTGACTTAACTATTAAGAGAAGAACTTCGAAGTCTTTATAATTTGAGGTTTATTTGGCACATTGAATTAAATTTATATTAAGAAGATATGTAACAATATGATATGCATAGACACTTAAACCTAACTAAATAATAAAAAAAAAAACTCCCTAAACTTAAATCAAAAATATATAAGTAAACTTAGTCAAAAAAGAAAGAGACCGCCTAAATAGTGTCTAATGGCAAAAGTGCCCTTCAAGTTAGCTGCATTTCCTTTATTTCTATTTCCTAGTTATCTAGTACCTACCCACGTCACAAGCGTACCTAAGCTTAGTATGGGGCTAGATGGCGCTGTGTGCAATGTCTCGGAATATTAATTTTATTGATTTATAGATAGCTACAGCTATTCATTACACCGGTACGAACAGGCACGGGGGGGGGGGGGTCTGTTAGTCTTAGCTGATTATGATGGTATATACAATAAAGATATACATAGGTACATTACTCCTATTATTAATTTAGCAAACATAAAAGAAACTAACAATTGTATTTGAATTTGAATTGTCCTTCCACAATTCATAGGTAGCTAATAACGCGTTGAGGCAAACCAACTTTTGTCCGTCTCATTCTGCAAAGATTAAGGCAACTCGTGAATGGCTCTCTCGAGTTATAGAGGTTGTTTGTTGTGAACGTTTCTCGCGGACATTGACTTGCTTTCATTCAGACAAAGTTCACGACTGACGAAAGTATAGTTATGTCAGGGGTTACTTTGAGTTTTGATGGCAATTACTCGGTCAATATGGCTTGTAATCCGTATTAGTTGAACGTGAACCTGAAAGTGATCGCTATTAATAGTAAAAGCGATCTATCTGCAATAGGCGGTGTGGTACAGCGATCTATCTGCAATAGGCGGTGTGGTACAGCGATCTATCTGTAATAGGCGGTGTGGTGCATACTTTATAAAAACTTGCTCTGATTTACTTTTAAACGTATACATAGACTTAGGGCGATGCGAGGCGCAACAAGTATTAAACAACTATTATTTTTGTTATATAAATCTTAAGGGGGTCCTAGAGCTGAAAACGGGCGTCTTTAAATACGATTTTCAGCACAACTTTGCAAATGATGACCGTCAAAAAATACATGTAACTCTTGATCATATTTTGAATTCTAATGTAATTTCCAAAACACTCTTCTAATTACTTTACTCGATAGAAAAAAATCACAAAGTAAGGTCCAAAATAAAGTTCCATGGATATTTTGGTGCCATAGTTAGTTAAACAAATTTGAAAAATAAATTGTGAAATTAATTGGGCTGATAATTTAAACACAATTTGTCCAAAGTTAACCCACTGTATGACATGATTCTGAATTTTTATCAACAAGTTATCTCGTTAAATTTCCTTATATTCTACACCTGATAACATTTATCTAATCGTCTTAGATAATATTTTAATCTATTAAAATGTTGGGCGTTAGACCTGCACCTGCAGCTGTGCCAGTAGCATAAGGCGATATCTTCTTATCTGCGATCTATCTGCATAAGCAGATAAGATACTATTTACATAGTATCACGTACCACACGTAGCATTAAATTAAGTAAGTATATAAGTTAAGATGTTAGTCTTAATAAGAACATTCATTCACATATACATTCACAAGACACAAGTCACAATATACTTTGATACATCTCAATATGTAAGTGTTTAAATTATCCCATCACCCTTGCCGCACCGGCAAAGTGGTGACACCGACGTGATAAGTGAAAGTTGCAACGAGTTTATCAAGAAAATTAATTCTTCCCCCTGCAAGTCGGGTTGCGGCGGATCCTTGGGAGTAGCAACCAGCACCGCCACTTTATCCCGCATTCTGGAGTCCTGGAGAGATCAACCTCCGTTATGGTTTATACAGTTGGAGGCAATCTTGGGCACCACAAAGCAAGGCGACGATTATAAATACAATACAGTCATAACAAGCCCAAATAAAACATTCCAAGCAGTCATTGTAATTGTAACTCCGGAGAAAAATATGCAGTTTTTCCCGTTGTAAAAACATTGTTTTTTACATGACATAGGCTCACGCTTGACTACAACTTGCCTGATGTTAAGCAACCGTATCTAACGCGCTTGCCTAGAAGAAACCGGTTAAAAAGGATTTTCGCAAAGTAACGCCAGATTAAATATTTTAACTCATAATAATAGTGAAAATGTATTTCAGATAATGTGAAGCTGTATTTGAACTCCCTTTAAATATAGGTACATTTTAAATTAATAAAAAGAAAAATTAATAGTTATACTTAACTAAAATTATTTTACAACTCGACCAACAAAATTTCATTCCATTATTTAGTTCCCATTTAAGAATTTGTCATATTTTTTACAGTTATGTATAAAATATATATGTAGTTATAGAATTCTAAACATATGTAGTTATTTATTTATCTTTACTCAAGTAGTGATTCTCATGAAATTCAAAAGT
Organism: Macaria liturata; assembly: GCA_964023185.1. Taxonomy (NCBI): domain Eukaryota; kingdom Metazoa; phylum Arthropoda; class Insecta; order Lepidoptera; family Geometridae; genus Macaria; species Macaria liturata. Next base: position 18,065,553 of record OZ026808.1, on the reverse strand, counting down.
GTAATTGCGAACCGTGAAGTCAAATTCGCTGTGCGTAGCACTATCGGAGGTCACGACAGGGTCCGCGCTTGGAATACTTGTCATGAACAGAATGCTACGCTTTTAATTAAGGCTCAAGTAATTTAGATGGCTGGGTGTGTACGGCCATATGTTAGGTAGAATCTTCTGCATACTCATTTGGCAATGTTTAAACAGCGAGGTAGCGCGGGAGGCGGCCCCTCTTGGGCGATGGTTAGTTCTGTAGAGATAAATTAATAACGCGCGGCTATAGCTATGGGTAGGTAGCGCACGCATGTCCATAAGTACGCTGGACTGAGGGTGTTCCGATTTGCTACGAATTATCGATTTTGTTCTCTAAGCGCGTGAAGCGAAACTAAATAGGGCGGTCAAGGATTTGGCCGAATACCGAAAGAAGTGGCGCTTACTCCACAGACTAGAGCCTTGTTACATTTTAGAATAAGTAAAAACGGGTAAAAACGGTTGTTAAAGTTGCATTTTATTTTTTAATATAATTGATCATAAAAAATAAACCATCTTGTACAATATATATATTACATATGCACATGCACGTACTGTCTTATAGTCATTAATGATTACACGCCAAATAGATTCTAAATCTAAAATATCTGGCAAAATAGTTCATCCGGGTTTTTAAATTCCAGTAACCATTTTCAATTAGGCGTTTTTATTGCAATTTCGAGCGGTCTTAGCCTGTACTGCATTTCACATTCTTTGTTATGCCCTCCTGAAGTATTTATAGTCTTTCTATTCTATCTATCTATTTACATATATACAAGCCAGGTGCTGTTCCTTAAATTTAATTTAATTTACTACTCTTCACGGTGACGCGTGTTTGCTTCCCTTGTTGACGTTCTTGCTTGTTTTGCCGACGCGAGTCTTCTCTTGTATCCTAACGGTCATCTGCTTGAGGAGCATCAATACCAGGAGGACTCCTCTTGAGGCTGTTCTTCCGCCGCCACATCTCCTGCTAGGGTGGTAACCTCTTTATCGTGCTTAGTCACCAACGGCATCTAGCTTATCCCATTTCTGTCACCATATAATACGAGCGAAGCCGCGGGCGTCCACTAGTAATAAATATTTATTTCTCTTAGTTTAATTATAAAAATCTCATCATTATTAATCCTTAATTAGGGACTGTGCTATGAGGCTGGAGTTTTACCACTAACAACATAATTTTATGGTGTCTTGTAAGTACTTACAAGAAAATTGTTCACAATATTAACATGCATCACCCTGTAAGCAAGAGATGTGAGATGTAAAATTTGAACAGAGTACAACACAGCGCACACCTATTATGAAATTTGTGCACACATATACGCCTGACACGCACACAAGGATACTCTCGGACTTAGCCGGGCGGCCAGAGGGAGGTAGAATACTTGCGATGCTCGGCCCCGCTTAAATTTTCGTATTAATATGTATCTCTTATACGCATGGATCTGGCTTCCGAAGCCAGTCATTATAAGGCCGGCAGGGGATTTTTAATATTGAAGGGTAAAACACTGTTGCAGGAAGTCTTTGCTTAGACCCTATAGCCGAATTAATATTTACTATATAATAATAATCTCTCTATTTCAGATACAAGATCCATAAAAGTACATTTACATGAAACATATACTATTATAATAAGTAACTTATATTTAAGATTACATATTTGTTTTAATTTCAACATATTACTTAGATTAATGTTTGCACCCAGTGTCTTTGAATGGGACAGTCATATTTACCGGCTATAGTTGTTAGAATGCTGTTGTTACTACCACGAACTCTACTTAGCAGAGAAATATCCGTTTGCGAACGACCGCATGAAAGCCATCTGTACGAGCACGGGTATAAAATGCCTGTGTGTAATCTTTTAAATTGTAATGGCAATGGGCAATGCTTTTAATGACAAAAATAAACATACTACTTCTTGCTACTAAAAAATTAACAAACATTGAAATATCTTTAGGAAAGTCTAAAATTACGAGAAGTTCTAGTACTCCATAAGTTTGCATAAGTTTACCATCATTAGTATTTTAAGAATCGTACGATTACCAGTAATTTGAGGTGGCGTCTTTAATGACATAAGACGGAACCTACATTTGTTAACTACGAAATAAAAAAACACTTTTAAAAATCTTTATTCGTAATTTAATAGATATAGTTGTAGTGGTCTAGCCTACTGTCATCGGGTTGCGGACCAAGCGGCAATACTGCTCTGTAGTTGTCTGGAAAAATTATAGACTAGTGGATACTGGCGGCTTGCTTTGTGTTGTTTCAGGATAAAAAGTAATTGCCTTTTTTAAGACTTCATACTACCTCCATGCTAAGCCCAAGATAGTACGTAGCTGTTAGTGCTACTATTTTTGTCTTTATAATTATACAATGGTATGGTATGTTGTGATGTGAAAATATAATGATGATTGTTTTTTTTGACTGACTGATTGATGAATTTGACTGGCCTGTTAGCTTAGTTGGTAGTGGCTCTGCCTTCTAATCTAGAGGTCGCGGGTTCGATTCCCGCATGACACAAGTATTTATGTACTTTAAAAATTTATAATTACTTGTGTTGAGTCTGGTCGTTTGTATGTATAATAAGTATGTATTTACAAAAGAAAAGTATATAAGTATTATATCCGTTATCTAGTACCCACGACACAAGCGTTTGCTTAGTGTGGGGCTAGATGGCGCTGTGTGCAATGTCCCGGAATATTTATTTATTTATTTATTTATTGTATTATCATAATATTACAAGCTCATTACGTTACATACGTGAGATTTCACGATGTCCACCATTTGATGAAAGTATGTGTTTTATTATATCAGAATAATGGACGATTTTATCGTGTAATTAATAAATTTTAGTCTGAAACTTTATTGCGAGCGTCTGTTGCTCTCACATCTAAATTAAGAAATTTGTTTGAATAATTGAGTGGCGCAAAAAGGATTGTCAACCGAGGTTGGACAGCGAAGTAACCCTATTTTCAATGCGTAATTGAAAAGGGTACCGTGATGTTAAAAATTCAACGGGTTGTGAACGTCATGTATCAGGCATCTTGCGGTGACGCCATCCATCGACGAATAGTCTAGCTTGATTTTAACTCAAAAATATCGACCAGGCTCCAATCGTCAAAACCGAAAAGTTGAGGTAATCTTTCCCATCGAACTACTCCATAGGGGAAGATCCAACCCTTGAGCTGATTGTATGCTGATTACGGCAGCTGCTATCCCTGATAAGCATCCAAGAAGAGCTTGAACACTCCATGCGCGACTGGTTGCCAAATCAAGAGTATGATTTGGTTGTTCAAATGTTTTTCGAATCTAGGTAAAGATTTTGCTGTTAAGTTTTGAGGGGAATCATCTTTTTGTAGCTTCTTGGGATGCGACAGGACCACTCTTGTTAATGAGTTGTCAATATTTTGTTAAATATCAACATGTATTTCCCATCGATTCATCATTGTCTTTATCGGAGGCATGATGATCTTGGACGGTAGAAGAAGTTTCTCTCTCTCTCTCTCTTCTGTAATGGAATTCCGCTAGTATGGAGTTCATATCTCACCACATATTTCTTTTTTTAGTGCCTAATCATTAGGTCACATGGATGTCAGAAAAAACATCTGTCATGAAGAGGACTATATATGAGAAGGGTAATTTAGAGCAGGGAGACAATAATTACTTCAAGTAACTGTTTTTCTAGAGTAGAGGATACCTTGAGATAGGTACATAATATAATGGAACAGAATCTCTCTAAGCACAAGGTCATATATAATACTAGTGTCACTTGATTCTAATGAGTGACCAGATTCCAGTGGCATTTCATTTAGGAAAAAAAGTTTACTGATACAGATTTTACTCATTATACCCGCACATGTACATACATACGTATGAACATAAGACACAAAATCGACCTCGAGTAAGGTACAACACATATTTTATATGACAGGAACTTAATGAGACTTTCCTTACCTTAAAAGTACTTGCTTAAATACTTTCCCATTAGTTAGCTAGAAAAATATAAAGGTCAACATTTTACAGTCCAAATTGAGCAACCAACTTAATATTCCGGGAAAATCAACACTTTAATGCTGTGATATACGTACCTATGGTGTATGGAGACTGTTCGAATCCATTTGCTTCTCTAAATTATGCGTAAAACGTCCATTTGACGCTCTCCCCTCTTCCCTCTTATCGCTTGGACAGGAGCGGGCGCGCGCCGCGGGCGGGGTTGCCGGACTAGGGCAGGTCGTGGGGTTGTAAACCCCCCCAAGAGAGGGAGGTCCGAAGTCCTCCTCACCCTTTAGCTACCCTGAAGTTCCATCTCTCACACCTATAAATTCGGCACACACATTTCACCCCATCGTGGGGGCTGGAGGGCCATGGGGTGCCAATCCTTTCGCCGCGTGTCACACTTACCAAGCAGTGGTGGCTGGTGACCTCCACTACAAATTAATATTCGGAAACGCTTCCGTTCGGGTCGTTAATCATACCGGTTCCTGGTTGTGATCTTGCCCATTGCCGATGTGTACCAACCCTTAGCAATACACTCGCATGTTCTCATCGCCCCTCAAAGGTAATTAGCTCATGCTTACGTTCTCTCAAATATTCGGCCCAATCTCGCAATAAACAACAAATGATCACAAAATTAAAACGATTAAAAAAGTCAAACATACATTTAAACCACCCTTCTGTCATTTTTTACGCTTCAATTTCAACTCCAGTCGGCCAAAGGGGAGTAGGTACCTATATTATTAAACTAAGTAAGTAAAGCCAGCTCAAGGAATTACTTCTCTGGTTCTTATTTAGAGTAAATTCAAAGTGTGAAACTTCTGTATGTATATCCGTTCATCATAATTTTATTTTTCCTTAAAACAGATCTGATTACCTTAAATAGAAATGTTTTGAATATTCCACTTTAAACTAAGACTGTTATGAACTTTTACAAGAAAGCGTGATATACACATCGTACTTAAACGATTTTGAGTAGATACAAAAATATATTATCTTAATACTATTTTGATAAACCCGGCAAGGCGGGACTTTTTCTTTTAATAAAATAAAACTTTTTGCATACAGTCGACGTCTTAATTTCTAATATTTCAAGACCCAAGTATAAAGAAGTGTTCTAGGTATTAACTCAATCGGCACAGCTTTGGAACACTTTACCAGAAGCTGTTTCCTGCGAACTACAATCCAGGGGTCTTCAAATATAAACTTAGTAGGTATCTTCTAGGTAAGCGTGTTACTCCCTAGGCTGCAGCGTTGCTTAACATCAGGCAAGCTGTAGTCAAAGGTAAACCTATCCCACGTAAAAAAAAAATATTTTTGTTCGTTCATTGGGTCGCTTATATCGACGCTGAATGGTCTACTGTCACGTCCAGTGCCTTGATAATTATGAAGCACGCGATCTGCCGGTAATTAAGTTAGGGCTTCCACAAAACTCGGTCCCTGGTAGCGGCAAACACCAAACAAAAATGAACTTCATTTGCAATAGCTAATATAGGCTGTGAGGCTGAACTCTGTATTACCGCTCACGGAACATTTAAATGCTCTTTTAGATTGCACTCGCTACGCCTCTCGGTGTTACTTAAATACTTGTTTCCTTAACAAATAACTAGTACCTATCTAGAAAAATACTTCCCATAATACATATTAAGTAATGACAAATTCCCAGATCTTAAAAGAAACGAGGACAATCAGTGCCGGTGTTAGCACTAGCAGCGCCCCTGGGCGAGATTTATACAGCGCCCCCTAACTGCAATTAAAACTCATGTGAAAAAAATACATACACATATAATGAAATTTATTAAAAAAAAAAACTAATAAAAAGCGTCTTTTCTAGCCTTACTGTCGGCGAACTCTTATTATTTTATCAAAATTTAGGTTTTAGCAATTTTATTCTCGATTGACAAAGTTCCCAAGTTGTCAGTCGGGATTGTGATAGGTAGATAGGTTTTTATCAGTTTAGAAAAACTCCTGTTCTCACTAGAAACCGTTATAGGTTGGTGTAGTTAGTGATATGCGCATTGCTATCTATGCGACTCCAAATATTACGGATTTCAGTAAGAATACTTATAGGATTGTAAGTTTAAATAATTTAAATAAATAAAATAAATAAATATTTCGGGACATTGCACACAGCGCCATCTAGCCCCACACTAAGCAAACGCTTGTGTCGTGGGTACTAGATAACGGATATAATACTTATATACTTTTCTTTTGTAAATACATACTTATTATACATACAAACAACCAGACTCAACACAAGAAATTATACATTTTTAAAATGCATAAATACTTGTGTCAGGCGGGAATCGAACCCGCAACCCCAAGATTAGAAGGCAGAGCCACTACCAACTAAGCTAACAGGCCAGTCATGATAGATTCTTTTCTCCCAATTCTGAATTTTGAAGTCATAAAAATGAAAATAAATTACTACTTAATTAGTGAAACATGAAGTTGGATTTTGTTTTTTTTTTTAAATAAATTTTATTTTCTTCTTTTTAGTTTAATTTTGTACACATACGAGGGATGAAATAAAAATTCCTTAACACATACCTACTCTTAAGTATAGGCGAACAGTATTTATCTGAATTGAAAAATTTAAAATTGATTCAATTGTTAAAAGTTTTTATACAGTTATGCGCGAGTGAAGCGAGCTCAATATTTTTTTATGACTGGATATTTGCTGAAGGCCCATCACACGCAGAAAAATAACAGAAATGTCTAGCAATCTGATAAAAAATAATAAGAACACAGAACAAAAGCGGGCAAGCGTAGCGAAACTTGCGCGAGCGAAGCGAGCGCCAAATTTTTTACGACTTTTCATGTTCTGGTGAACCATATTAGCCCATATTGGCTTAGTAGATTTAGGAATAGTGGGCGAGCGAAGCGAGCCAGGCGCGAGCAAAGCGAGCGCGAGATTTTTAATGTTTTTTCATATTCTAAGGATTCATTCATACTACCCCGATCAATAACAAACTCAATGTTGAACTCAGTAGGTTAAAAAAGTTTTCAGACTTTTAAGTTAATTACATACATAACATGCAACCATCTATATCTGATTTAGAGTGTACAGTTAATTTCAATTAGAGATCACCAGAGAGCTTGACAAGTTCAGGTTTTTCTGGCAACTGTTTTATATTGTCCAACAAAGACCAATATTCCGAGTACCTACTCATGTGACTGTTCAAATCTTTCATTGTATGATAATAATGTAGATAGTGTCCAAAACACACAGACATAAAAAAATATCTCATTATTTCCCGGAGAAGCTATAGGTAATTTCACCAGCTTGACGTTTAACATATCGAATTCTTGTCGTGGGCTCTTTGAATCTTTTTGCTGACGGGGCGCCTGTGGCGCCCCTTTATATCCGGCGCCCCTGGGCAGTCGCCCAACCGCGCCCTACCCAAACGCCGCTACTGAGGACAATTCGTTTAAACTCTATGTACATGTGTAGGTAAAATCAGATAGATTATATTATCATTCAATCAATCAATCATTATCAAAAATATAAAAATATTCTGTGTATCGGAAACCAGTTCCATTACATATTATTGCGATGTTAATACGGTTCAATAGCTCGGATTGGATTTTTCATAATGATTTAATTGTTATGACATATTTTACTAATAGACACTCACTGAAAATAAACAACGGTGACCTTAAGCATTAGACGAATCTGTAGTCAATCGCAAATCTATATTATGAAAAAACTCCTCTCTCTCTCTCTCTCTCTCTCTCGTATTTCCTCATTACTGAGGGTCGTGACTCCCCCGCAGAATTAATTCGTTAGGGGAGTTCTCTTACATCGTGGTGGGTGGTCCTTCCACGGAAGACATGTCCTAGGATATTATGGTCCTAAAACATGTCGGTTTCCTCACGATGTTTTCCTTTACCGTTAATCGAGTGCAAATCCACACTTAACTCGAAAATACAAGTCATTGGTTTCGAAACTTTCGAACCAGGGTGCGTCTGGATCAAAAGCAGACACTGGAACCGCTGAGACACACTCGCTTATTAAAAACTTCTTATCCTATATCAATGTAAACGTCTCATATTATTTTATTATATGGTCAATGGGTATTTATTAAAAAAAAACATCAAGATCATTAATTTATCTTGAAACATTTCAAATGTAAGCTCATCTCACAAATCATAGGTTTTGTGAAATTGTGTTTTTTTTTTTGGTGTACAGACACTCCCAAACTTTGGACCCTCATTATCAGTTGTTTTCAAAATTCGTTTGGTTCGTAGGAACAAACGCTTTCTACCTTTATAGATGGAGACCTGCTTCTGTTGAATAAAAGGTATGTTTTTACAGCTCATGTTTTGACAAATGTCTCTCTAATATTTTAGTCACACACAGGTAACATAGTTCGACAAGCTTCTTCTTTGCAAAAAATCACCTCTTATACTCTCTAACACCCCCTGCAAGACCTAGGTATGCAGCTGTTCGACGCTAGCTATTTAAAATGTTGTTGTGTGTTTTTTTTAGTCCGAGGTGGTATTTCAAATAAATGGTATATATCGTGGTAGGCAATATACGTGTTTTTCAATTACGTGGTGAGAAACGTATAAACGATAGAATTATGTGGTATTAAACGTATATACGATAGAATGAAATAAAATGTACAATTTACGCAGAAAAGTTTGAGAGCCTTTCGATAATTTCTTTACACTAGGGGCGATGGCGCCAAATTGACGCAGGTTGGTCACAGCCCGCAGGTAACCGCGTCAGCTCATCGATGACACAAGAATACACAGAAGAACAGATAGTGGGATGTTTATTAAAACGGTTTGTTTTCAACAATTTAGCAACATATACATATCTATAGAACATTTGCACCGGGAACTATTAAGGGCGGGTTATTTAGTTAATTTGACTTTAAGTTTTATTTTATTTGTTATATAAATATGATTATATTGTTTAATATTATTCTTATACAATAAATAATTATCTATAGAACTAACTATATTGAATTAACCTTATCCGAATTAACCGAAATCGTTTTCTGATATCGGAATTCTGCCTTATAGTTTTTTATAACAAATATATAAGTAATTTTGATTCAATGTATAATATTCTTGATCAAATATTGTACGTAGAATTCAATGTTAAACATTAAACAATATGATACGTTTTTAACCATAACAAATAAATAAATATAACGTTGTGATATGAAGTATCAAAAACTATTTCTATTTTAGCTAGGATATTGCCCCCCTTTTATTATAATAATATTTAGTTATTCAAGATGTCTGGAAATGTAGAAAATAAGGTTAAGTAGGTATATAATAACCAGCTTGTTATTGGAAAAGTTTTCTTCTGATTATTCTTGTTTTTACTTCTTACGTATTACTATTTTCACCTGTATCTGGTGTGAGTTTGTTTGAAGGGTGTGTTTTAGCTCTCTCAGAAAGTCTAAAAGTTTTACAAAGAAGAGTTACTTTAGCTCCGGAAAGGTTTTCGTCTAGTTTTTTCATCGCACTTGTGAGCAAATATTTATCTGCGAAATGGGATCGTTTCGTTTGCAAGCTCTCAACATCGATTTGAGAGTCAAAATCTATTTTCTTTTCCTTGCAATATGTTTGCGCTGAAGCGTTGTTGTTACAAACCACGTCCACTCTTATAACGTGCACTGTTTCAGGGCTTTGAGCCCTCGATATAGTCAGACTTCTCCTTTTTCCAGACTTGCAAAAAGCTATTTTAGTGTCGTCACTTCCATCCGTCACATTGTATTTTGTCTCATCCCTATTTTCTTGTTTGGCGCTTTTCTTTAAAAATCCCTTAAGTTTACAATTGTACTGACGCGATATTTTATTGCTTTCGCCCATTTGTTCGCCTTCAACTTGTGTTGCTTTATTTTCTCTTTTATTGCTCAACCCTTGGAGAAATATACTAGATTTTCCCGAATTGGGTCTCGATTTGTCATTATTGAACAAATATTTGACGTAGTCGTCGAAATAGTAGCAGGTTAGCTGCGATGACCGGTCCTCGTCGCTGTACTCGTTGTCGACCGCTTGTTTGACAAACATCCTGTGTTTGGCGCCATCTGTCGGCACCTGGTACTTGAAGCTGGTTCGCACCTTCCTCGTCTGACCTACATCTCCTTGAAACCGCAACGTTTGCACACTGAGAAACATATCTGAAGTGTCGTTGTTTCCTCCTGCACTTTTACTTATACGAAGTTGGTCGTGTTCGGGATTACAATGATATCTGTAATTCAAACAGTCAGTAGTAACGTAACCGGGAATAATAAATGGTACTTACAAAAATATTAACTTAACAGGCGAAACTTATTTAAAATTGAGCAAAAATTGCATTCAACGAAGCTATGGTATTTTGGTTTTAATTTTGTTAGCATGATAAAACCAAAATAACATAGCTTCGTTAAATGCAAACACTACATAATACCTAAAAGAACTCATTAATTTTTACAGAACGGTATTAAATGTTAACAAATGTCTTAACCTTTGGTACACATCAGTCCATCTGGGGTCCTCTTCATGTTGTGGGTTCACCAAGCGTTTCTGGCAGTATCGTCGGGGGTGATCCTCAGCCGCTACCACTTGAAGCTCAGGCTTTACTTTGGCTTTGAATCGGTCTTGGAGCTGAAGTCTTGCGCATTTCATCCTTACGCTGAAAACAAAACATTTTAAATTTGACTTTCGTCACAGAATAAATAATACAACTTTCGTCTATGAACCATCACATGGTAGCTATAGCGGGTTAGTTATATATTTCACAAGTTTCTTTGGGTGTTAAAAAGACTAATTCAATAGCTATAATTATAATGCTTTGTGCAACTACTAAACTTGTTTAAATTCAATGTTTATAAGGTTGCATAGCAATTGAACAATATATGACTCTAATTGTTATTGTTGTTCAATTGTTTTTAATGGGAATTCACCAAAAATTTTCACTGATTAAGTCAAGTGTAAAAGACATGCAACGAAATTTCATAACTACTTCAACTCGCAAACTTTTATGCTTTAGCATTAAAACAAACAAAAACAATCGATTGTAAACTCTTTTTAAAATCAAATAAATTTTTAATAACTGTTTTTAACTAAACACTGAGTAAGCACTACTCATTATACAAGCAAACTACTACAATACATCAATATAATTCAGTTCACTATAAAATAATATCAATGTCTTTCCATGCTTGGAATTTTAGTTTAGTAAACCTACATTTTAGCACCGAAGAATAAATATACCTAAACATCTCTTCGCAGCCGAGTACATTTCTAACTTCATTTGGTCGTTGCGTCGCGTGAGGAGTTTAAAAACTTGTATACTTTTATCGTTGTTTGAATTCTTGTGTGACACGACACTATACGAACAAATATAACACAAAGATAGAACGAAATTTCAAGAAAGCAGCACGCACACTACTTTGAAAGTTCCTCTATACAGACCGTGTCAGTGTAACCCGAAACATTCATAAATTGACGTTTTAAGCACCTCGCTAATATTTCTCATTTTTGCCCAACAATAGTAAGATAAACGTGCAAATGCATGCATGCAATTTTTATTATTAATATTTATTCTTTGAGGACTATATTTACTAGATATAATTTAAGCTTTCTATAAAACTATACATTTATATCTACAACTGCAGTAATATGACAAGAGCCAGCGTATTCTATAAAAGACCTTCAGGACATAAACTGAAACTCTATAGTTAGGAACAAACAGGCAATGCGCCAAGGACGTAAGCCTCATTTGAATTAACTCACTTGCCAATGCCATGTACAGATTTTAATAGCCACGTTACCAAAATAGAGGGTTCATTTAGTAGTCTACGAAACGAACCTCGTTTACTTTGCTAGATAAGTATCGAATAGTTTTGTGGCGATCCCCAATAATCGGGCAGTAAATATTATATCCTATTTGCCCTGATGATAATTATACCAGAAATACGAATTTGGTTAAATTATCTTATAACGTTTGTGAAAGGATTAAAAATAATCAAGTGAACATTTGATAACATATTAGTTCTTCCTATAATATTATTGTAACCCCATTTAAAAGAATATTAATTTCGATTGATATTTTAATTAGGAATCGCTGAACAAGTATCATTCTATGTATTAATTGTACTCGTGATTATGTATCTATAAATTACGGTATAATTTTGCTCAGACTAATATACACATAACTCCACAAAATAAAGAGAAAAATTAAGAACAGAATTTAATGCACACACAAATATTGTGACTCTTATGCCCTTCCCTTCCCACCCTGCTAGGAGCCGGGTATACATAGATCCGTGGCCTCGGCAAAGAAATCTCATCATCACAAATTCTCCTATCAATTCAATAGTCTTATATCAAGGCCGGTCACGAAATCTTTCATTCAACAGTAATTGGAGATATACTAGGCAAATGTAGGCTGTTTTAAATAGAATCTCCAGCAATAAATAAAAAGTAAATTTGAAGTTGTTATGACATGTATGTAATAATAACTTCGAATTTAATAAGACACGAAAACTATGCTTACTGTGGGCGAAACTGCGATAAATTCTTGCAAATATGGTTTTTGTCTAAATTTATGAATAATGTGTACAGCAAATTAAATATCTCTGTTTTAATTAGATTTAACTCCACCTGTCTCTTTCTGAAGCTCTAAAATCCCACGGACAGAGGGAGACAGCTGGTGAACAAAGATTTTTTTTTTGGAACTGATAAAAGAAGTACAATAGTGACAGGATGGTGTATTTGATCTAGCGAGCGACGTAGCGGTGTATGTGTTCTTGGGAATCGCTTCGCTAGAGATGCAAAAAAAGCTTTAGAGGTGGATGGACAAGATTTGATCGTTTTAGTACATTTCTGTACAGTCACATAAAATTTGAGACTATTACGAGTAAGAAATGAAATTCACAAGTATTTTTCCAGCTAATTTCTGGTGGTTTTTAGAATTGCACATTAATAATTGCACGTGTAAGTACTTTTTAACGAAATTTTTTTTTTAATTTGCTTTTTGTCTTCTATTGAACAAGTGGACGCCTGCGGCTTAGTTCGTATTATTTTGAGATAAAAACTAGCCTATTACACTCCTAAGACCTCATACTACTTACCTACATACCAAAAATCTTGATGATCCGTTTAGGCGTTTTTGCGTTTTGGGCCTTTAAATAAACAGATAAACAGACATAATTCTAATAATAATTTATTTAGGTTTTATTTATTATATGTATGGACGATATAGATAGTTTAGTATTTAGTTGAGACAACGTTTTAATTTGAGATTAGTAGTAAATATATGTTTTCTATTTTTATTGAGTAGGTATATTAGTTTAATTTATACCCTGATACATTTATTTCAAATCTTAAAAACATGTTTAAAATGTAGTAAGTATCAGCACATTAATCATAAGAACAATAACTTTCTACAGACATTTTTTTTTTCACCTTTAAAACAAGTTTGTTTTTGTTCGCTCTAGTAAATAAATCGACGACACGACAACAATGGCCTACAAATCGTTTTCAGAAAAAAAATAGCTTAATCGTGACTCGACAAAATCATTATTATCGCTTTGCATAATTACCTCAACAGAATACAAACACATTTCTCCTTGATTTACCTGCCGCAGTGAATATACCTACTTTTCGAGTTAAACGTCAGACTGTCACGCAATTTTGTACGACATAATCGCTCCCTTCAGCATTTATTTATGGAAGTATCAAACGTGTTATGTCGCAGTACAAAATCGCACACAACGTTAGCATAATAGATGCACAGCTGCTATACGGCTAGGGCTGCACACATAGATACAGTTCGGTGCATCGCACACGGACGTCTTGGATAACAAAAAAATGCATTATTATTAACAAGTATTCCGATGCAAGGACACCTGAGAAACTTACGAAAATAGACTCTATGACTTCCTACCTCAAGACTAATATCAGAGGAAATGGTAGTAGCTGAACGATTAACTTAGATTTTTGTTAACATTTAGGGTGATTTAGAAAAAAGTATGTCGTTTTCAGTTGGGTTAAGGTCTAGAATTGAACTTATCAGATTTGAATGGAATTTAAGTTTAATAATTGTCCAAAAAAGTTACGTCTCTCGCCAGGCGCCAAATGCACGATGCAGTGCGTGTCTTCGTAATTCGATTTTAGAGAATTTTGTGAGCGAATGGATGCTCGAGAGATTATGTTTCGTTGGGATTTAGACAAATACAAAAGTTATGGTTTGGGCACGTCCTTAAAAATTTAATTGCGGTTATGTTTATTTATAAAACAACATATTTATTGATACATTGCTATTGATTACGGTTGAATTCATTGTAAAGTATGCTCTAAAATCTGTTTTCTTATATGTATGAAATTGGTCTTCCTTTTACAAGTAAACAAGACTAAACTTAATCCTTGTAAAGATTAACTTCGGAAAACAAACTTTAGCGAAGACTCTCAAACAAAAGGATGGCCAGCTTATTATGGCCCAGTTTTTGTTCTTACCATTTCTACTAAGTCGTTTGTTTTGAATCGAGAAACAATACGAGGCTTTAAAAGATGACAGACAAAAGATAATTTAGTGTTAAAATCGTATTTTTAAGTAAGTACTGACCAACATAAAATTACCTTCTTTTGTTTGAAATTTTGATTAAGCATAGAAAATGTTCAACAATTAAAACAACATTTGCCAAGCAAGTTCAAGCTAATACCATTGTCTATCGATGTTTATTGAATTACAGTTTCGTTTGGTTTGTAAAATTACTTTTATCAATCCTTTTAAAACCATGCACATTGTAGGGGCCAATCTAAAACCAATGTTTGCTGCACCATGGAATGCAACGCACGTAACGTTAAAAAACTCTGTTGTTGATTGACGTGCTTACTCATATGTCAATTGAAAGCACCTGTAAAAAGACCAGTAACCTCTGACCCCACCTGGCTGTCCGGAGTTTTATAATAATACAACCTGTGTCCAGGTCAAACCATACAAAACCGGCTCTATTCAGCTATTGATTACACTACCGCATCCTAAATCTTGGCGACCGAAGGCCGGAGACCGTTCTTGTATTACCATTACAAAAGATGACCCCCCGGGACACAAGAACAAAATGTATGGATTTTGGGCCACGCCTCTAATTTTGGCATATTAGTGAATTACTGATTTATTTTTATAGCTTTCACCAACTATTGTTTGGCCACAACGCTATAAATAATCAAGTCAGCATAAGAAACAGGCGATTATGTGGAAACAGTTATTTACCGATAGCATTTTTGAATGACGCTCGTTATAATTTAAGCACTAAAAAAGTAAGAAAGCATAATAATGATGATGCATTGTCAAATCATAAAATATTGGTCGGTACTAGGAACTTCATTTAAATAACGATGATAAAATGCGCGTACCTAAAAATTCCCATCGCGAATAATAAACTAGTTAATGACATATGACGTTGCATGAATGTTGGTCTCTTTTCAATTGAGTTTCGATCGACCCCTTTGAAGGAGGCATACGATTTGGAGCAAACTTCAAAAGACCCTTTAGAAGCCATAGTGTTAATGCAGACAATACCGACTGCGCGAATATGTAGCAGTATAAATAAAGGGATGATGATACCGAAAAAACTATTTCCCTAAGTTTACTCAAGGTGCGTTCCTCTAGTGATGGGGTGTCTACCTAACCCCTGTATCGATGAACTAGTAATAATTAAAACTGCGTATTGTAGGACTATAACACTACAGTTGAACATAAATGCGAAACGAAAAAAATGTGGAATGTTGCATGTAGGTAAGTATATAATGTACATATAATAGTTCTAATCGATTTAATTTTGTCCAATAAATTACTGCATAGGTACATAAAATCAATAAAATCAGTAAAAAGTCATAAGTAAAAGAAATTTATTTACAACATTAACTAACTAAACCCAATTACATATTGAATAAGAAAAATCCCAAGAAATAACAAATAATATAATAAACCAAAGTTGATGCATACGTAGATTCGTTGGCGGCATTACCTCGCTAGTTGGCTGAACTTATTAATAATAATTGCTTGAGTTAAGAGCTAGATCTGGGGTCAATCGATTTAATGTAAGAAAATTAAGTCAATTTAGTAATTAAAGGGATATTGCCAGATAATAAAAAAAAACTCTATATAGATGCACTTCACTATGATTTTAACGGAAGACCATAGTTGTGGGAACAGACATGTAGGTATGTCTCATTCAAAATTAATCTCTAATTCCGTTTAAATTTTGCGAACTATTATATATGCTCGTATTAGTATTGTACGCGTCCAAATTCTCAGTAAGTATTTATTGTATGTACTCATTTGTACATGCATTTAACTTGATAGCTTTCTTACGGCAAATTAGTGAACTTTTAATGCAAACCATTGTTTGTATTCTTGTTAAAGATAAAATTCTCTTTATTTTTTTTTACCGTAAATTACATAACACTTTGCAGTTATTTTTAACAATAGTCATTATAGCTATCGGCGTCTTTGTCGGACTTCTTTGTTTACATGAAAGACTATGCCGACTTTATGACTTTTCGTCGCATTTTTTAGGTTGTGTCTTAAAATGTTCCCCATAAATATGTTTCACTTTAATTTGTAATGGTTAAGTAATTAAAAAAAATGCATTGCAAGAAGTAACGAATGTAATAAATAAACGACCATATCGGTGCATTTCGTAGTCAACATGTTATTGTTATATATGTATAAATGCATAGTATCCTATATGTATATATATTAAATGTATGTTAATTACGACGAAATGCTCATAATATTGCGCATACCTACATGCCTCCTCCTTGCGTCGTATTCCTCATATCTGAGGGTCGTGACTACCACCATTCATGAGCCTATCTCTGATGATTTTCCGCAATCTCTCTCTCTATCCTCAGCGTCATGCAGCGCTCCATACACTGATGTATCAAGTGTGGTACGAATTTGATCGGAACAACGTGTCGGGCTATACCTACATGACGTACGTACATAATTAACAATGCTAGTTGATTACATTAGATGATATAGGTACCTAATAAGATACATATGTGCCCGTAAATATATGTACTTGCGTATAATAATATTACCTTATTAACTAAGCTAAGCATAGTATACTAACATTTAAAGTAAGTACAGGGTGCATATTATAAAATACATGTTTTGTAATATAGTTTGAATTTGTGCTAATAAATAGAAATATGACTGTTGATTCTCTGCAACTTTATTATATGTATAGACATATTTCTTTCTATTCTACTCGCATGCTGCATATTATTACCTATACGAATGCGTTGAAACTACTTCTACACTACAACGAGGCAAGCGTACAAGACCGCGTGATACAGTATAAAAGTGCAAAGCCTAGCCAACAAAGTTGAAGTGAACAAGATTTCAAAGAACACTGGCTCCGTAGCGTAACAAAAACAAAACAATCTCGAATAATATCGCATAACAATACCGAGTGGAAAGTTTTCCGCGGGGTGTTCGCAGCCGGCCGCCGCGCCGGTGTCAGCCCGACTACGGCGGAAATATCCGCCTAATAACTGCCTTCCAGCCGCGAAACCTCGTGGGTGATTGGAACACAGGGACACGACACTGCGATCAATTGATTACAAACATTATTTAATAGAATTCTACTCATAAGGCATTTTTTCTTGTTTAATTAAGTTTGCTGTATCATTAGACCCACCGACACAATTCTCGATTGTCCCATTCTTCGCCTTATTATAAACATGTATGTATCTAAATCAGAAGAATTTTGTATGTACACAATCTAGAAGGCTAATTGGTTGATACTAGTTGTCAAATAAAAATATAATAACAAAAATAAAACAATTTGGAAATATCCTATAACTATGCTAGTAGGAAGAGTAATAATTAGAAGTATATGTACAATAGCTTATCGTATCTTACATAGCTTTCGTAGAGTGTCGTAGAATGCAGTGCGTAGCACAAACAGTAGCGTCAGCAATGCCTACGCTTTTCTACAAAATAATATTTAAGCTGTTCACTGTTCACTTATAACTAAGTTCTATACTTAGTTTTAAGTGAACAGTGAAATATAACTGTGTATAAAAGCTTAAAAAATATTGTACTTATTGTGCTAAGTCACACTAAGCTACACTCAAATGAAAAAAATATGTAAATGAAAAAACAATGTAACTCTATAAAGATTTGACTTGATTTGACTGGCCTGTTAGCTTAGTTGGTAGTGGCTCTGCCTTCTAATCTAGGGGTTGCGGGTTCGATTCCCGGGTGACACAAGTATTTATGCATTTTAAAATTTATAATTACTTGTGTTGAGTCTGGTCGTTTGTATGTATAATAAGTATGTATTTACAAAAGAAAAGTATATAAGTATTATTTCCGTTGTCTAGTACCCACGACACAAGCGTTTGCTTAGTGTGGGGCTAGATGGCGCTGTGTGCAATGTCCCGGATTATTTATTTATTTATTTATTTCTAGTGTTGGTCAGACACCAAACAATTTATTCGTTTCCAGCGTATAATACCAAGAACGAATCCACAAATACCTATACTCATCAACTCAATGACAGCTAGTTTGCTTTCTGTAAAAATGCCTCTAACATGTTGCCTATGAGTTTATTAGATTAATCATTTTAAAACTTCATTACTAAATTCTAAAAACTGTTTGTATGCTACCGTGCGTGATTTAAGGGAAATGTTACTCAGTAAATATTCTATCATTGAAATTGCACGTGTTGGCAATTTTGAAAAAAACACTAAATTGCATTAAATTTTTGATTTGCAATTTTCGTGACCCAATACTCGCTTAGTAAAACTGTTGTTTTAGGTTGCTATGTAATTTAGTTTAAAAATACTAGAGAGTTTTATGTTGTACCTGAAAGCTATCGGTATCCACTTGCCAAGAAGTTTAGATTAGATTTACAGTATACGCTGTCAAGTAGCGTGCTTATTACAGACCTTACTAAAGTGTTCTATTTCCATGAGGGGCTCGTTTTTATACCCTATTCTCGTACTAGACTCAACTTGATCTAGACAAGTGTCGTGTGACGTCATAACTGTGATTTATTCAGTCTATAAATGATAACAAGGCTTGAAAACGAACGCTCGCTCATACATCACTAGTCTTGTGACAAACCAAACGCGACCTAATGATAGAAGAAGCTTGGTTGTTTCTATGCTCGCATGAATGTTGTGTGCTTCGGTACAATTTGTTTGAATACTTGGGCTACTGTCAGAGTGTTATCAACATTGATCATGAACGTGCACAAAATAGTTCACGAGGAAGCAACTATGGTTAGCGATGATACTTATCTTTAAAGGTGGAACAATAAATAAATAAGGGAACGACTGCCTTATTATACCGGGAAATTACATTTCTCGTCTTAGGTATATATTTATTTGTTATTCTAAGTAGTTTTCAAATGTGCCTCTATAACCATGATTGTTAAAATACCAACACTTGTCGTTAAAATCTGTACTAAAATTGCATAAAAAAAGACCACCCAAATCGACTTTATTTGTTGTCCCTTTCACTCTCGCCACAACTTATATTGTTTATCTCTTTTCTTTAAAATCGTTTGTTTGTCTATTATGAACGTTGCCGTTTTGGGGTGGTCCTGTTCCAGTGGTCCTGTTCCATCTACTTTTTATTTATTACAGAGAAAAATAATTTTAAAAATACCTATATTAAAACTGTTTCGGAAATTCTCGTAATTTAGTCTTTGATTTGTAGTAGGTAATCCTAACCTAGTCATTCTGAACTAATGCTCACTTTCAAGAAGGCATACATACATGATATAATACCAATTTAGTAATTAAATCGATACAGACAGAATTAAAACTTATACACCAAGAGAAAGGGTGAAAAAAGTGTTTATTTACAGCAACAGAGGCTGTATTTGATTTTGGCTAATTTGTTATACTTTTGCTGTTGCATTAATTATCTAAATCACTTGTTTACAGAAAATTACTTTGTTAAGGTATAACATACATCCATAGTTTGATTTTGACTGATCGTCCAAAATAAAATGTGAATCATTTTTCGTTAATACAAAGCTTCGTGCTGCAAGTTCAACAAAGGCATCGCAAATTTATATCACATAAAAAATTGCTACAATTTGTTAGGTCGCACCAGCAACATCACACTTTAGAGACCTCTCATGGATGGAGATCAAATACAGATCCATACATGTGCAAAATAAACTATACAGTACGTGTGATAGGTCAGTTACAGATCTTGTAAGATGTCACGTGGTGATTGATGCGCGGTACGAAAAGATACAGGTTAGTTCGCATGTGGAATAAGTTAGTCGTAAAGTTTTGTTTAGAAAATTAAGCATTTTTATACGACAAAAGTTTGCAATTTACAAATATAAATAGATTAAAAAAAGAAGATAATACTTCTTCTAACTACTGCAAAATAAAACAGAACTACGAATTTTTTTAAAAAGTTTTTAGATAGTTTGAGTCATCTAAACCAGTTTCGTCCGCAATGGACTGTATTTTTGGCTTGATGGTGAGCGATCATTACAGTGTAGGATGGAGTGTGCTTACCCAGTAAGATAATTAAATCCGTTTTAGTTCCGGCTTGAACATCACTAGACTATTATCATTATTTTTTACCTCTTTCTGGCAAAGACTGTTGCCGTTGTTATTAAAAAACTTGTAGCTGTTTCAGATGACAGCTGAAGTTCAAAATAAAAAGTGACTCGTGTAAAATTTTGGTAATATTTTGTTATCATAAGTTAACCTAACTTAGTTTCAGTAAGTATGGGTGGTTAGAACAGAAATAAATTACTATTATTTGATAAGATCAGGCAGGTTGTAGTCAAAGGTAAGCATATTCAGTGTTTAAAAAAATGCGAGGGAAAGGAGGTTTTCAAGTTGTATAGTCTACGGGCCCCGCGATTAATCAAACCAGTGACGTGAGGCGTCTGAACCCCGGGCAGTAATTATTGCATCGCTGCATCGCGATACCACGCGATATCGCGTTTCTGAACTATGGCTCACGCCAATGATTTGAATTCCCGATTAGTCCCGATATTATGCGCTGTTCCTAGTACGAAGCTTTAGTGACAGGAGTTCTTGTATACAGTCGTCAGACATTACTAAGTATTAATACATTTAAAGTGAAAGCGTGTTGGTAAGTTGGTCTGTTATCTCTCATATTTGATGTTACGTCGCAAAGGAGTAGCGGGCCATTGATTTTATGGGTTGATATGCAATGTACAGGGTGGACTGAAGGTGAGATTAGCTGTTACCTATATTTAAGTGCGAGGAAAGCCGCGGACAACAGTTAGTCTTTAATTTATTAATATCCTAAGCTGCTGTTGTAGATTTTTTATATAATTTTACTACAGTGAAAAATACGAGCAAAACAATAAATCAAAAACCATACATGGAAGCCTTTAGAACTTATAAGATTGCTTAATCACAGTATTTGGTATATAAAATATGTAAGATAAGACGCCTCGTTTTCGAAAAATCTTTAGCACACTGCTGGGGGAAAACGATTCGATCAAAACCTATCTGTGAAGTTAATGGCGCAGACACTTCTGACCACTGAAACTGGAGCTGTTGGATGAACGCTGGGAAGACCAGACCTACGTAACCTCCAAATTACTGACTGCCAAGAGGCAGCACAAAGAACCAAAGAACGTTGACTACCAATGTATGAAAATGTACCTACCTGCGCCCAATTGCATCCGCTATAATCCGGGATATAAAGTAGGTAGCCTATGTGTTAATCCGTGATCTAATACATGAAAAAGAATAACATAGACACACACTCAAACCTCGCGCAAACCTTTGCTGTATAGGTATATAATACTAAATAAATAAATAGTCGTCGGTATTAGATAACGGATATAATACTTATATACTTTTCTTTTGTAAATATATACTTATTATACATACTAACGACCAGACTCAACACAAGTAATTATACATTTTAAAATGCATAAATACTTGTGTCAAGCGGGAATCGAACCCGCAACCCCTAGATTAGAAGGCAGAGCCACTACCAACTAAGCTAACGGGCCAGTCAAACTAGTGGAATAGTTACATCGATTATTCTTCTTCATATCCATACTTGTTGAACAAAGCAGATTAGTAAAAGATCATTTTTGCACAAATCCCGCTCATTTAAATAAATCTATCTTTTTTTGCAACTGTAGTTAACTTGGCATTCAGATTATTTCAGATCAATGTACAAGAGCCCATTACTGATGTTTTCATCGTTGTTTTTCCCCAATCTGATCGCAAAGTGACCTCCAAACGAGTTAGTCATTAGCTCGTGGTATTATACCTAAAATAATATGTTTTTGAAGTAACTTTAATAATTAGAACCTTCAGAATCGTAAAAATCATTCGAGTTAAAACAGATGAACGACGATTTCAAAGCTCTATCTTGGAAATAGGTCAAAGCTATGAATGCAGACGACACTATAGTATGTAGAATCAGCTAGCAAAATGGGTTTGTCACATATTATTTATTTATGTAAATGTTCTAAATTTAGGTTGACAATTTAAAAATACACTATTTATTCTTTTATACAGAGTTGCAAGCAGGAATAAGAATGGCTTGAGGGTATCAAAAACAACACATTTTGTTCTAAGCGGCTGGTCCAAACATGAAAAACATTGCTCGTAACAAAAAGTACAGCGAAGCAATTTTATTTAATGCATATGCAAATCTCAAACTAAGTTTACTGAACGAGAGTAATAAACCTGCATCAAATGCATGCAGTAATAAATAATTTACCAAAGGCTCCGAATGCTTGAAGGTTATATTCGTAATTATATCAAACAGGCCGACAGACAGGCTGTGTGGTCTACAGCTTTGAAGTTTAGACAAAATGAAGAATAAGAATTGCTTCCTTGTAATAAACGTTATACATTATGCATTTTTATGATTAGTTTTGAGGCAATATGTAAAAATTTTGCCCTAATATTTGTTCTCTAGCAACGCTCAGCTGTGTAATTCACGTTAATCCAGAATAAAATGTAATTTATGACTTAATACAGAATTTAATTTATCTTGATACCGAAGTACATCTAAATCGATTCAGCCGTTTACGCCAAACACACAATTTGTCCGTATGTGTGAAGGTACACATACGGACAAGCTTTCGTCTTAATCATGTTAGTGACATGATTATGTATGTATTTAGTTGTACATTTGTATGTATAAAAAAAAGTATAAACGTGTTATACATAGATAAAACTCTTTATTGTAACACACATACAGAAAAAAAGCCAAATAGAAACATAAAAGACTTAAAAAATTGTGCCACAGCTGGCGGCCTCATCGCTAACGGCGATTTCTTCCATATTATTTAGGTTTTATATCCGTTATCTAGTTCCCATATTGCAAGCGTTACTTTAGTGTGGGGTTAGATGGCGTTGTGTGATATGTCCTGAAATATTTATTATTATATACAGTTTGTCACAATCCTTTGTGTTTATAATATTAATAAAATAATATATCCTTTATTTCTACCGCTACAAATGATTTAATATAGTATACAATATCTTTTTACGCTGCACTTGATAATTTTTGTAGTTTTATACAAATTGAACTTATTGTTATTTTATTTATATTTCGTGACAGTCATATATATTTTTTTAACTATGTGTTTATTTTGTTAGTAGAAGTTGCCAGTACGGCGTAGGCCTCCCATATATTCACTTCTGTCTACTTCTTCTTTTCCTTTGGTAAATTTCTTGCGTTCATTATTTATAATATTAGTGGGAAATATAATATATAATAATGGGAAAATAATTTTAAAACAAACAGCAGATTTTCGCAGACGTAAAGGCATCCCAGCTGTAAATACCCGTCCCGTTGTTATACACAGATAACCAGTTCAGCATTCAGAGAGGCATGTCACTACCTGCCTTCCTTCTCAAAGTGAAAGTAATTGTGGTAGGTCTCGGTGTTACATTATTCCGAGCTGTTTAACAAATCACTCTGACAGCAGTTATGAAAACTTTAGCTGATACGTAATTAAATCATAAAAGGTGTATAAAATATGCATGCATTTTATCCGTTATCTTATACTTTATAACACATGCGCTTGCTTAGTTTGGGCTAGATGGCACCGTAGCATTTGAGTCATTTATTTGAACACAACTTAGAAACTATCGTACGTCATTTGCATTTAAATTACGCACTTGTATGAATATTTAAGAAATATTATTATTTGACAAAAAGATGTGCAATTGAATTCGCTACTAAATAGTAATAGCGGATAGTTATGTAGGGGTGTCCTGGAACAATAATTTATGACTAGTGGACGCCCGTTGCTTCGCCCGCTTTATTTCAGGAAAAAAGTATCCTATGACACTCCTAACACCTTATACTACCTACATACCTAAAATCATGATGACCTGTTCAGCCGTTTTTTGTGTGATAAGCGTTAAAATTAACAGACAAACAGAGACACAGAGTAACAGTTGAACAGACATAATTTCTAGAAATTTATGGAACGTGTTCTACTTATTTTTTTTCAATATATTCAATGTTCAGACTTTTGACCCCCTTCAGCTTTATTATGCGTGTAGAAGATATACGATAGATAATGTTTGGTTGACAATGATGCTACTTACTTTAAAATAAAAATTTAAAGTAACTGAACTGCAGACTAATAAATTTAGACCAATCTTGTAACTAATTAACAACTCTTCGATTACCAAGAAACACAAATAGTTGAATCCAATCCATTAAAATAAATTATGTTTGCTCGCAAAATACCAACAAAGGAGCCGGTCGGTCCGCAGCATTGACCTATGAGTAACTGCGTTTTTTATGACAAAAGATAAAAACGACACTAGGGTCAGTACCCGATCAGCTAACACGGCGACCAGGTATTTAAACATATGTATGTACAAATACATGTGCTTTATATACATACTAGTGGACGCCCGCGGCTCCGCTCGCATTAATTTGAGATAAAAAAAGTAGCCTATGATATTTCTAAGACCTCATACCTATATACTAGAACTGCTGGAACTTGTTCTGTTATGGATTTATAGTACCTATATTCTAACATTTTTTTTTCGAATATATTTCATGTTCAGATTTTGGACCCTCTTCATCTTTATTATATACCACTAGTTATATGTGTATACACATATGTACCTACATATTTATTTGGTTTTACAGGGTTACTGCCGGTACTGGTAATTGACGCATAACATTTTAAGGGAGGCTTTAGCATGTCAAAAGCTACAATTTTTGTCCTAACCTTTTAGAAAAAAAAAGCGAAGATAAAATTTGCTGTTTTATTCAAAAAGTTCATCGCCCCTCACAAAATAAATGGCGATACAAAATATTTATTCGCGATTTTCTAAATTAAGTGTAAGAAACATTGTTGCTGATTTTTACTAAACGTTTAGATAACGCATAGACCATACATAGTTATGTATTGAAAAAAAGCTTTTCAATGTAGTCCCAGAGACTACTTCGTAACTGTATGTATAAATCCATTTATATTAAATCATTTACCAAGGTATAGTAATCAATAATTAAGTAGGCGCATGGGCAACTTCTGTTATGACCGTGAACACTAGGTTTCTGTCATGAGAAGCAATTTTATTATAATAGAATTATGTACATATTATTTGTCTTTCATAAAAGTCAGTAAACAATCTACTATAAAATAACATGACGGCGAACTCACAACTATATATTTATATGAGATATCTCCGCAATGGATCACAATTCTTGGGGCGGTCACAACCCTCAGTAATGAGGAATACGACTCAAGAAGGAGTATACTCGTATTTAAGTACATAATAGTAAATTAAATACTGGGCATTTTCTGGTTCAACGTATCAGCATTGCCATCCAGCGTGGTAATGCGGCCAGTATGCTGGGCACGCTGCCTTCTGGCAGTGGGCTGGAGCACTATCTTTAGGCTTTTTTAAAGAATTTTCAAAGTAGTATGTTTTTTCATGTTGTAATTAGAAGTAGTATGTTAAGGTTTTCTTCCCTGGTTTTTATGTATTACTAATGTAAATAAAATAAAATCATTTAATAAGTATGTATAAATTAAATAAGTTAATAGTGTTTTTTTCTCTAATTTACATAGGCAGTTTAACCACTTACAAAACCGCAATTCTCACACCGGAAGTAATCTGAATTCATATCGCTCTTATTCATACAATAATATTTTTATTGAAGTAACATTTTTTTGTATTTCTAAATCTATTCTTTTCATCTTTGATTTAACATAGTAAAATTATTGAAAAACCATTCAAATTCCAAATTATACGAGCATTCAGGTTCTATTAATTCGGTGAACACAAGTCGAGCATGACGCGTGCTAACGGTCAGGCAATCTAGCTAATCATACGTTTCCATAACATCCAGTTTGCCATGAGAGTCTAGACAGAGTTGCCAAGACCTAGACCAAAAAACGAGACGAAAGTGAAACTCGCATGGTAACGTGGCTTAACCTTGTGCTTATTAGCGCTCGAGGAGTCAGTTCCATGTCCATCAACAGTTAGTCGAGTACCCGGCCGGGCGGCCGCGGCGTCTGTGCACTTCGGAAGCGAGCGCGATTCGGCCCGGTGACGTCACTACAGGACTCACCCAACCAGTTTTTTGCCCGGCACCAGATTTAGTGTTTGAATCTTTATGCATAGCTCGCGAGTCCTGACTAAGGTCGTCTGACATCCAAGGACAAACGCTTTAATTGCTGGCACCGTGGTATTTATAAGACGGGTTCGCGAAACGACTAAAAGGTTTCACAGTATGCAATGTAATGTCTATATGATAGCCATGTTGCCCAGGACTGCCGGGCATAGATGTATAAATAAAATAAAATACTTTGAAAACGACAAAAATTGGAAATTTCGTCCTAACGGACCATGAATGGTAGATATGGTAAAAAAGAAAGAGTTATATCTTTTTAGCATTCATGTACATATTATACCAGCGTATACATTGATATGTACATATGTACATTGACAGATATACTTATTATTGCAGTCATTGCAGACACAAAACATACAAGTGCAATCACCAAACTAAACAATCTTAAACAAGTGCCGCAAGTGGTGACCTTAACGGTAAAAGAGATCTCTTTCAGGCATCCTTTGGAATGGAATAGGTCAAATGACTATACTCGTAAAGATAAAGGTTAAATTATTCAGTAAAAAATAAGGTTCTATTACAATTTTGTTCGCTACCCTCCACGTTAGGATGTCGATATCTGAGGATGTGATGTTTAACAAAGAAATACATAATCTTAATATACATAATATTATGTATATAATAAAGCATCATTTGTTTCGTGAATTATCATATGAAATCGTTAAAATGACGAGTACAATAATGACGTAAATATTATTTTAAAACCAATCATTTACCTATACGTCTATGATTATCATGATGTTTCGATATATGATTATGATATCACTATTTTATCATTTTATTTATCTATACTAATATTATAAAGCTGAAGAGTTTGTTTGTTTGTTTGTTTGTTTGAACACGCTAATCTCAAGAACTACTGGTGCGAATTGAAAAATTCTTTATGTTTTGAATATACCATTTATCGAGGAAGGCTTTAAGCTATATAAAATCACGCTGCAACTAATAGGAGCGAAGAAACAATGAAAAATGTGGAAAAAACGGGGAAAATTATGCTTCTTTGAGGGCTTACGTAGCGTGCGCTGCAAAAACGGTTCAAGATATCAAAAAAATATATATGAAAGAATTATTCCTCTTGAAATGATCTAACTAAATGTCCGCGGCAGTATATGTCCATCGTTAAAGATTAACTCACTAGAACCGTTTTTATGGTAATAACTATTCCACGCCGACGAAGTCGCAGGCACCAGCTAGTATGTGATATAATGAAAGAAGCTGTCTTGCA
Organism: Macaria liturata; assembly: GCA_964023185.1. Classification (NCBI taxonomy): domain Eukaryota; kingdom Metazoa; phylum Arthropoda; class Insecta; order Lepidoptera; family Geometridae; genus Macaria; species Macaria liturata. The sequence goes on along the minus strand of OZ026808.1, from coordinate 18,037,705 downwards.
GGGTGTTTTTATTAGACTTTAAAACTAGTATTTTTACGTTTCTGCAATATTAATTATCATCTCTACTTACTGATTTAGAAGAATATTCCATTTGAAGCCCTAATTATCGAACATAAACCGAATCGTGAATAGACAAAACCATTTGAATAGGGATCATAGCAATAAGTTTCCACAATATGGTCTTCAATACGCACCGTGAATATGGTTTGATAATTTGTGTATTTAAGCATACGAGGGTATAAGAGATCCACATATGTATATTTATAAGCATTTCTCAAAATCTAGGCATACAATATCTAAACAGGTGTACAAATAAATTGGTACATTTTTGGTGTGAATTAAAGTCTCCTCTCTATCTATTAATTTAGGTATTCTATGTTGTACTTATTAAAACGAGGTCTGATTATGCTGCTATTTAATAAACTAACATTAGTACAAAATCTCTCGCTTCCAAAATCAAAAGTAAGGCATTGTTTACAGATTTCGCGCATTTTAAAATAAACAAAGGCATTTTTTAAATATGTACGTGTAAATTTTCTCTTTTTTAAAATTGGTAAGAATAGTTAACAAAAGTAAAATATAAATCACCTAAATAGATCAGAATAATCGTTTTCAAATGTTTATTTATGCTTATGTTTCTGTTAGACAAATAGGTTCGTGTGATGTTCCCACATCTGTGTTGTATGTAAGATTGTGCATCCAAAAAATGCTGTAAGTTTGTATGAGAGTGGCAAACTCTGGGGTCGAGAGTTTTCAATGCACCCTAAAGTCTATCACGTGGTGTATCTGTGGTACAATGAAAATAATAAAAAAATTGCTGATGAAGCAAAACTTTTAGAGTAAGTATTTTTTTTTCTGATTCTTATGTTTATATACGTAGAGGGAATGCTGAAGCCCTGCTATGAAGAACAGACGATGTTTACTATTTCAAATAAAAATGAATCGCCGTAACGTTATGTACTCTCACACTATCGAAACAACCGCACAAAATTATGATTCAATTTTTTACATTAGCCTTTAGCCAGAAAAAACATAATCATATTATTATCAAGAATAATAATTTTTGATATGATATCGTTTTGGTTATATTTTCTTAGTCGTGACTAGAGAAATTCAATATGGCGGCACAAAGTTGGACATAAAATAATATCGACTTCGCGATCAAACGTAGATTTATGAAGTCTTGTTAAAAACATCTCAATATAGGTCAAGGACCGTGTCCCCTTGCAGCCTCCTTGGAGCGCACGGCCACTCACCACTGCTTGCATGTTATTTTTTTATTTTGAATCAAATCATTTTTATTTACGCAGTAGGTATTGCTTGACCACCCGTCTGGGGTTATCTGACCATCTTCAAGGACAAATTAAAACAAGGAAACAGTTTTCCCGATGTTTCTCGTGTGATCAGCCTATTAGTACCATTCAATAAAAGCGAGAGTTTGTTCCTCTTTCACACCGCCACGGCGCGGGCGCGACAGTCGTGATGTCCTGTTTTTATATGAATTTAGGATGGATTCTGAGAGTCATGGGCTACTTTTTATGCCGAAATAACTCTAGGTGAATACTAGTATTAAAATCATGTTCTACATAACTTATCCAAGTAGTTATTTATATTTGACTACAACCTGCTTGATGGTAAGCAGTGAATGGAGAGTGAAGTCTAATTACTCGTAGGTACTTTCCTACGCCGAGAAAAAGATTTTTAACATAGATTTTTAAATGTAGATCGTAAGTTTTGGGATATTTTGCTTTTGTGTTCAAATATATACTAAAGTGGATAACTTTAAGTAGGAATACATACTTACACGAGGAATGAATTTATTGTGTGTACAAGTGGCAGCCTCATCCTTAGAAGATTTCTTCAAGCTAAGTTTGGGATAAATCTGTTAAATTCGTTCAAATTTATCATCCTGCATGTTTTGGACCATACCCTCCATATTTTGATACAAGTTATTTCTACCTTGAACTTAATACAATGCAATTACTGCGAGTACTTCATTACATTACAGGATTTTCAGGAAAATGTTAATGAGGGTTGCAAGCACATGTTTGCGATGCACATACCAAATTGTTTCAGTATAATGGCATCGCAGTGTTGTTCTGATTTATGAAGCATCAGATCTAAGCTACACTTGCAAAACATTGAAAGGCGTCAGAGCGACACTGACCTCAGTTTCAAGTACGATCGGTCGTTAACATGATCAAGCGACGCCATTCCGCATGAAAATGAATGTGCTTTTATTAAAACAACAGATCCAAATCGGATACGAGATGCAAGATTCCAACCTATCTAGAAATCGAGGTCAAGTACCCTTGTTGCTAGACTATAATACTGCGGCGACTTGTCGACAAAACTAGACGATTGCAGTAGGTCAATCGGTTCAGGAGAAATAAATAAATATTCGCGGACATTGCACACAGCTCCATCTAGCCCCACACTAAGCAAACGCTTGTGTCGTGGGTACTAGATAACGGATATAATACCTACTTATATACTTTTCTTTTGTAAATACATATATACATATGTTATCAACTTCGTATTTTATTTGTTTCAAAAATCTATGATTATTATTTTATTATAAAGGTATAATCTTACCTATTACCTACTACCAAAATATTTTTGTAAGAATGTTTAAGACAATTATGGCAAAAAATCATAATATTGCATAATGCATAAAAATATTTATTTATTTTGGAATAGGTATTTTTGATTTTAATAAATATTTCTTTCTCTTCTTTTCTCTCTTTCTTTTACTTATTATACATACAAATACGGATACTTTAGAAACAGTGTTTTTTCTATCAAAATAAAAAGATACACTGAACATACTAGGTACAGCTAATAACAAAATAAAGCACTTGGAAACCTTAGGAAGAGTGCTGTGCTAATGCTGACTAGAAAGAGAATTCCAGGATTCTGGCTGCGTTACCACGCTGAACATCATGGCTGAAACTGATGCAGTGAGCACACATATGATTTTTATATTTGAGTTACCTTGTTAATAAATACTAAACGTTTTCTGCGACGCAACAAAGTGATTGTATTTCCGATAGTGTAAACATGAATCTATATTGTGCAAGGAATACTCATGTAAAATGGAATGTAATAACAACCAACAATTTTATTTTCATTTTAAAGATGAAAATTAATATTAAACGGACATATCTCAGTGTCCAGACATGTACCTACGTTGCCGTGATTTAATGTAGTTCTTACTCTCTATTAACTTGGTATCCGCAGCGTTTATTATGGAATATTTTTACTGTTCGTGACAAAGGACACACGAAATTTTCCTGTAAACACTTAATATTCCTCTGGAAAAATCCAGATACGCTGTACAATGTAGCTTGTTAAAAGTCTGGTCTGGTTGTAATTTTATTTATGTAGTAATTCATAATATTAACATGTCTATTATCATAAAATATACAAACAAACAAAACATCACTTCCCGCGCGCGGAACTGAATGTCCCCAGTGCGCTGGCAGTGTTTCCACGTTGAATAGCGATGGAAACGCGATTTATTTACTTATTTGGCAAAAAAATTGAGAAATATTATACTTATTTGAATATCCGTTTTTGAGGCAGTAATAGAAAATTACTTTGCTAGAATTTGGAAAAAATTCCATCTATGAGATTCTATCAAACTAATTTGTTAATATTTTGTAACAAAATTATCTTGCATCGGTATACATTATACACCATGTGTAGGTTATAATTTTTGCTATAGGTCCCGGCTGTTTGTCATAGTATGGCAGTCAAATGCTTATCAAAAATATGGTTTGATAAACTCTTCGATAAGATCATCTCACTCATTTATAGGACTCATTTGATAAGAAGAATAAGGTAAAACAGTTTCAAACGTGTGTTTATGTAGGTAACATGAGTAATATGAATGTAATGTAACCTTCGACATACGAGTGCTGCAAATATCGCAAATTTATCAGAATCAATCTCGTTGCATTGCATCCAATTGATCCAATTGACAATACTGCACTTATTGCTACCAACTTTTATTGAAAATATCAAGTTTATATAAACTAAACTAAGAAATTTCAATGCACCCAGCGAGCTTGTTGGTAGTTAATATGGTCCCAGGTTGCTGGCTACTTTCTGTTACCCACTTTAGTAGTTACCATCTTCAATATCTTGCGTGAAGTGGCAGTCTCGTTTTAGAGGCAGTCCTGTTCCAGTACAAGTATGATCCATCACGTGACGGGCCACAGTAACTTTGAGTGAATATTTGTGGTAGGACATAAATTTGCCAATTCGAGAAGTAGAAATTTACTTACCTAATTTTATCAGTGATATAATCAAGTTTTAGTCTTGTATCAAGTCAGAGGCGCTAAGGGCGGCTTGATAAACTCTCGTTACCAGAGTTGGCCACTCTCATTCGATAAGAAGAAGAAGAAGTCTTGTATAGTATATATTCACATGAATATAATAAAATATTGATAGTTGAGTCAAGTGTTCTGAATTCTGGAAGCATGGCATTGAACGCGAGTACTGAAATAATACTTTAGGTTTTTTACAGTAAGACCCGCTTGTATGACCATTTTCAAACTCATTTAGCAAAGAAATACCATTAATTATCACCCAAAATGTGTTTAAAAATCGTAAAGCAACTAAGCCCAAATTTTAAATTGTATAAATATTGATTGTACGACTGTAGGATATGTTTCATTCTTTATTTAGTTTTTTCATATCTTGTTTAAATATCTTAAATCTGTGAATCTTGCTTCAGATCGTAGTGAAAAAAAACCTCCCAGGCTTGTGAACCACAATCTTAAATTTATGTGATCAATAACGAGTAAGGCCACACCGGATATTATTTAAATTCCTCACAAATTACTCTGTTAACTACATATATTGATCGACTTCACTTAAATACATTTCTAAAAATATGAATTTATTTTGTTAATACACATTACATTACTATTTGTTTAATATTGGATTTAAATTATAATATAATTGGAAACGAGTTTTACAAATTTAGCTATGACTTGCATATTTTAGATAAATTGACAATGATTTTAAAAATCTATTTATTTATTTACTTATGATGCGAATGACAAACTTACTGGGACGTCAAAAAAATCGTGATCTACAAATGATCGAGTGACCGAGGCGTATCTTCCTCACTATGAACTGCAAAAAGTAAATTAATTGCGAGGACATAATAAAATTTATTGTGAACATGTTTGACTTACTTATAGATCATGTGTTACTAGTAAATATGAGTTTATCTAGCTTACAACAGCCAAAACCTACAATTAAATGTGTCATCCAATACACCGAATCGTCCTAAAGCGCGCGGTAGGTAGTTAAACCATGCATCACTGAGCATTGAATGATTCCGTAAAATAAGTCATCTTGGTGTTTATTCCTTCCTTCAGGATATATCTGGACCAATTTAAGTAAGATTTAGTATTATAGCTTTGAATTGCTAGGTTGAAGTGGAGATGGGTAGGACACTTGGCGCGTATGGATCTCTCTAGATGGACCCAAGCAATCACTGAGTGGTATCCAAGAAGCAGTAGCCGACCCAGAGGCAGACCACCAGCTTGATGGTCGGATGATATTTCTAAACAAGTAGGTAGGAGTATCAGACTGGCTGGAGACCGTACCATGTGGCACGTTGGAGAGGAGGCCTATACTCAGCAGTGGGTGAACACGGGCTGACATGATGATGATGATGATTATAGCTTTAGGACAAGAAATCATATACTTACTTGGGCTACTTAACCTAATTACCACAGAGTATTTTATAAAAACTATATTTCAAAGTTCTTTTTTCTCCTGAAAATAATGTTTTGAGTTCCAGACTACAGACCACGAGGCCCTCCGAAGCGACACCCACTCGACAAACTCTGGTATTTTCCAGATTTTTCCACACGACTTGTACTGCAGTAAAAAGACGTTATATGAATGTCAACGACCTAATCTTTGCCGAGTTCAAGTAACTGCTCGTTAGATTTGTCCGAATGTCATTGCTTGCTTACAGTGTAAACAAGTTATTTTTATAAACAAAATTAATGCACTAAAATTAAATAAAAAGTTGTTTCCTACTAATACTTTTAATTAACATATTTTCTGTTGTTGTCAGAGCCTACATATAAATACAAATATATAATTTTTTTACCCATGTACTGTTAACATACGAGTAAGTTACCAATTGCATGTGATGAAAATAAACCATAGCATATTATTATTATAATATAGAAAACGTAACGATTTTAAAATGAAATCACCGCTTATTACATTTTTTTTTTTCTATAACCGGTAACAAAAATGGAATCAATGATGCCGCTTCTTTGAAACCAAATTGTGGTTTTTGATCAAGAGCGGCTCGACAAAAACTTAAAATTACGCTAAACATTCCTGTACGTCTAGCGGAGGTAATTATTTTTAGATGCATGTTCATCTTCTTACCAGCTCTAGAGCTTATTATATTTATATCAGAATTAATACTTACTAAGTGAAAAATCTAAAAAGTATAGAACTGGCTTAAATTATATTACTATCAAACTAACGGTATGCTCAAAGTACAATAAATAGCGATTTGATAAAAAACCGATTATTTTCAAGGCTCGCACAGAAATATGTAGATGCATCATGAAAACTAGCGAACCGATTGTAATCTAACACAAAAACTCCGAATAAAAATTAGAAAAACTTATTATAAAAAGACCCGAATATATTTGTTCGAAACTTTAAAATAAAAACAAATTTCTAAAAAGATAAGAAATATAAGAACTGGAAAAACCTTTGAAACAAAACTCCGAAACTAACTTTTAAGAAATCATACTATAAAAAATCTGATTATTCAGATGTCAGTTTGTAAAAATGTATATATCTATAATACCTAACTACTTACTACTTAACTACTTATACTTTACTTACAAAAACAACAAATGTACAAAGAAAAGTACGATTTCTAAGATCTCCATTGATTTTATATGAAGTAAATAATATTGAGTCGAGACTTTGGGGCCGTGGGGTCCGGGAGCCCATACTATTTTCCAAAACCTCTCGGAGCGCTTGGTTGACGCGACGCATGACCAAAATGCTGGCCTTTTTCTGGCTCAACGTATCAGCATTGCCATCCAGCGTGGTAATGCGGCCAGTATGCTGGGCACGCTGCCCTCTGGTAGTGGGCTGGAGCACTTAGATTATCTTTAGGCTTTTCTAAAGATTTTCTAAGTGCCCCTATTTGTAGTAGTTAGAAGTAGTATGTTTAGTTTTTCTTCCCTTGTTTTTATATTTTATTATTGTAAATAAAGTTGAAAAAAAATTAATAAATATAATATAACCAAACTAGGTTAGTGTTAGTAGTAAGCGTAAACTGTAGTCTTAGCAAAAACCCTATCATTATTAGCACAGGGGCACATAATGTAATTAGTTATAATTTGTGAATGCAATAAATGTAATCACCTACTTTAAAGTAACCACATCGGTATCACTTATTGTTCACTTAAGTTTCGAGAAATCCGGACACACTAGCATAATTTGGCAAACATATTTAGAAACCTAAATAGTTCATCTGGCAATTCTTTTTTGTCAGATACTACATTACCACGGGCTAGCAAGTGCGATGAATAAAAGAAGTCAGTTAAAAAGTAAAATTGGATCATAATTGAGGGTGTGGCCGTACTCGTATAATAGGTTTCTCCTAGGCAAACGCGCAACATCTTAGACTACAGTGGTGCTTAACATCAGGCAGGCTGTAGTCAATGTAAGCCTATTCCGTGTTAAAAACAAATTGTGCTAAAAATACTAATCCAAATTAAAACCTTTTTTAGAAGACGGATAAAAATAAAAGCACTAAAAATATAATGTATGTATACCTACATAGTTCACGTGGAAATGTATCGAATATCGATATCGCTAGCTATGGAAGCTCGCAGTCGCGTCCGCGGCTGTGATTCACTTGTGACCTTCGAACGAAAGCAAAACCGGTGTAGGTCGTCGTTTGCCGGCCAGTCGGACGGCCCGCTAGCACGACCGCCTTCCCTTTCCAACACGAGCTATACAGTATACACACTGCGACTGTGCTAGCAGGAAATCGCCGCAAACTGGGCCGCACGCTATCCCGATGTATCATTTGGGAAAAATATTAACATGTAGATATAATAGACAGACACGATAGATATTATATGACAACTAAATATTTCTACTCGTCAATATTCCTTGAACATATCATCATCAGCCAGTTTAGGCTTCTGGTCTCGTTAAGTAATTAATTAAATCATACAATTATTATAAGACGACAAACTTTAGCTAGGTAATAAAAAAAAAAAAATAGTAAACATTACTCGTATATTATGTCTTCTTCTTATCGAATGAGAGTGGCCAACTCTGGTGTCGAGAGTTTATCAAGCCGCCTTAAGGGCCTCTGACATGGCATAACGACTGCTGAACTAGACCAACATCCAGAACTTACAAATATAGTATAATAGTGGGTGCTCGCGGCTTCGCTCGCATTATGAAGTAAAACTTGCATCCCCTTTAAAAGTGGCATTTCCAAAAAATCTTTCTTAGCGGATGCCTACGTCATAACATCTACCTTCATTCCAAATTTCAGCCCAATCCGTCCAGTGGTTTGGGCTGTGCGTTGATAGATCACTATATCAGTCAGTCAGTTAATCAGTCAGTCAGTCACCTTTGAGTTTTATATACTCGTATATAGATAATATTATCTGAATATAATTTATTATATTATTATTTATGGAAGAGAATAAAGTATATACAGGGTTACTGGTAACTAACGCACAACCTTTTAAGGGTGGCTTTAGTACATCTAAAATCTAAAAACCTTTAAAAGGTTGTGCGTTAGTAACCAGTAACCCTGTATAGTAGGTAAACATAAATTAAAATAATGTTTGACAGTTATCTAGTTATTATTTGCGTTACATAATCTACATGTATAATGAATGAATCGCGACATCAAATATGAACGGAACGCGTTTATGTCTTTTATATGACGGGACTGCTATCATATATCTACTCTTACATTGTTTACTAAAATATCTTAGTGTATTATTTTTAAGGTTGTTTATATTTTAGATTATAGTATAGTTGTTAATTTATAGTTTTTTTAAGTTTATTATAAGGTTTAGTTTTTAATTAGTTACTATTATTTCCCTATGTGTTTTGTAAGTTGTTTTGAATAAACGAGTATCTTAGTCATCTAACATAAGTAAAAGAGAGAAAGATTATTTTATAAGTCTCACCTAGGTATTAATTTGTTAAATTTTTTGGTTGTTTGTTTGTAAAGTGTTTTGTTTACCTATCAATCAGAATCATAATTACCTTTTCTGTTAAGTTTAAGTTAACATTTTCAGAAAAATAACACTCATGAATATTTGCATACATTTAACGATTATGTATATTATTAAAAAAATATTTGTTTAATTTTTTTTGTTCGGTAGGTGTTTTTAATTTTGATTTACTTAAGAGTAATCTTAAGTAAAATAAAACATGACAAAATAATTAAAACTTATTATTTAAATATATTTGTATTATTATATTCTATTAACTAATAATTTGTTTAAATTATAAAAATACGTAAAATAAAACATTAAAATTTAATATGGATATTTATTTGTTAATAACTGAGTCCAACTTACTTAGTAGTTTAAACCTAATAGTAATAATACATATTTATAAATTATTGAACGGTTTATATATTTTATTAAAAAAATACCACCTCGTGCAGTGAGGTAGGTTATTTACCTCTTAGCAGTTAACAATAAAACTTTTAATTTGAACATAAAAATATCTACATTTTATTTAACGCTATTTTATGCCTAGCAGATACTTTATCTACAGTTTCCGGCACTGGTAAATAAAATATCACTAATTTAAAAGTTTAATAATTTGGTGAACTTTATAACCACGTGTTTGATCAGAAAGAAATGAAAGCGTAATAGTTTGAATCCTAAGCTAGATTATAAGCTTTAGTGTGAGAGCTTTAAAATAGCTAATATACAACTATTTATCTCCATATCAACTATCGTCCAAATTGAGTGCACTATTTATCGATGAACGGAACCAACATACATTCATTCATAGAAGTGTTTATAATAATACTTACACGTCCTTATGGTAATACTTACAGTGTGTTAGATACTTACTTTTAGTCTCGGACAGTAATGTTCTGCATGCCCCACTCTCATCCTGTCACCAGATGAAGGCAGCTTAGTACCTACTCATCTATCAAGCTCGAATTTGTTTTCCTGACTACTTAAACTGTTTATTTACTCTTTTGAAACCTATTTCTTATGTAGCTGTAGTTAAAAAAGTTTATTACTGACAATATATAACTTTTGGAAATAGCTAATTCTTTATAAGGGAACGAAAAAACCTAAACACAAAGAGTTAATAAATTTCGCTTTGGCAGGGTTAGGAAAGGGAAATGAAACAACAATTTGTCACATTAAAGTTTATATTACTTAGATCTGAAAACAACGGCTACAGCTTCATTTCCTCTTAAAATTGACAATACTTAGGATTCACGTGGATGTTAGGGTATGCCACTATCTCACAAACACAATAAATGGTCGTCAAATCGAACTCGTATGTGACAATACCAACTGATTACGGAACATCCACTGTGAACAATAAGCAATGTATGCACGTCCTGTCCATTACCAATGTTAAACTTTAAAATCATATTAAGTATTATCTAAAATATTGGAAATAGGCAAGATGATGCACATAAAACAAATCGCATAGCTTACACTCAAATAACATTTCGCAACGGATTAGTTTACGTGGGTACCAGTTTAATTCTGCGAGTAGGAAACACAGATATAGTTATGTCGAGGGGCTTGTGTAGGGTTGCCCGGGGGCGATAGAGGCTGGAACAGACTAAACCGGTGCACACGTAAACAAATCGCAACGCATAGCAATAAAAAGTTCGCCGTAGCGGTGTGACAGATCTGCTGCTTATCGATATAATACCTACTTCAAGACCTTATTTAAATACAGAATTGATGGCAACGACCAGGTGAGAATATCTACAACCATCCTGAGAGTAGGTAGGTATTGTAGATGTCGTCATCCGCCGTCCTTGGCTCTTTGAATTGGCGCTACTGTCTAACAAAACAACTTAGAACAAAATATACCTAAATCGCTGCCTACATTTTTATGGAAGAGGGTTAACTCCCATAAGAAAAAAACAACACCTCATCATATTTTAACTCTTCCATTTTTACTCAACTCAATGTAACAGAAATCGTCTGGTAACTAATCATTAAATTAAAACATTATATTCAAATAAACTCATCACAAGAAACCTTACAATTGTACGTTGTTTAAAATCTATCATTTATAAACTTGAAATTTCTACGTTAACTTATTTCAAAATAAGTCTATCGAGGAGTACGATAATAGAATATGATAAATAACAAATCGTAACTGTAATATTTACATTAGAAATCTAATTGATACTACTAGTCTGTGCTTCAAACTCGAGAAAGATAAATATATCGTCTAAAATATTACGTACATAAAATGTTTATGATATCGAGAGGCTGCGAGAGCTCCGTGCGTCTCGTCGATGATCGAACATTAGTAACATTATTAAATATAAAATGAAAGGCAAGTTGAGGTATATTGATATGGAGGAGCGCCGGGCCCGCGCCGCCTCGCGCTAACCTATTACTCTCCTGAGGTAGTTAGTTCCACGCACGTCACGCGGCTGCTATCAACACAACACTGGTTACGCTTCAACAATGAATACAGACGTACGCTCAAGTATCTCCGATGTACACATAGATATATAATTATGTAATATTTGTAATATAAATATGAATGTATATATTTGTCCGACGCACACTTATGCTTTCACTTAGTATTTAATTAAATGGCAAGTACGATGTGTGAGGGCACACGTGAACGACGACAAACTCTTATGTATATATAAATGTATATTATATCGACTTATATTCGAAGAGGTAGGCCATTCCGATCCAATCTATTTCACAAACAATTATTGCTATTGATAAAATTGTAAACAACATTCTCATACATTTGATATAATTCATGAACAATATTACTAAACGTTGCATAAAATTGTGTAGACACTGTTAGAGGTAGTTCATTACTGTAGATTTGTTAGTTTATTTACTATGTGTATAAAAATATTTTTGCAATAAAGTCAACATTCAAATACAAACATTATCAAAAATCAAGTCGACATATTTATTGCACAGTTTCGAATGTCGTGTTATTGATTTCAATATATAGTTTAATTGCTATCGACCAAACATGGTGTGCTGGCGCAGTAGACGAGTCAAAGTATGGGCTCCAAATACTTACGAAAATGGACTTACTAGTTAGTTATTGCTTGTCAGAGCTGAACGGGCCGGTAACGCGTGCTATCACTGTCAACGTATGCGGAACATATTTTAACTCGCTGGCTGCGCTCTGTGGCCTTGTACCTACTATAAAATGTTTCCGATTGTCACATATTTACAAAGTTTCCCTTAAATCGATTTAGTAAATAAATCAATATTCATGACCTTTTAATCTATACAAAAACATTTACATTATTATTAAATTATTGCTAAAGAATTTCATTATTATCCTAAGAAATATTAATTTAAAAAAATGTTTCGCAACAGACAGTTGGCGGATTCAATTTGGCAACGTTGAGGAAGACTATTTTCCTACCACTAACGAAACAGGAATGTATAAACTAAATTCGATCAAATAACATACTGGTAACTTAATTGGACATTATGCTTAATTAAGGTAAAATACTACATTTTAAACAAAGCTTATCTTTAAAAAAACGTACTTAATATGTTAACAGACAAAATAATAGGGAAGCACCGGTAAATACCCAACAAATATGTTAATATAAAAGTACCTTAATAAATCTAGAAAAAAAATTGAGTCAGAAATTATGACTTAATACTCATAATTTTATAAAAAAGTATTTATAGCAAACGATGACAAATTTTCATTAAAACAAACATGTCATCAAGTCAGACGTTATTTTGGATTCCCTAATTTAAAAAAACTTTGCAGTCAAATATCCATTGCTTGAAACCATCAATTTATATGGCATTATCGTCTACGGCAATACTAAAACAAGTATACAATCCCCCGCTAGGTATGCCTCGCTACCACCTGGCATGCATCAGGTTACACAATATGTGGCATATTTCATTACCTACGTAATTTGTCTATGATTATCTTTCTTATTGGAACTATTTTATACTTAATTTAGTTCTGGCAGTAAGTCCCATTAAATGTGAAAAAATAAGCTTATGATATTTAATTAGATATGTACAGGAAATAAAGTGTCCTAATCGAGTTAACGAGAGCGGTGACACGAGACAGTCAATAGGTAACCTACTGTAACCCGCCACAGTATGGTAAAAAATAAGCTCATTAAGACACATATTTCTGTTTAAATTATTTGCAGAAAAACCTGCAAGCTTTCTTTTCACTCTTAAATAAATACAACAAAAGCTATTCTAGCCAATAACGGTACAAGAATAATCTTAACATAAACAGCAGAACAAAGATCAGCAAAACTTCTTCAATTTCTTACAAGTAACTATAGAAATAAAGATATGTGAAGTACTGTTTACCGATTACCATAGACGTAATAACGATGCACATTTCGCTTACCTAATTAAAACTTTACGATTTTAAAAATGAATATGTTAAAATGATATGGTTCGATCTAAATGATATCGCAAAATTACCCTAACACCAAGCAATTATATGTTCATCGGCCAGACAGCCAGGCTTGTAAAGTCACCTTGCAACGAACAAGGTTAAGTTGAATGAACAACAAAAAATATGCAAACTGAACTAACCGCGTCGCAGCACCCGGCGCTGCCTCATAGTATACCTAAGTCATTTTGTAGTGAAACATTCTTTTTTGCATTTCAAATAAATGTTTCACTGCACGCGTTAATGATAGGTCGAGCGAGAACGCTTCAGGTGAGGTTGACCGTCGAGGAAGGAGAGGTTGCGGAGGTCGACGACACTGATGACGTGGATGACGAAGACGAGTTAGAAGAACGCGAATTTTTCTTGAAATGCGTGTCAAAATGCTTAACCATGTGATCTTTTCTAATAAATCCCTTACCACAATGGTCACAAGCAAAAGGCTTGCAACCCGAGTGCAAACACATGTGCCGCCGCAGGTCCGTCTTGTGGTTGAAAGATTTCGGACATTCGCTACATTTGAATGGTTTATTATCTGTGTGTTTAAAGTAATGTCCTTCGTATGATACATCATCAGAAAATCGCTTACCGCATCGATCACACTTGAAAGGTTTCGCTCCCGAATGGAAAGTCTTATTGTGCTGAGTTAAGTAGCAAGCTTTGTTAAATAGCTTATCACACTCATAGCACTTGTGCACCGTGGTCGGTGTAGACTTCTTTAGCTGGTTTCTTTCAGTGAGCGGCGAGCTGGGTACCGTGGATGATACGGCTGAAGGAGAGGACACGGCAGGCGACGTGGAAGACACGACGCTGCGGCTTTCACACTCTGCTTTTGCACTTTCCGGGCTAGCTGGAGATTTCATCTGAGTAGCATAGTTTTCCTTATTCGCATAATCCATTATATCTTCTATTTCTAGAATTTGAAGTTCACTAGAATCAGTGCGTTGTAAAAGATCCTCCTCTCGTTTTATCGTTTTGCCTCCTACCGCGTAACCATACGGATATAACTTGACATGATCTGGACTGTAAGATACAATAGCATCTTTCATACCCTTTGAATTACCGCTAAATTCGTATTCCACGCTGTGGCCGCTGATATCGGTATTAGCGTATTGCAAAGGCGCGTGAACTTGATCGACAACAATGTAGCTGGCCGCCCCCTCGTCGACGACTTGACCCCCCACGTTAGGCTGAGTGACATAGTTGGAAACATAAACGCTGAAACCTTGGACCTGGAGCTGGGCGAAACTCGGCAAGCGTCCACTCCCAGGCTGGTTCGACGTCTCTTGTTCCATGTCGGCATCTTCCGGTGCTGATTCACCAAAAGTAGCCGGACTGGCTATAGGCAGGTTGTTGATAGCCATATCCATAACGTGGGGGGCCATCCCGTTTGGGTAACTCGGTGCTATAGTCTGCTGAAAATTCTGACCCAAATATAATGGGGTGTGCGTGGGGTCCGGCACCGAAGGCCCCAAAGGATCCGTAGACCTCGGATTGTACGGGTTGACACCCAAGTGACTGAACGGCGGCAGGGTGTGCGGTGTAAGCGCCGGCGTACTCTGCGTTAGGGGTGCAGTTGAAATATTGCTGGTTGATACTGATAGCAGGCCCCTCATATGGTGATTTTGTGAAACAGAGGGACCTGCTTCCCCGTTTGGGGGATTCCCAGCCGTTGAAATTGCTACACCTTTACTCCCTTGATGATTACTGTCATTTGATATACCTAACCCCGGTGGCTGACTACCTATATTGAGCGGATGTGAACCGACCTGATGCTGTAAAGGGTGATTAGCTAAAGGATTATTACTGAAATTATTATCTAAGTTACCCTGTTGTAGATGTGTGTACGGCGACTTGGACTGCATGGCCACACGATGCGAAGCGTAGGGTGACTGGAGCGCGGCGTCGTCTACACTCCGTGCGTCTTCCGAGGGCACGGGGCTCTGCGTGTTGGAGTCTGCGCTCTGCTGCTGTCCCCGCTGGATTGCGTCACGGCTGGGATGGTGGTGACTTGAGATAGGCATCGTTGCTGGATCCGGTTGGCCTGACGATCGCACGGCATTTTTATGCAGTGTTGTATTGTAGTGCCTCTTCAAATGACCCGAACTTGTGAACCATTTATTACAAGCAGTACAGTTGTATGTCTTTGGTCTTCTTGCTTCGTTAGATTTCCAATTCGCTCCTTTACCTCCAATGGTTGGCAGTGTTGAAGAAGTAGGATTAGACGGTTGAGAATTTGTTATTGGTGGAGCCGGAGAATCATAAGGACGATATGGTGGCTTCATGTCAGGATTAGAAGAAGGTAAAGGTCCAGCATAATCGCTAAGTGGTGGCATTTGTACTCCTGGATAAATCTTCTGGTCGACGTGCATAAATGGTTTCTGCTCGTGATGAACGCTCAAAAACTTTTCTTGCTGATACGGAAATTTCTGATCTGGGTGGTACATTTTCACATCTGATGAGTAAGGTTTTTGTTCAGAAAACATTTTTTGTTCCTTAAAAAGCGCTACATCTCCATTTAGTTGACCACTGCCATATAATTTTTGAGTTTCCCATGGCATCATAGGGACTGAGCGACTATTGATATCGCGGCCTTGAGACGAAGATTCTTCATAAGACGTGTTCGGTTGATCGCCTTCATTGCCTTGATAGACTACTTTTTGTGAATCTAAGTCTAAAATATCAGACGACTCTTCCTGTTCATCTTTTACTTTTGTATTCTCATTTGGATAGCCAGAATTATTGTATTGTTTACCAGGAAATTGTTGAAACGGTAGCGAAGTAGTCGAAGCTGCCGGGCCGCCGGCGTGCGCTGAGTTGCAATGCTCGTTCAACTGCACCGCGGAGTCGCACACGAAGCCGCACTTGTCGCACTGGTTCGGAGATGGTGACGGCGTCGGCTGGTTGAGCGGCTGTCCATACAGCGGGCTCGATGACGAAACTCGCGAAGCACGGTCTTGCATGTTGTAGGGATGAAAGCGGTTTGATTTATGGTGATGATATTCTTGGCCGTATTGTGACTGTTCCCAGTTGATTTGCTCTGAATGTTGGTTTTGTGGGAAACTGGCATGTGAATAATTATTGCCAAATTGGGCCCCCGGCGAAAAATTAGTCTGATCCGGGTTCTGGTACGGTGAAGGTGCTGAATGGTAGCTTTGTGGAGTCGCGGGATGCGGGAACTGAGCTGAAGTGTCCGGCGTCGCCCGCTGCTGGAAGTCAGGACTGGGCTTGGTGATCATGTTGTCGCTCGAGTCGGCCGGGGCCGACACTGTCGTCTCGTTCTTCACTTTTGTACCGTTATTATTCTCTGTGTCATTTTGGGAGTTCTGTGTGCCCCACTTTACATATAAATTCTCTTTATGATATTGCAGATGCACTTCTAACGAATCAACGGAGTCTAAGTAAAGGTCGCAAACCTTGCAGTGGTAGTCCCTCGACGATAATGTCGACGATACGGCGCTGCTGTTATCCATTTAAATCATCAATCCCACGGAGAGCACCGTCTCCTCCAACGAAAAAAAAACAATAAAAAAGTAGCACTTCTCGTGTCGGCGATCATGTAGGTAGTCCACGCGAGTCAGACGCCACAGGTTAAAGTCATGGTCACGACGCGCTCCCCTCGCGACTCAACTTTATGCCACCACAGTTATGTTTCAAAGAAAGTTTTTCGCGGCATTTCCGCGCTCGTTTTCGCTGCGCGGCCACGTGCGCGCGTAAACACTAGCGGAGTGCCACCCGCGCTTCACTGTCTCGTAGCCGGACACTGGTCAAACACTCACCGCTATACTTCAAGTTTGTTTTCGAAACGAAGAATGTTTGCAAAGTCTCGTAATATTATATCACAAAATTATGAACGACAATAAAACTTGGCACTTGTTTGTAGCCCGGCCGTATAGTTTATGCGAAGCGAGAAGTAGTGCGCGCGAGTGATGCGGGTCACCCGGGTACGGACGCTGCGGACGTGTACTAGAGAGCGACTGACAGCCTTCCCGAAGTCGCCTTCGGGGGCATGACTTCAATAACAATTCGCAACGTCGTCCCCCACCGAGGCGTGCGTGCGAGCGAGATACTCGAGCGGTGATGAAGTTATCGCTCCTGCGTCCTTTTGTGTGTCCTTGGTGCAAGCGAGATGGCCGGCGGGGGGAGGCGGGGGCGCGGGCGGCGGGGCTGGTCCTACTCTTTCTCAAAATTGAAATGCCCGGTCGAAATGTCCGGTGAAGCTGCGTCCGAGTAGGACGGCGATAGCACCCACCCTTACAATGCGGGCGGACAGAGCCCTGCGACGAAATTCTCTAAATTTTAAATCTCGTTTTTATTTTACAAAAGAAGTGTTATTTGGATACGATTTTAAAAACGTTTTGGGCACCGAGTTACCTATTTTTATATTGACAACATTGTTATTTATTACATGCGATTTAGGTCACCTTCAAATTATGCTAACCTTTTTATATTTCGTTGAATTTAGAGTCCATTCGCTTCACTTTAGTAGGCACTAATACTAAATCGACGAATGCATAACAAAATATAATTTTCTACTTTATTGTGATAATTTCAATGAGATATTAAAGGTGCCGATTAAAATCTAAAGATTGTATCACCTATCAAGTTGCATAGCTACAAAATTAGGTACTTACTTATAAATATTTAAAAAACTAATAATTAGTAAATAATACATACAGCTTATTAAATTTGTTCATTAAACTACCAGGTATGAAAATAAAACAGTCAAATTGAGCGTTTTAACTTATGTTGCTTCGTTAAACTATCCTATGTATAGTAACTGCTAAAGATGCAGAACTTGAAGTGTAGAACTAATGAGTGGTTTAGAAGATTAGTTAGTAGATATGTGGGCTAGTGTCGGCAGGCAGCAGTGTGTTCCCGTCATGTTGGCGGCAGGTAGGCGGTGGCGGCCCCGCGCCGGACACCGTCCATGCAAACTATGGGGGGATGCCATCGATTTTCTCGGACTCTGCCGATGCCAATAGCTTCCTCACCCTGAACATTCTCCGCTACGAAATTCACGCTTGTTTCGTTTCAATTCATTTTATTTTTATACTAACGCATGACCGAGGTTTCACTCGCAACGTTTCGACATAAAAAGTAGCATATGCCACACTCAAGATCTTATACTATTACGATACCAAAAATCATCGCTCCGGTATAATGTTGATACATTTAGAATAATAGGGTACGAATTTTTAGTATCTGAATTAGAAACTGGAATAAATAAATAAAAAGTTTTATGATTAAATACAAGTTTTTAATTAGTGATTCATACAAATAATGCTGGATTTAATTCAACTCTTTCTACAGAACAATCACGCGGGCTTATAATATAATATTTGCATATTTAAAGTGATTCATCTTCTTAACTCACGTTCTAATTATCATGCAGTTAGAAAACTTGTATTGTGATTGTATGCAGTGTTTACAAGGCGATATGGTCGCTCAGCAACAAAGCTACAAAGAAATTAATTTAAAAAAAAAACAATTTATTTGATCCTTACCGAACATGGGTATCAACGATCTTAAAATCCTCACCATCATAATATTCAGCCCTTGTCAACCGTTTGCCGGGTATAGGCCTCCTGCGCTAGGTAGCATATCCCCTCTCGATAAAAAGATAAAGATCCCCTTAAAATCAGATCATCTTAAATTATAATATATTAATAAGATCACCACATTCATTTTGATTTCACCAGATTTGTATCAGTAATAAGTAAATATTATGTAAACAAAAGAAGTCTGCAATTATTTCATTCAGCAACAAATAACTCGTAAATTAGAATGGATAGTAGTCTTACTAAACAGTTAATCCCTGCTCACAAACTGTATCATTCATAACATTTTATGAGGGACGAGGAGCGGTACAAACACACGGCGGCAAATAAACTTACAACGTTTGTGATAAAGAAACTTTTTGTTCTAACATTGTGTCTGTTTAGCACACGTGTCGAAATTCATACATTTGAAAGAAAATATGTTCATACAATTTTTTAAAGTAACGTTATTATTGCTACTAGATAAACTAACCATTTGTTTTGTATGTACCAATAAAGTCGAAGATATAGTTTTCTATTTAAAAATGAAATGTATTTCTTGGGAAGTGTGAAAACCTGATATTCTACTTTGTTTCGCATGTGATGGATTACCAACCAACCAATCGGATTTGCAATTGCGAATATTGTAAATCAGCTAAGTGTCAATTTTCTTTAAAAAAAATACTAAATGTAATTCGATGTTCGACTGTATTTTTCACATTCCAACCTTTTTCAATTAACGCATAAAGTACTTCATTTGTTGTTTAGTTTTTAGTTTACTTTTATAACAAACATACTATAATTATTATAGTAAGTACCTAGTTGATTGCTTCGTACTAGAACATCGTAGTACTTATTTTTCGTATAAGTATTGTAAGCAAACCTTATTATTGGATAAAGGAGTCAAACTTGATAATGTAAAACTCTTTGGTAACGATAAACTTTTAAAAAGTAAAACCAATGACAGTTGCAAGATTGACAGTTTTAGATTATTATATTTGTTGCCATTGGAAATGGTCGACTGAAAAATTATTGTACTGTGATATCAATGATATGGAAAATAAGAAATATATCTGTATTTTCATGTAAATCTTTGTTTAATTTATTATGAGATTAGCTAAGAGTTTACAGTATCTACTTAATATATGTCATGTTTTAAATTGAATTAACCCATACAACCTAGCCTTACACTTGCCAAAAAACAAATCTTCAAACTATCGTCATAAATCATTTCGTATTTATTTACTTATCTTTTCATAAATACCCAAATATTATATCTATGTTATAATTTAACAAATTAACATCTTATTCTTATTAATCATACGTAAACAGATCCATTTCATTATTTAATTTATATACGACAATTTAATTTTTATTCATCGTCATCATCATCATCAGCCCGCTATCGCCCACTGCTGAGCATAGGCCTCACTTCTCGTACGCCACTCGTCCCGGTCCTGCGCAGATCGAATCCAGGTGCTCCCTGCGGTTGTCCCTATCACTATTTTTTTATACTTTTATATTATTTTTTACAAAAAATATTTCATATCTTCATAAATAAATCCACATAATTATGTCAATAAGTTACTTTGAACAAATTGAAATCGCATAAAAGGCCTGCTCGATAAGAAGTAGTGCAAATTGGTCATAACATTTAACCCGTTTACATTTTTAGCGAACTATAAAATACCATTAAGCACACTACTAAGTAATATGAGATTAACAACATTCCTACGAAAATATGTATCGTCTTATAGGTGTAATTTTGCTATTCTTTAGCAAATGGCGTCTATAAAATGCGAAGTATTGTAATAAGAGAATCACCAACTGTTGTAATAGGATAGTAACAATAATCAGCAGATAATCCAACCCGTCCCAACTTGGTTTAGCAGATAGATTATTTACACCTGACTTAAAACAATAGGTCTTACAAAGTTATACCAGGAACACAGACAAGACATTTGGGAACCAAATTACTGGATTAGTTGAATTGCTTATCTTCACAGCTTTCCAGAAATAATAATCTTATATTGTAAGTTCCATTGAAAAGTATTATGCGTATTTCTAGACGAGATTTTAACAATTGCAAGCTTTCAAGCAGCTAAACTAACTTCAATGTTCAAGGAAATGGAGCTAGAATGTATAGTGAATTGCATCGTATTTGTTTAAATTGTATCGTGTTGGCATTTACAGCATTATTCAAGGTAAATAAATACATAATAACATCTACATTCTACATGTATGTATATGATACGTGTAACATGTTACAACCTCAGAATACACATTCTGAGGTTACAATACGGATATGTTCTGGCATAGATTAAAATAAATCACACGCAGTCAGTTCACCGATTTGACTCTTCGGGTCACATTGGGTGGATTCGGAGAACGCTCCCGTTTTTAGCGTTCGCTTCGCAGACGTGTTATTAGATCGTGATTATTCATCGTTTAATGGTCGTTGTATGAAAATATTTGGCTAAATTTAATCATCTGACACAATAGGTATAAGCATTTTTGAGTTAGCTTTTTAGAACTATTCGTTTAATGCGTATGCGCATACAGCGTATGAAATCATACACATACCTATGTATACGATACAATATATTTTTTATTTTCACGAAAAATATACCTACATAAGAATTTATGTCACGTCACAACTCTATACTTTTATAGTGATACAAGGTGGTATAATATTATTTTAAAGATAACTGAACAACTTTGATTCCTGCGAACAATAGAAAATACCACCAGCCGCACGGTTCGTTTTCGAACATGTATAAAAACCAGCATCGTCTAATACGGTGGTGCGTTTAAATTGCGCGACGTTGCCATTTCTACAAGCGTGGGGCTGTAAGATGCATCTAGCAACGTCGCACGCACCCCCGCTACACATCTACACACACACAAGCTACAACTACAACAGGTGTATTATGCATCTAACTAACACACATTGAAGCGCAAAGCCTTCAACTTGATGAAATTTCTCAGAATTCTAACGCACACAGGCGTGGAGGCCGCGCGAGTGTGCAATCACAGAAAAAATCGTAGCTCGGTGCAACAATATGGCGGCGCGGCGAGAAAACAATATGCGTGGGCGCATCTAATCTAAGGTTGGGCCTGTCATGCAATTTTAGGGGGTGCATGCACGAGCTAATACTCTCCGTCTTTATGCTTTTAGTAGGTAACGAGTAATTAAAAGTTTCTTGTAGCAATTTCTATTTAAAAGTTTCTAAACGATATTTGGCTTTATGTAGCCCGTTTTGGTCAACATAAATTCGAACTGATTTAGTATTAAGTACGTACGTAGTATAGCTGGAAGAGTATTTTCACGGAGTTATTCTGTAACAAGGAGGTCATAATTCGACTGGTGCGTAGGTATGTGGTACTGTCAGTTACTGTTTTAAATAAAGTTTGTGGATGATATAATCAAATCAAATTTATTGGACCTAAATCTACCTATTTACAAAATTTGTAGCTTAAGACTAAGATAATTAAAGTTACAACTAAATTAATTTAAATATAATAAAATAATCTATTTAGACTTCTAAATTAATTGTGGATGTTTTTGTATTATATTTGTATGGATGTATGTTTAGCTACGGATTTCTCTCATAACACATCATATGTATAAATATGATTATTTTCATACCGGCAATGGTTGAATATTGTCACGTAATCTGTATTTCTACATAATTTAATTTAATCTTGTTTTATGCCTTTATATTGTACTTTTGCGAACCTTCCTATGGACCCTGCTGTCTGAAATAAAGACTTATTATTATTATTATATAGGGTTATGTATGTTTTAACATTGAAACAAGTTTCATCAAAATCGGTTGAAAAGTTTTCTACGTATGAGTAACCATACCCACGTGAGAGATGGTACATTCGGAATGTACAAAGATAGGTGCATACATTAGGAATTACATACTAACATACTTTGCCTTTATTATGTTTATTTAAATTTATTAGATTTTTTATTGAATTGATTAGTATCTAGTTCTAAATACTTTCTATATAATCGAAAATATAACAAATACGAAGATCTCTATTGTTTACAATATGCACAATACTGTAGATATATTACAAAATAGCTAGCGTATATTAATAAGTAACACTCCCTTTAATTTAGATTTCTTTCCCATTAAAACAACATGTTCTATAGAATGCAAGGGTAGGAAACGATTCAGGAATGCCGCGTAAAAAACAGATAATATACAGTTAGATGCGCCGGCGCAGAACCGGTTCCAGCTACCCCTGTGCGGCAAACAACCACTGTAATGTCGACGAGGAAGTAAACATTTACCAGACTTGATCCAAAAATGTTTTAGAAAATTCTACTCGTTGCTGTTTGAGACGTGTTTTATTTTGTTTTAATCGTCTGCATTACAGATATTATATAAAACTCAAAAGACTGACTGACTGACTGATATAAACGCACAGCCCAAACCACTGGACAGATTGGGCAAAAATTTGGAATTAAGGTAGATATTATGACGTAGGCATCCGCTAAGAAAAGATTTTTGGAAATGCCACTTTTAAAGGGGTGAAATAGGGGATGCAAGTTTTACTTCTAGCACCCACTAGTTAAAGATAAGATAAAGATATGTATTATGACAAAAACACTGGTACATGACTATTCACAATAACAATAACTTATTAGGTACTCTATTTATGTATTATAATAGCGAGAAGTAGCCTAGTGTATAAACAGAACACAAATAATTTAAGTACCTACCTAGCATTATATTGGGAGATGACTCTGGCCTCGTAACAGAATCTAACGGCTACCTCGAGGTCTGAGGATCCACACGCTATCGTAACTATGAATATTACATCAATTATATTAATTCTGTACTGTACGTACTTTATTTGTACTTACAATATTTCAAATGAAGTTACTTTTCCAGAACAATAGTTTATGTGTTCACTGCACTCCGAACGAAGGGAACCTGGGGTAGGCTCTTCCTTTGATAAATTAACACAAAACGTAGTTGAAATACAAGTTAAGTGAATGATTATTACAAACATAATAAAGGTAACCATAGTTTTTACTTGAGGATGACGAGTATGTAGTTATAGTTAAACGAGTGTGGCTCGGCGGTTCCAGTGTCTGCTTTTCATCCAGACGCACCCTGGTTCGAATCCGGCCCTACATCAATGAGTTGTATTTTCAAGTTATGTGTGGATTTGCACTCGCTTAACGGTGATGGAAAACATCATGGGACCTGGGCGCCCACCACGACGTATCTGCCCAAGCGAACTCCCCTAACGAATTAATTCTGCGGGGGAGTAACGACCCTCAGTCATGAGGAAATACGACTCACAGAGTTATAGTTATAAATACTGGCTAGTGAATTGGTTTGGTACAACACGTAGATATGTGGTATAACAAATGCTCATTTATTACCAGACCAAGGATGCGTCTGCAGACACAATGGCAAGCCCTGGCAGATAACCATCGCCCTCCGTTGACTTGCTTCTGTATCAGATCTAGCTTTTCAGTTATTTTAAGATACAAGTATATGTAGGCACATTCACAATATACATTTTACATTTTCACTGCGAAATTTGAAAATACACATCTTTCTTTATATCTCCCTTCGAATCGTATACCTCATGACTGAGAGTTTTGACTCCTCCGCATAATTTATTATTGAGAAAGGTCTCTTGGTCAAGTAGAAGGTACATCGTGGTGGGCCCCCAGATCTTTCCACGGGAGACACAGATTTTGTGGTCCTTAACGTGACGGTTTCCTCACGGTGCAATGCTAAGCGAACTTTTTAACTGAAAGTAAAATAAATATTTCAGGACATATCATACAGCGCCATCTAGCCCCATACTAAGCTTACGCTTGTATCATGGGTACCAGATAACGGATATAATACATTTTTTTTTTTTGTAAATACGTACTTATTACGCATACAAACGACCAGACTCAACACAAGTAAAATTACATTTTTTTAATATGCATAATTACTTGTGTCACGCGGGAATCGAACCCGCACCCCTAGATTAGAAGGCAGAGCCACTACCAACTAAGCTTACAGAGCAGTCACTACTACTTTTTAACTAAAACAGGTTTGTTCTTGACCATAGTTTGCCTGATGGTAAGCAAAGGATATTGCCTAAGATCGATCACTCTCGCTTTAAAGCTAGTTTAATAATAAAGTGATTACTGCAAGGCAAGGCCGGAATCGAATTAGGTCCATCAGATTGTAAAGCAGACTCTTCGACCGCCGTGCCACACTCGCTTGCCAAAAATACACATACTTCTCTCAAAATGTTCTAACAATTTGCAGGGGAATATTAATGAGTGGGGATAAGGTTGCCAAGCGTTTTACTTTTAAATACGATATGTGTTAAATTTGAACAGATCTCCCTGAGGGTGGCCGGTCATCAATTTGGCGAGCTGAGGGGCGAGCGGGGCGCGCGGGGCGCGGGGCGGGGACGAGAGCCTCGTCTAACCCCTTATTTTACATTTCACACTCCGGGAAAATCGTTAGAGAAATCTGCGTAACGTGCATGTCCGAGACATACGCACACAGACGCGCGGGGGTGTCCGAGCGCCTACCCCACCCTTCTATTATATCGACGAAACTTCAAGAAATCCTCTTATACGCATATGTGTACCTACTCACATATGGAAATCAAAATTATACATTCAATTTCTTTTCGTAGACTTTATCGGACATCAGTACATGTACATAGATCCACGTATGTATGTATGTATATGCTGGAAGAAGATATGAAGATAGATATATTAGTACTCAAGTGTAACAGTTCTCAGATAGTCGAGGACAAAGCAACTTGGATATCACAGTAAGTACCTTTGGGATAAATTATGCCTAAATTACACGAGCATAGATTTATCAAGAGCTTAGCCTGAAAAAGTTTTTGATTTCTGTCAGAGTGAAGCCTTTACCAAAGAAGTAGAGTTTCAGTTTTGGTGAATGTTGGTTGTTATTTTAAATATTGAATTGGTTGTTATTTTAAAAATTATTATAAGACTTTATGAGGGTTCATGAAAATATAATGAGCGTTGACCAATAATAATTCGGACATAGTTAAGAGTAGGCATAATTTGGACATTCATTATCAATACGAGATTTGATGGACTCAAAGATTCAGTATCTGTCTATCTATACGAGTACATATAATAAAGCTGAAGAGGGTCGGAAGTCTGAACATTGAAGATATTTAAAAAAAATGTTTGGAGATACTTCGAAATGATATAAGAACACGTTCTAACAATTTCTAGAAAAATTGTCTGATTATCTGTTGTTTTGTTTGTCTGTGTGGGGTTACAGACAAACTAATAATAATGATAGACAAAATAATGATAAGGCTTTGGGTCGGCTGAACGGATCATCATGATTTTTGGTATGTAGGTAGTATGAGGTCTTAGGATTGTCATAGGCTAGTTTTTATCCTGAAATAATGCGTGCAAAGCCGCGGGCATCCACTAGTAATAACACTGCAAGTATAAATATATTTCCACCGACAGTTTAATATAATATTGTTTATTACTTAATTTACCTGATACGATATATGTATATGTATATATATATATCTGATATATAATTGGTTACTTGGTATATAGTGAACAAAATGACAATTTAGTACGACATTACATTCGTTAAAGTATCTCTAAAACTCAGGCGTTCGTTTCTACGTGGTGTTCGTAGGTCTGTTGAGATGACGCCCAATACATATTTAGTCTATAGAAAGTACGTACATACCTACTAAATGATATATTGTGTTTAATTTTTAAAAACGCTTCTGTTATCTATGTTATTGTGGTTTTAAATCTCATGTTACTCTTTTTCTCCTGATTTTGACGTACCATAAAAAGGCAACACATACTTACCCAAGTATAAGTAGTTAGATTTTAATGGGTAAAGACTTTAATTAAGTAAAGAGATTATTGGAAGCGGAAACAGGAACATAGAACGAATGGTCACATACATTTTATTACCGTACAATGTCACTATGCAAATGTATGTGGGAAGGCTTTGTGTGAACGCACTTACGCATAGGAGGTGGCGGGCGCGGGCGTCGCCTCCTCGTAATCCGCTCCCTGCCTCAAAGATGGCCCTACGCATGTGAGCGCACACACGCGGCACTTTCTCTTGAAGCTCGCCACTGGCTTTTAAAGAGGGTGGCGGGCGGTGGGCCGGGAACCGTTCCGACCGGGTGACCACGGGGAGGCGGCCCGCGTGCCGGATGGCCGGACTCTGCGCTATCGCTCGCGGCCGAGCCTGCAGCCTGCAGCGCGCCTGCGAGCCCGCTCGTGCACCGGCTCGCGTCAGCCCGTCTTATTAGCGAGCGTCGATAAGTAGCACGCGGGCCGTCATCAGCACGGTCCGAGCCAGCGCGAACCGCGTCGACGGCCACCAGGGGGCGCAGCCTCGTTTAATTGAGTGTACTCAGCGCCCTCGCCGAATGATACTCCTCTCTTCCAGAAATACCTGTAATAGATGTTAATTAGAACGCCGCTCGGCACGCCGGCTGCAAAGAAAAAAAAATAATTTGAACAGGCCGTAATTAGAGATGTTTACATAACTGTAAAACAAATATTTTCTTAATTTTTAATATTTTTTCCTCCTTTCCTGCGTAGGGTCGGGTTTAAGCATATTTATTTTTGTCGAGAATTTTTCAAGGAAAACTGAAATTAAAAATTACATCTGAAAAGGTCGGGCGGGTGGCGCGGCGAGGCCGGCACGCCAGGGCCCGGCACGCGGAGCCCCGGGCTCCGGAGCCGCGCGCGCCGCTAGCACGGGGTGCGGGGCGGCCACGGCTCGTTTGAATCGAGCGCACGTCCGGGCCCCGCCACCCTCAGGGTGTGTAGTGGACTTTTCGCTCGGCTTGATATATACTTTCCATTCCAGTCAATGTAGGCTACAGTGGCTGTAGGTTCCGGCCACGTCGAGGTACATGTGCCGGCTACCACGCCACCGCACAGCAAACCAACAAGTACCAGCCGGTATTATCTGTCGATCATTGTGGTATAATATTAATTCTAGTGATAATATATCCAGTTATCTATCTAGTTATCCAGGGGTCTTCAAATCTAGTGTAATAGGTATCTTCTAGGTAAGCGTGTTATATCCTAGGCTGCAGCAATGCTTAACATCAGGCAAGCTGTAGTCAAACGTAAACCTATCCCACGTAAAAAAAACTGATTTTATTTTAAAAGATTTTTCTATATATAATTTCTATGAAAATAAACTACCTCTGTCTTTATTGTAATTAATTGAACTACTTTTTTGTTTTAGTTAATTGTCTGTGTGCTTCCCATCCAGTCACAACCCAGCTATCACAGTGCTACCGACCGGGATCAAATGTATGTGTGGTTCTGTCAACCAGTCAAACTGTTTCTGGTTAGGAATAATTTTATATGTTGTAGTGGCTGTAATTTATAATTTAACTCATGAATTGATTTTTTTTAACAGAAAAGAGTAACACAAAATTTTTTTGTATTTTTTTGCCGTAAGTAATTAAGGTGTGAGACCAACAGATTTATTGATTTCTAGTTTTATAGTATTCCAAATTCAGATTTGATTCAGACGTTTATTATATACGTAAGAACACATGAAAAACATTGTTAATTTGTAAGAGGTCAGGTATAACCATGTAACATGATACGCAGCTAAGTGTTACAATCGACTGATTAAATAAACTAGTAGAAGTAAAATTAAGTAGTAATTAAAAGAAAAAGAGTAAGGAAAGATATATTACATCCCTGCATCCTGCCATTTCTCATCTATTCACTTGAAACATGGATCTCTAATAAACAAACCAGAAACAAATAAACAACTACTGAAGGGGCCATGTAGAGGATTATAACAAATTTAAAACTGTGACACAAAAAGATAAGTTCCGATGTAAGAAAACTCATCGATGCCCTGGAACACAGCAAGATACTAAAATTGTAGTGGGCTGCCCCTGTATGACCGATAAGAGACGGACCAAAGTAATAATATCATGGAATGGACTAACTAGAAGGAGACTACAAGACCGGCTGGGAGCTGTGTTTTAATGAAATTTTAATATTAGCAGGGAAAGACTGATACAACAAAGCCACAGACAGAACCAAGTGGAGAAAACGGAAGAGGCCTTTACTCTATAGAAAAGATCGTTAATGAACGAACGACGACAAATAAATACAGTATAAAGAAAAGAATACATAATATAAAACAAAATGAAATGACAGTAAAGAAGGCTTGACACGATTGATGGACAATGTTGACAAGACGACCATTGAACATTCTTTATACGTCAGTGGGTACAAGTTGACGGCCAAGTCACACAACATTAAGTATAATAATAAAGAAATCGCAGTAACGAACCTTAGACTTAGCACGACCTCGTCTAGATGTAATTACTTTTTAGAGATAAACAAGCAGCTCCATCAGCAACCATCAGAACCAGTAACGGTGTGAATGTTTGCATCGAATGCATATAAAATTATTCCCAACTGGTAACAGTGTGCCTACAGTACTTAAATAAATAACAACAAATGTAATTATAATCCCAATAAATTTGAACAGATCAGCAGTTCATTTTAAATAGTGATAACGTAGTATTTATTATATTCATACGCAGCCACCGGCTTATATCTTATACTTCTATCCAATGTTGCAAATCACATCAAGATCGGGCGGGTACGTTTATGAAGAGCATCCCAAACTCACAGAAAACAACAGATGCTTCCAGTGC